>SSNU01000073.1:151642-169918 GCA_012064415.1 Gyrodactylus bullatarudis
TGTTGTATATATTGATCTTAGCAAAGCATTCGATAAAGTCTACTTTTCCACAATTCTTGAAGCCTGCCATAGACATGGAGTTTGCTCAAAACTACTTATGTACCTTGAGAACTATCTCACTAACAGACAACAATTTGTGGAATGTAATAAGCAAAGGTCACACTACCAGAAAATCTGCTGCGGAGTTCCTCAAGGATCAAGAGTTGGACCACTACTTTTTAATATTGTCTTTGCTGAAATCCAATCTTCAACATACAAAATCTTTAAATATGCCGACGACTTCAAAATAGTTTTTCATTTCAATAACATCTACGACTGCAACATCATTAACTCTGAGTTATCAGCTATAATGAATAAACTTAAGATGTTTGGATTAACTCCTATTATAGATAAATCATTCTACACAATACCAAATGAAACATCAATTTTTGATTTGAACATATACATCAATGACCATAAAATCCTACCAACAGAACTTGTCAAAGACCTTGGAGTTACTTATTCATGGAAATTTGACTTTACTGATCACTTCAATAATATAATTAATCAATTCATTAGAAGACTGATTCATATTCATAAATGTATCAAAATTGACGGTATGAAGGTTCTTCTCTTCAAAATAAATGCTCGGCCAATAATTGAATATTGCTTTGCATTATGGAATCCCGAATGTCATAAATGGTCAAAGAAAATTCAGACTAAATTTAGAAGATTCATACGCCGACTCTCAAACCCATTCCAAACCGACCTAAAATTACCTAAAAACTGTTTAAGACAAAGAAGAGAACTGAAGACGCTCACCCTAATTAAATCTTCGCCACTAGTCTACTCCAATCGACAGGGACTACGCAATAATACCCCACAATTTGGTCGAATGAAAAAGCTTGCCATATTTAACAGATGCAAAAATATTTTCAAAAAACTAAATCTCTCAATTAAAAACTTGAACATATTGAAATTCAAAAAAGAAATTAGAAACGCTAAAATATTATAAGAAGAATTATTTAATGTTTAAAAGATAACATATGAATTGTTAAATAAATATATATTATTATTAATTATTTAATTATTCTATTAAGTTATTATTATTTTCCAAATGAGCATCATCAATTTAAAAATTGCAATATTTATCAGAGAAGAGGTGAGTTTAGAAAACAAAAAAACGCAAGTTCTTTTCGTCAGTCAAATTTCTAAATTTTTGAATGTTCCCTAAAGTTCTCTTTTATCTGTCTGACCATTATATGTGAATCTGGTATATATTGAATAAGATAAATCTGAGAATCCGGCTCTTAATTGGAGTATGGTGTGAAGCAAGATAGAAACCCCACTGCCTTGTTTGAGGTTACATCTTTATGGAAGGTTGTTTACTGAAAAGAGATAGTGCAGCGGCAATTCTTCGGAGCCATAATGGGTACATATTTGCCATTTTTAAGAGATGTAACAGTTCATGGCTTTTGTAATTGTTGGAGCATCTTTAATTGTAAGCTTTGAGTTGTAGTTAAGCCCGAGGTCATTTATGAAAGTAATAACCGTTTGATTATACGTTGATTCATTTGGAATTCGATTTAATTAGATCATAATTTTTGTTCTGAAATGATTAAAAGAGAGACTGAGAAAAAAAGAAATCAAATTTTCTCTAATTTAACTTACATTCTTAAAACTTATAAAATCCATGATTTAAATTCCTCTTCATACCTCATTCTTTATATAGTACAATAGAGCAAGTCTTCTAGATAAAATTATTCAATTGAATTATTTTATGAAAAAAATGCATCTGAAGAGTCTTCAATGAAAACTAATAAATATTTCAAAAAAACAACATATACCAAAACCAAATTTACGAAATCAATTTATCTTTGCATTCTCAATTTTTTTCATGATCCATTCTAAATATTATGTAAAAGATTTAAATAAAAATTGGTCTGCGTTCATCTTCTATCAGCAGGGTAGTATCTATAGGTTCTATTTCTTCAATTATTTCATTTATTCTTATTTTTTTTTCAGGAAAAGAATAATTAATTAAATAAATATTGGTGATTGAAATTGAAGACTTATTTTTTCCCTTTGTCAATTTGATTCTGTATTAATTATGTTGCTAATTTCATATGCTAGGATTTCAAGTTGTACATCTATACAATTTTAACAGACCCTCTCTTCTCTAAGAAAAGAGCAGCACCTAAACTTACAAAGGTTAACTAGAGAGGTCATTGGTTCAAATCCCTGGTTCTGGCATACTGACTAGTCGAAAAAAAAGGGACGAAACGCGCGTATATGTCTACCATATATGTATACTTAGATTATTTCTAAATGCTATGTGAGTTTCTTTCGTACCAGTCTCGGTGGGATCCATTAGTAAGCTGTAACATTCAGCGACATGGGCTAGTCCATTACCAAATAAGAAGTTCCTGTTGGATATATTACCTAAGCACCTAGAACGAAATAATTCTAGTAACCTTTGTAAGTATAGGTGCTGCTCTTTTCTTGAAGAAGAGAGGGTTTAGGTTTGTTAAAATTGTATAGATGTACAACTGCAATAAGACGTTCCTGTGGGATATATTTAATGATTAGTACCTACATCAAGTGATAATATAAGATCTAACACCAAAAAAGATACAATCATCAGCAAGAGATCACACATTATGAACTAACTATAAACTAATATTAAAACAAAATTAAGATTTTACAATTAAAATAGGTAATAGAGAATGTTGTTGTATGCGAATTTTGGCAAAGGTTCTGGTAGAAATGGGACTTTCGGTTCCTTCTCAGACATGTGTATTAGTTTTCCTTGGAAAAATTGTTTTGTTAGGATGCCTCTCTAGAGTTAACAAATTTCAAGCGTCAGGGTCGGAAAGTTGTAAGTGGTTGATGTCCTCAAGTGTTATTTTTGTCTGTGACGTGGCTTTTTGGTTCACAATCATCCTGCTCATGATATCTGCGGGCCGTTTTGCTCAACAGGTACATGCTGTATTGTGTAATCATATTCAGAAAACGTTGCATTTTGCGTATGACCCTTCGTGGATGATTGTTCTTACAGTTTCGTAGTGCAACTATGAAAGGCTTAGGATCTTTAAGTAAAAAGAAATGTCTATCAGTTAGATAAAATTTGAAATTCTTTGTTACGGCGTTATGAATAGCTAGTAGCTCTTGTTCAAAAACAGGATAATCTTTTTCAACCGGGTTTAATTTTCTAGAAAATGAATACTGGTTCGTCATTGATGCGTTGCTTAATAACTGCTCCGATTGCATCATCGGAGGCAACTGTGTATACTAAGAATGGTTTTTCGTAGTCAGGAGTACCTATGAATGGGTTATTCGAGTTGTATTGCCTTGAGGTTGCGCTTAAATTCGGGGTCAACCTCGAGAAGTTGATAAAGGTTGGCAGTCTTGCTAGCAAAACTTCTGCTAAATCGTTGATGGTAGTTGAATAATCCGAGTTTCGATCGTAATTCTCTTATAGTAGTAGGAGTCTCCAATTTGCTTATCTCCTCCAAATTTTCTTTGCATGGAGTTATACATCCGTAAGATAGATCATGACCGAGGAAAGAAATTTGCTGTTTTATCCACTCATACTCATCTCTATTAACATGTATGCCGTATTCACTAAGTCTGGAAAGGATTACACTGATATGCTCATAGTGTTGTTCCTCTGATTCACTGCTGATCAACAAGTCATCGATATACACTGATAACAAAATCAAGAACTTGAAATATGGAGTCCATGTACCATTGAAAGGCTTGGCTACTATTCTTGAGCCCATAAGGCATTCTAGTATATTCGAACAAGCCAAAACGGATATTTAATACTCTCTTCTGATAATGGAATTTGATGGAATGCTTTCGTTTGGAGTGATATTTCATTCTGGTGGCTTTTTGCAGCAATTCGCTCACTCTAGGAATAGGTTATTGGCCTTTGAGAGTTAACATGTTTAAACGTCTGAAGTCGCTGCACATTCTATAGTTACCATCTTTCTTGGATCAGTGGACTTGGCTAGGTGGATTCTGACATACGTATAATTCCCATGTTCATTAATTCTTTGAAGTGGGCTTTTGCTATCTCGATTTGCTTTGTAGACAGAACGAATGGATTTCTCTGAGTGCATTTAGTTTTCCGTTTAACTCGTGTTTTCAAGGGTAAAATTTATAAGTGTCAGAAATTGAGTTTTTAAAGCTTTATTGTTAGGATCATACTATGAAATTATCAATCAATACAAAAGAGAAGGTCCTTTTTCATAAGAACATTAAAGTTTCCCTTAAAAAGCACTCTAAAAAAACCTGTTTTATGTAGGTCTACTTGTAAGCGACCGATCAAAATCATGGTTTTGGATCACAAATGAAAGGGGTGTGAATCAATTACACATTGACTCGAGCCTCGAATGGTCTAGTTTGAAAGGTAAAAAAGTGATGATTTCATAGTCTGGCATGAAAATCAGTTCATCAGATCACAAGTGATTGGATCTTGAAATCCAGATCATATTTTTATTAAAAATCTGTATTTTTAGTTTCTTATCAGGGCGAAATACCAGGAGTAAATGGAACCAAAAAATCATTTATTCATAAAAATAATATTCTAGAACCTTTTATCTGATCCTAAACCAGCCATAGGGATACTGATGAATAAAAATTGAAGGCCAAAATTTATCAGATTAAAATAATTTATTATGAGCTTATGCAAGAATCAAAAAAATGCAGACATTTATATATAGAATATCGGTCAGTCTTTACGAAAAAGTATTCAGATTTATCCGCCATCTTCGTAGAAGCTCAGAATAATTTTTTATCAATTGGAATAGTGAATTATTTGTAATCAGAGCATGATCTTATTTAAATAAATCATTAATTTAAGAACAAAATTTGTTAATTTTAGATATCAAAATGAATTATTGGTAAAAAGGCAAAAATTATTATGACTGAAAATTTCTGTCTATTTTTCTGGTTATTGTACTGAATTGAGCTACCTAATAATACTTAGTTTAATATTTCTTATTTCTCAATATTATTTCATGTATTCGTCGATCAATTTGATGAAAAATAATTTTTAGAAAAATAAGAATAAAATCTTTAATAATAAAAATATAAGAAATACATGTAAATTGAAAGAATTTAGTAGTTAATCGGACCACCATTTTTGTCGATTACTATTTGTAATCTTCGTGGCATACTGGTTATTGTGTAATTTATAACTTGAATATCTATCAACTCAGTCATTTTATCAATGGTTTGACTGAGTGATGCTTCAGCATCAACTTCTCGTATTGCTTTGTACCACATCCTTTTATAATAACCAAAGATATTTTCAATTGGATTCAGATCCGGGCTATTAGTAGGCCAATTAGGAATATTCATTAGATCATTGGACTGTAGATAATATCGAGTCTGCAAATAAAATATTATAAATCTACAGAATAAAAACTTGCTTAAAATTACTTACAAAGAATGATGTATGAAATTTGGCATGATCCATCAAAAGAAGAGATTGATTATCAGCCAATAGAGTCATTTCCTCCATAAATTCAAGATCTTCTCTGTTCTTCTTTCTTGGACATTTGGAGACACATCTTCTGGGATACTCTCTTCAGACAGCTCATCGGAAGCAGATGTGAATTCAAGAAATTCATTATCATCTGTATTATTGGTTCCTGACCATGATTCTTCTGAGTCATCATTAGGATTATCAAGTATCAACTCTTAAATATCAAATGGATATAAATGTTTCAATTTTCTTAAATAAGTTCAAAATTACCGTTTAATCGCCTCATCATTTCCAAATGAGCATATGGGTTGAAATTTGGTGGAGTCCAGTGATTGAGAAGTAGCAAACCATCTTGTAAAAGCTGGCAGAACTTTCTGAAGTCAGGTGTACCTTGGCTATCGAGAAATCCAGGCTTCTTACCATGAGGACAAAAAATGAGCAGTGTCATACACGCCCTCAGCGAGTACGAAAATACACAAAAGATTCTGATTTCATTTACACACCTCTTTGACCGGCCCGAACCCGGATGCTCCGCATAAAAGAGGGGGAAATGTAGTGATCTTAGTAAAGATAATGAATAAAAGTAACGAATATAATATAATTGTATTCGAATAAGCAAATTGTTTAAAAACATGCCGAAGCATTTGGCAGTCTTTTCTAAAAGGGCAATCTGGTTTAATGGATAAATAGGTATGTCTTTATTTTTCTTTTTTTTGTTATTTAGTTTATAAATCAGGTCTTAATTTCTTCGATGAATTCTTTCAGGTTTTTTCTATTTAAAGAGTTAGGTTGTTTTTCAAAGTTTTTTTACATCGATTAAAAATAGCTAGATTTTTTAATTGCCCTTCAATTCTGTAGCGTTCTCTTAGTCTGAGAATTCTTTGGGGCTTCAGGGATTTTCTAATTAGTATAAGACTTTTTATATCTCTTCGAATTCTGATTAATTCTGAAGGTTGACTAAGTTGTTTTCTGTACTGGGCAGATACTTTATTTCGGAAAGTTCTAGCAACTTTCTGAAACTTCATGGACCATTCAGTTTTTTCCGGGTTCCAACATCCTGAGCAGAATTCGACAACAGTTCTGGCCATCATTTTATATAAGAACACCTTGATAAAGTCATTTTTGATACATTTGTGTATTTGTGCATGTAGTGATCGTAGTTAAGTTAATGAATAAAAGTAACGAATATAATATAATTGTATTCGAATAAGCAAAGAGTGGGGAGAGAATAAAACAAAAGTAAATATAAATAAATAAAATTGTTTAAAAACACGCCGAAGCATTTGCAGTACTTTTGATTTCAAAGTGATATCATGGCAGAACGTTTATCTAATGATCTTATTACTCCCCCAGGTTACACTGAAGCGAATGGTGCTACAAATGTCGCCGTCAGTGTCCTACCTAATGAGATGAAAGACCGGATCATCAATGAGTTATTGGGAATGTTGAAACGGTCGCAACATACACATCTGCTGATAAAAGACCTGTAGATTTCTTTATAATACTTTCGCCATTAATATGTAATCAGGAATTTTATAAGAAAAGAATAAGGTTTGAAAAATTTTATAAGTACAGTTGTACCTCTATAAAAAATGTTACAAACCTATCCCTCTCCTCTCTGAATAGTTTGGCAATGTAAAATTAAAATTATAAAAAAATGAAAACTCGTAAATCTGCAAGAAATTCATTAATCATCTGGTTTATGAAGGTGAGAATTAAGAAGAGATATTGAATAATCCAATTTGGATCTTATATGAGACATTATTAATTTTAGACTAGTAAGGTTCTCACAGTCGGCTAATTCAAATTTTGTGTAGATAGAATTAAAAGCAGACAATAAAAAATTAGATTTAAATTTTTCATAACGTAGATTGTAGCTACTATGAGTTGTGGAATAAGTTTCCGTGAATGTTTTCACTAAGAATGCATATCTGCGAACCCAGAGTAATCCAAATCGATGGGTTCATACTATAGACCCCTCTTTTCGAGTTTTAATGTTACCGTGAATCAATCCGGGTAGAGAATTCAAGATCATCGAGGGAATTGAGTTTTTCGGGAATTAACCGTAACTCTGGAAACATTTAATTTCAAAAATTCTCACTTGTGCCGATTGCTCGATATTTGAAGCAATTCTTGATAGACAAAAATAACAGTCCTCGTCGTGATTGAAAGGGAATGACTAAGCTTTTATCCTATTCCTGTTTGACGAACAATTTGGATATTTGACTTTTTAAAGGCAAGATTTGCAGACTGATGAGGGAGAAAATTCTCTACCCGGATTGATACTTCTTCGTAAGAAAGTTACTTACTAATTATGCATTACATTTGAGTCACAAATTGTCTATTTAAGGTAAAATTGTTTCATAATTACACCTTGTTAAATTAAAAATCAATAGAAGATTCTATCTAAAGACTTTTCAGTGACTTTGGAAACATTAATCAATAAATTGAGCTCATGTTTAGTCAAAATTCAAACACCCATAACTTTTTTATTATAAATGATAGAAATGTAATTTTTTCTGCAAATGAAAGAGACAAGGTTTAATTATGAAACAATTTTACCTTAAATAGACAATTTGTGACTGAAATGTAATGCATAATGAGTGAGTAACTTTAGCTCAACTTGTAAATTAGGGTGACACATTACTTTTTCATCAAAATTTCCAAGTTTATTTTCAATATTTTTCATACTTAAGGAAAAAATTGATAGGGTTTAGTGGTACTGATCGAATCAGGAGAAAATTCTCTACAAGTTGAGACCAAAAACTAGAAAAGTGACAAAATTTGCCCAAAATATTAAAATTTAAATATATTTGTCCTACTTCTTAGTAGATTTCAAATAAGAACTCTTTTTTTAGCTGGAAAATCAGGGTGTGCACATTCTCACACACCAAAACTGGTGCACAACTGTAATCAAATTATAAGCCAACCTGTAATCAGTGACAAAAGAAGAGGAAAAGGCTGTCCAACAACGAGAGGAAAACGAAAAAGACTGAGTGGTCAGTTACAAATCATTCCTTTCATCTAAAGACAGAAACAATTATCACATTGAGCACAGTAATGATTTCAATTTAGTTCCTATTCCCCCCATACCTGAAGATGTCCTAGTATCAAAATCAACCAATGGAAGGGCTCAGAATATTGCATTGTAATAATATTTAAATGTTAACCGGGGTAGAGTCTGAAGAGACCAGGCGAAATATAACGTTTATCACTAAAATATACGCTCGTTTTCTCGAACCTTCCTTATGAGTTTAGAAACCAACAAAAATAAGATTATTTCAATTTTTAAAGAGAAATTGAAGCAAATAATACAAACAACATACCCTGAAAAGAAAGTGAGATACATATTCAAAACCAACTGAATGTTTCTAAACCAATCAAAAGATATACTTGAATATCATAAATCGTCATATTTTGTATACAAATTTAAGTTTCCTTGTAAGGCAGAGTATATTCTTCAGTATCAAAAGATGAAATAATTTCAGAAACAGTATAATATAACAATATATCTTTTCACTTTTAGTATCATTATTTTTTTATTTTCTAACTCAGTATCATTTTTGTTTATCTAAACTCAATTTTTTTGTCAATAAGCATCAATGAGTCGTTCGAGCAGAACCAGCCTGCTCTTATTGATTTGACAGAACTCAAGGAAATTGGCTATAGAGTTGCTTCAGATTTGAATTTGACTAATTTTAAGGGATCTAAACCATTTTATAAACGATTTAGAGAACGACATAGATTAGTCTTGAGAAAGGTAAGACATTTTTTATCTTTATTCGAAATTATCATCTTTTTTTTCTTATCAATATTTACTTTCAGACATGCGGGGAGCAACTGACAGCTCCTCAAGAAGAAATAGATGCCTTCAGAGAAAGCCTACCAGAAATGACTCGGGGGTATGTAAAGAGTCAGATGTATAACATTGATGAAGCTGGTCTATCTATTTATTCTTTTTCTTCAAAATTCGTCTGCAAGAAAGGTAATTTGCTTTTCAACTTAGTCTAAAATATAAATATAAATGTGTTTTTATAGGATCCAAGAGAATCTCTGGGGCTAAACAATCGAAGGTCAGGTTCACCGTTGTCTTTGTGGTTAATGCCGTTGGTCAGAAGAGAAAATTGTGGGTGATAGGGAAAGCTGATAGACCGCGTGCTCTTGCAAGAAGACCAGAGGAAAAGGAAAATCAAATATGAAAGGGATGCTAATAGATCGGCTTGGATGAATGAGGAACTATTTACAAAGTACTTAAAGGCACGGGACAGAGAATTGTCTCGCAAGAGGCTAATGGTGGAAAGAAAAGTCCTTCTTTTCTTGGATCAGTGTCCAGCTCACAGCACATCGGCAAAATTACAACACAAATTACGTAACATCAAAGTAATTTTAATTAATTTAACTGTTACCTTATTTAAATCACTAATTTATATTTTATTGAAGTTGGTCTACCTGCCCAAAAATTCTACGTCAGTCCTTCAACCCGTTGATGCTGGAATCGTTAGAAAATTTAAGGGTCAATACAACAAGCGAATAAATGCGTTTAGGAGGACACTTGATGGAAATGTTCCGGAACTTTCGAAACGTATGGATCTGTCCCAAGCCTTCGACCATGCTTTTGAAATTTGGGATAGTTTTCCCGAAGAAACAATAATAAAATGTTGGGAAACTTCTGGACTGATTGAAAAAACTATCCAAGACAGAAACATTTTAATACAAACTACACAGTCCAGACTCATGCTTTTAGAGAACCACTTAACTAGTAATGGACTCATGGGCTCTTTGCATCTTGTCAGAGAACTAAAATTCATCAAAGATAATCCAAGAAATGTACAGGATATTTATGACTTCGATGAATAGCTCATTATATTTTATTCCAATTTTATAATATTTTCACAATAAAATAATTTTTTAAATTTTCATCTATTCATTGATTTTCAACTTTTAATGTTTTGGGAAATTTACACTTGCAGTATCATTTTTTTCGTTTTTTACAGTTACAGTATAATAGACCGATGTTTTTTTACACTTACAGTATCATTATTTTTTTTATTTTCATCTTTAGTATCAAAAGATGAAATAATTTCAGAAACAATATAATACACCAATATATCTTTTCACTTTCAGTGTCATTATTTTTTTAGAACGGTAATATTGTCGAACTTCATCTAAGATATTACTATTCTGATTTGGATTCATTAGGAAGATTAGAAAACAAGCGAATATTAAGTGATAAACGTTTTATTTCGCCGGGTCTCTTCAGACTCAACAATATAATACACCAATATATCTTTTCACTTTCAGTATCATTATTTTTTTATTTTCTAACCCAGTATCATTTTTGTTTATCTAAACTCAATTTTTTTACAATATTAAAATAACTTACCAACCAAAATAATAATACAAGTAATCACTATATCTATTACTATTTATTTTTGAGGCTATTTGTTTGCTTTAGAGATTAAGTTTCAAGTATTTCCATATAAAAAATCTAATTTATTTCAAAATTTTTTCTGCTAATGAACGTATTCTCTTTTTCTTCGGTCTTCCTCTCTTTCGAGAATTACTTTTCGGTACAAGATTTTTTGGTTCTAATAAATCCAAATCACAAAAGTTGAAAAGATTGGCATACATATTCTGCAGGTCTTGCAGCTTGTAGTATTTCGGAATATATTCCTCCATACTTAAATTCATAAAAGACAGCAATGATATGAACACAAATAAATCCATTATGTTTCTTGAATCCACATGAGCAGGAGAAGTCGCCAAGGTTAACGTTTTTAAATAGCTCATTTGTCGAGTTCTTACCCACACGGAATACCTTCAAAATTTCCATATCAAAATTATTTAACAACAATCAACAAGAAAAAGCAAACAAATAGCCTCAAAAATAAATAGTAATAGATATAGTGATTACTTGTATTATTATTTTGGTTGGTAAGTTATTTTAATATTGTAAAAAAAATTGAGTTTAGATAAACAAAAATGATACTGAGTTAGAAAATAAAAAAATAATGATACTGAAAGTGAAAAGATATATTGTTATATTATACTGTTTCTGAAATTATTTCATCTTTTGATACTGAAGATGAAAATAAAAAAAATAATGATACTGTAGGTGTAAAAAAACATCGGTCTATTATACTGTAACTGTAAAAAACGAAAAAAATGATACTTCAAGTGTAAATTTCCCTAATGTTTTTCTCATTGAAACCCTTTAGTGTAATACATAGGCAGATTGCTCATTATCATTCTTTCTTCCCCATGTTTTATCGATGAGTGTGAATACACACCATGCTAAACTAAATCCTCACAGACCCCCGTTTTTACGATTGAAAATCTCATGTTAATGTGAGTTTTATTAAAATAACAAAAAAGGTCGTTAGCATAGTAAAGCCCTTTTTTGACAGAAAACAGTTTTTGCAAACAAACAAAATAAAATTCTTTCACTCGTGTATACCTCAGCTTTTTGTTGAAAATCTTTATTAAAATTTACTTCAATTTAGTTGATAACCAAATCAATTATTAGAAATTAACAAATAAAGGAAATTTAATTCAAAACAATGTTTATGAAGAGCTATTTTTCATCCAATGAGCTTCTAATTCTATACAATTCTTCTATAAAAAAACGGTTTAATTCTAACCCAAAATCTAGTTGATCTATAGTTTAAACTTGATTATTCAATATTCGAATACAGTTTATTCATTGAATATCCATCCTTAGCATAGGATTCATCTACGGGAATGAGAAGAATTGTGTGTAAGTATACAACAGCCAATCAAATTCGACTTAACATATGGACCAATCATATTGCTTCATTACAGTTCTACCCTTTTGGGCAGAGAGGTTTGGGCACATCGTATTAATTCTTTCTTGGAAAAAATGGTTAACTAATCGGAGCTTTTACCTGTATTAATTTTAAAAAACATACTTTATTTGAATCACTTATTATTATCAAATTATTAACATTTCAAATATTATAAAAGAAGGTTCATTTGATAAAAGTAATTATTCATTATTAATTATTTTTAGCCTTCTATCTATTTCATCAATACAATCATTTTTATTATCTTTGATTAATCCTCATTCTCAATTAATCCATCAAATACAAATTTATCAACTAAGATTAAAGGTTGACACTACAATTGGTAGCAGTTCGCTTTAAAACTGAAGATAATCAAATTCGAAACTACAAATATGGAATCTCTAGATGATCAAGCAAATATTGAACAGTCAAATAAACACAACTCGTCTACAACAAAAAAAACTTGATGAAGAGGCTAATGTTGCTTAAGAAAAGATTTTTTTTTCAGTTAAAAAATTTCCTATTTTATTAGATAACCTAAAAATAGTCTTAATACCAAATTTTTTTTAAACCAAAGATATCAATACTTAATTGGGAAAAATCCATTAAAACAATATTATTAAAATCAAAAACAAAATTATTATTATACAATTTTTTTCTTCTGTACTAACAATAAAAATATTTATTAAACTATCTGGATACCCATTTTTTTGAAAAATAAAAACAAGTTTCTCTAAATCTTCTCTTAATAAACCAGTATCACATAATCTTAGTGTTCTTAAAATTTCCCCTTGCAGTGTATTTAACTTATATTTTCAAGGTGCATATGAATAATAGTTCATAATTATATTTTTGTTTGTAGGTTTTCTGTATACTGGAGTTTGGATTTCAGTTTCTATTCTCATTAGTTTCATATCTAGAAAATTAAGAGATCTTCCTCTTTTTCTGTTGTCAATTTTATGGTTCTATAGCCTTTGTAGCCTTTGTTATTACTAAATAGTCATTCTATTATTGTTCCTTATTCAATAAAGAATCATTTTCTAACAAAAAAAAGTACCTTATGAGTAATTTTGGCCTAATTTCCTTAATAAGCATATTATCTATTCTAGTCATAAATATATTCACTATTGTTGGAGATAAAGGATTTCTCATAGCTAAACCAAATTTTTGAACATAAAACTTTTAATTAAATCTAAAAATAGTAGCATTTAGACATATTTTAGAAGCTTCAATCACAAAATCTTTTTTCTGGTTGTTCAAATCTCCAGGAGAAGTTAGAATATCATTCAACAAATCCAGGGCTTAATCAACTGGAATGTTAGTATACATAGACTCTACATCTAAACTATATAATTTTTCCTTATTATTCACATTTACCTCTTGAAATCGTTGGTTAGAATTGATTGATTAAAGTTGAATAGAAATCTGACTGGTTTAATGTTTTGATTGGACACACAGTGTTTAAGTATCTTAAGTTTTTTGAAAAATCTCACGCCAGAGAAGAATACGACATGTATTCGAAATATTGTGTGAGTCCTAACTATTTTTATCAGGGTAATCTAAATGTTTTTTATTCTAATCTTAATTTTAATGTTCTTTCAAGTAATGAATTATATTATCAGAGTTTTTACTCTAATAATTCTGATTACTTCCCCTATAACAATCACTGTAATTTTTATAATCCTTATTTTTTAAGAAATACTACACCTTTCTCTCCTTTTTCTTTTTATACAGATAGACAAATACAAGCCAGAATACAACATCGTCAGGCAGCAAGCGAACACCGTTATAGTCAAATTATTCATTATTAATTATGTTTAGCCTTCTATCTATTTCATCGATACAATCATCAGAAAATAGATAAAGGATCAGAACTTCAGATGCAGATAGAGAAAACAATAAAATTACAAAGTACTTTCATTCAACCCAATATATAACACCCCAACATATTAAAAAAGAGGGAAGTCCAAGATTTTCACATGAATGAGCTCTATTTCGAACATACTCATCAGCTTGTTACATGTCATATATAAAGTTTTCTGCTCTATTACATATTTTTCATTAGTCCTCTTTTAGAATACATAATTTGTACATAGGATATATCAGTTTTTTTTTATTTTTGAATATAAAGTTTTACTATAAGAGGGTGAGAAGAATCGTTTCAGATCAGCTTTGGGACGAAGAAAGGGAAAAAATGACAAATATGTTCAAAGCTAATGGCTACCCAGAAAAATTAGTAGAGGATCTTTCCAACCGAAGAGGCAACCCGTAGAAGCGGCATCAGAAGTCACTTTGTCGATTCCATTCAAAGGGGATATGTTAGCAGTAACATACAGAAAAAAGGCAACGGAAGTCCTCAAAGAAGCTTATCCTGATGTGAAACTCAAGGAAGTCTTCAAAACTAAAAAACTTTTTAATAATCTTTCTAAAGACAGGCTAAGTTATCTGAAAGAGTCCCACTTCGTCTACAAGTTCCAATGTCCTTGCAAAGCTGAATACATTGGACACACGATACGTCGCCTAGAAGAAAGAGTCGATGAACATCTGTACAGTAAGAAGACAGCTATCAGACTTCATGTGGCAAGTTGCAAGAAGGAAGTATCCCCCGAAAACTTCTCAATAATCTACAAACAAACCGGGAAAAACCTTCACATGCTCAAAGCCGCCGAAGCTTTCTTCATTCTCAAAGAGAAACAAAGTCTGTACATCCAAAAAAACGTGGTCAATTTGCTCAAACTTCCTTGGCCTACTAGGATTCAGAGAACAGTAAATCCAACCCTCCCCCCTTCAAGCTCCCAACCAATGAGCAGTACTTCAACCCCACAGATTAAAAACTATTTTTCCTCATCCCAATAATTGTTTACACCCAATTATCAACTTTAAACTCGCTTTTAACCTATAATTATCTGTAGCCTATAATTATATCATTAGCCCACTCTCTCATTTACAAATATTATAGTAAAACTTTATATTAAAAAAAAAACTGATATATCCTTTGTACAAATTATGTATTCTAAAAGAGGACTAATGAAAAATATGTAATAGAGCAGAAAACTTTATATATGACATGTAACAAGCTGATGAGTATGTTCGAAATAGAGCTCATTCATGTGAAAATCTTGGACTTCCCTCTTTTTCAATATGTTATCATTCGCTCAGCTGAAAGACCTGATTCGTAATCATTTTGAAGAATTATCTACCCCAAGTTAGTTTTCTTTATTCAAATTATTTTATGTAAAAAACAATCAACATGTTGCATATAAAGTACATCTTCGATTACATTTTAGATTATGATTGCTCACAAGATATATTGTACAAAAATTGAACCCACGAAAAGGTAGGTGATAGGACAAAAGATGCATACACTCATGATTCACTAGCCCCTTGTCATTTGCCTGTTCCATCGCTATCTCGGTTGCGTTTATCATTGGTCGTGATAAGAGGTCTGCTGTGATATTGTTTTCGCCTTTGATATGTTTTAATATGTTGTTAATTTTATTGAGAATTCGGATAATAGTTGGATTTGTTGTTGGACTCTTTTTCCAAATTTGTCTGAAGGTTTATTGTACACGTCGATTAGGGCTGAGTTGTCTGTGTGGCATATGGTTTCTTTTCCTTCAACGTATCGTCTAAATTTCGTGTAGACTGCTTCGTAAAGGGCCAGGAGTTCCTTCTCGAATGTGGAGTACTTAAGTTAAGTTTGGTTGAGCTTTCTTGAGTAGAATTCTATTGAAGCGCAGTGACTGTCGATGAATTGCTCTAAGCTTGCCCCAATTGCGTGATCAGAGGCATCGGTGTAGATGTTAAATATTTTGTCTAATTTGGTTGAATTAGGTTCGGTATTAGCTTGAATCTTGATTTTAATTCCTCCAGTAATTGGGTAATTGTCCTTTAGTGTAAGGTTGTTAAGCTTTCGGTAGTCCCCGCAATATCTAAATGTTGAATCTTTCTTTGGTACGACAACAAGTGGTGATGACCAGGAACGTCTTATTATTCCTTGGCTTTCTAGTCCATTGAATTTGACCTTCAATTTGAATTTGCATCCTTCAACTGTTTTTCGCTCATGGGAAAAGGAACTCTCTGTTTTACAATTTCCACTTCCTTTGTTTTTATATGGTATTCCTCTGCTGAACATGGTTTCGTCTCTGGTTCATTTAGCTTGATGGTGTTTTTGGGATTTCTGTACCTTATAAACGTTCCCTGGGTACCTCTTATACTGTGCTAGCATGTTTGAAGGAAGTACTGACTGAATTATGACATCTGGGTCAATGGGATCGATTTTTAGTATCTTCTCGTAAGCTTCAGTTGGAGTTAACGTGAGGTTTAACAATTGAGTTATGATGGAGTCGATCTCTTCCGGTTTATTTCTAAGGATTTTATTTTTGATTTCATTGCATAGGTTGTCAAAAGAGTCGAGAGTTGGGTTGGTTGTCATTAGCATTGTTGATTCGAGTTTCTGTTTGTAAATGCCGAGTATCGTCAGCCAGGCGTCAAGAATTTTTCTGGGTTCGTCTTTCTGTTGATTGACCAGTGAAGTCTCAGCTCAGCTTTCGATAGCTCGAATCGTTCTGGGGTGAAATTGATGGACGGTCTTTCAATCATCATTATGACTACGGAAACTTCTGATGGTTATTCCACATCATGGTTATCATTGTATTCGTCCATAACAAGGCACCAAATTGTTTTGATTGATTTTTTATTAATAAGAGAGGATGGTGTATGTCAAAATATATTTAATATCTGAGGTGAAGAGTGTATGTACAATGATATGAATAGTGAACAGAGTAGTGGCGTGCGGTGGTGCGCTGGGTGTTTGTAGAGGAATGATTAGAATGTTCGATAGTTTCTTCCCTGGGTATTTATACATTTGTGGCGTGGTCACTATCTGACCAATCAGCTTTAAGTATTTCTTGGATCATTTTCTTGATCTCAGATTTCGTGTTACATATTTTATTTTTAAATATTCTTTTTCTTTGAGTGCTATTTTGTAATATTAATTAAATGCATACAGTTAATTACACATATGATGGCTCATGGGATGAATATATTTCCTACCAAAATTCATGTGACCAATAATAATATGCATGAAAACCAACAACCAATAGAATTTGAGTATTTTCCTAACCAATTTTTCCTCCACTTCTCACCAACTCTAAGGCTAAGCTATGCAGGAACAATTTTTAAGTAACATGAATTTTATTCATTCATTAAAATCAAATTTATAATCAATCTTTTCTTTCTCAATATTTTAACCAAGTATTTCCGATACTTGATTGGAATTTTACAATTTTGGACAAGTTTTAGTTTCAAATTGAGTGAGTATACCATTCGTTCCGTGGTGCTTTATAAAGTTTTATATTCATTTCTCGATTGATTAAAATCTGATTTCCTTCATCTAAATTTTACACGAATTTATCCATCTGATGTAATTTTTAATTGTCTCATTCATAAAATTATTCCTGGCTTCTCTGGCAAAGGCATTCATTTTTTTGAAATTGAAACTTTCATATTCATTTATTGAAATAATGATTTATACAAGTTAGGGAACAGTGAAGAAGTGTTCAATGAGTCTCTTTCAGTCGTTTTATTCTAATCATCAAAAGAAACGGTCTACTTTGCTTGCTTATTTGAATAGTCAATGAGTATAACTCATTGTACATGATTTTAATGTTATTCAAGTCAAGGGATGAGACCCTTTATAATGTTAAACGGTGTGACCCCCCTAGCATAGCATGTAATAATACGAAAAAGATAATTAGTCCCATTTTGTTATACAGATTGTTTCTATCACAATAATTTCGGTAATAATTAATTCATAAGGAAGAGTGAATGAGAGGGGGATGTAAATTATAGTGTTGATGTCTAATTTTCATGTACAGTTGTACCTGAGACTTGCGTGTGGAAAATCAAACACTTTTCAATCTCTTCCGAAAATATATCTCATTTTTATGAAGCTACTTGAAAGTAGTGTTATTACATATTTTTTACAATAATTTTTAA
>SSNU01000208.1:0-115199 GCA_012064415.1 Gyrodactylus bullatarudis
TCATATAGAGAACAAGACGATAATATCTCTCCTCATAACACCAGAAACCAAAGAAAATACTCGATTCTCCTCGGAAACATCCTCTGTCTCCAGGCCAGATTCAAACTTTCATTGGATTCAATCCCTTTCACAACCGTCAAATCAACCTGTACATTCCTCCAGAAACTCATCCCAGAGGACGAAGACCTCTTCAGAAACTATTTTTCCTAATTGTACATACTTATTTATATTTTATTATCAGTTTAATAAAAAAAAGATTTCTATTCCAAAATGAATGAAAATAATAATTTTGAAAGAATCAGTAAAATTTGAAGAAACACACGAAAAACTATCATATTCTCAATTTTCATTCATCAAGTAAGCTGGTAACAATACACTTGACTAATCCAAAATCTGTTTTCTAATCAAGATAATAGCCTTTCTAGCGATTGTATTCCATTATATATGTGGTATGCATTCTATAAATAACGAAAAACTAGCCGTTATACGAATACTTACTCAAATGAAGAGAACAAATAACAATGAAACTTTAATCCAAAAAATAGCAAAACATTAAAACATTTATTCACAGATATATCGATATTAATGTAATAGTGAAGCACTTATACTTACAAAGATTATCTACAATTATTTCGTTTTAGGTCGCTTCTAAGTGGTAATATATCCCAAAGATTCGTCTTATTTGGTAATGGATTAGCCCATGTCTTATTTTGGACTCATTAGCATGCCACAACCTGTGGTTTGAATCTAGGACCTCTCCCATTGTAGCTCACTATAATTGGTTAGCAGAATCTAAAGAGTTCTATTATTCTCCACAAGAGAATTAATCAATATTAAGAAACCCCTACTGAATTCTTATTGGTGAATTTAATCTCAACCAATCAAATTTTAGTCTAAATCTTTTAATTTGACTGATATATAATTCAGAATATTAATATATCTCGTGTAGAGAAATTTGATCACATAAAATGAACGATACAAATGTGATAGACTCTGCCAAAATGGAGTTGAAATAATTATGACCTTCCATTTGCTGTCGTGATTAAAAAAAGAGATAATAAATTTTCTCAATCGCTAACAAAAAATAGCGAGATTTGTAGTGATAAAAGCTGTTTCTTTGATTCATTTCCCCTTGTTTCATTTGTGTCAATCTGGAGATAAAATTTTATTCTTGTCTCCAATCTTTCCTTCAGATCAGGATCATTTCACTTTTCTTTTCATTTCAATCACTGATAAAACTGTATAATCTCTAAATTTTAGAAAAATTAGTTATTTCCAAGATAAAATTAAACGTTTAAGCCATGATTCTGTTTCAAAGATTCTTAAAGTAATGATGATTAACCTATTTTCTTAAAGAAGAACTTTTATTTATTCGAATAAAATATGATTCATTAAGCTACAATGATTTATTGATGATTTTAATTTAAAAATGACTCGTTTTCAAGAACCCACTCACATAAGTCAAAGGGAATAAAGTAAGAAACTTTTAACGAGAATTAGAAAATGTTATATTTCTACTTTGAAGTAAACATGGATCTCGAGGCATTTTCTAAGATTTATTTCACTGAAACTGGATTTAAATTGTGTTTTTTCTAGAATTTTCCAGCTTCAATTGTGATAAATACAGGTTTTTAATTTTCAGGTATCAGATTCTAACCCAAGTGAGTTACATAAAAAACTTTTATACCTCAAACGGGATGCAATATCATCCATAAGAAAATTACAGAAGTTGGTTTCTTGGACAGCAAATTATGTCTTGACAATAAAATCTTAGTATGATTTTCTATAGCTAGGAAAAGATTAATACCAAGCTACTTTCATCTTCTCAAAGAAGAAGAAACATTTAATATGCATGTAAAAATAAAGAGTATTCAAAGACCGCTACACACCTAAATATATGGAAAAGATCAATCACAAATGGAGAACAATGAAAAAAACTTTGCCGAAAATAGACAGTTTCTATCTAAATCTATTTCTACTGTTTTAGTCTTGATATTACAATTATAATCATTCTAGTTCTTTCTCCTATAGAAAAAGAAGAAATTATTTTATTACTACAGATTGAATATCAAAATAAATCAAATAGCTACTAATCTAAGGACTTTGTCGATGTTTCAAGCTCCTCATAATTTGCCATGTCCCCTATGTTAATATTGAAGAGAATATTCTATAGAATGATGATAGAATTATCGAGCGAATTCAACTCCAATCCTATTGGTAGATTTTGGAATGCATATGCTTAAATCTCGCACACTGATTGGCTGACCTAGTTCATTGTAAATATCTCTTAGGTCATTTAGACTTTTGAATCAGGATTTATATTTTTTATCAGGAGTTATTTTTTGAATATAATACTATATATACTTAGTATTAGAAATAAAAACTGTGCAAATGCCTGTAATCAGTCAAATTTATAAAAAATTCAAATTTCCACATTTTTACCGATTCATACTCGCTCAATTAAAAGAATACCGATCTTATAGCGATTCACACCAATCGGTAAAAAACCCTAGTCATAGGTTAGATGAGTTCCTATAATTAAAAAAAATATTCTTTTAACATAAATATAGAACATTGGATATTAGAGATAGATTTTGGAAATTTTCGATTTCTAGCCTGGGTCAGAATCTGAATGGGCTCTTCAGGAGAATTTGATTTATGCATAAAACATGTATGGTCTGAAATCTATTTGTGAACTGGTTTCAATAGAAACAATAGTTTTGTATTTAAAATTAGCGTGATGAAAAATTTGCTGAATTTGATTTCGGCCATTTATTCTCATGATAGAATGAATAGTGCCGCACCTATACTTACAAAGTTTAACTAGAAATATTTCGTTCTAGGTGCTTAGCTCGTATATCCCACTGGAACGTCTTATTTGGTAATGGATTAGCCCATGTCGCTGAATGTTACAGCTTACTAATGGATCCCACCGAGACTGGTACGAAAGAAACTCACAAAGCATTTAGAAATAATCTAAGTATACATATATGGTGGACATATACGCGCGTTTCGTCCTTTTTCTGGACTCATCAGTATGCCACAACCTGGGATTTGAACCTCGGACCTCTCGCATTGTAGTCCAACATCCCATGCAACTCGGATTACTTCTATATGCTCTTTGGTACCCCTAGGGTTTTGCTAACTAATGAATAGTGCCGCACCTATACTTACAAAGTTTAACTAGAAATATTTCGTTCAAGGTGCTTAGGTTGTATATCCCACAGGAACGAAATATTTCATGATAGAAGCTAAAATATTTTTCTCCTAATCATTTTCAATATAGTATAAGTAAAATTAGTCTTGCGGATCAACTATTTCTATCGAAGACTCTTCTTCAATGACTACTTGAAAGTAATGCTAATATCAAATTTGAGACATTTTTACTAGAAATGGAACTTGAGCACTATCACTGCCACTTTAATAGAAATTTTAATTTTGGACAAAAATTTATATTGTTCATTCTGATCCACATTTTCACCCAGAGAAAATTATATTAAACATATTAGAATTATTATTATTTATTATTAATAATTTCCCTGATCCTACTCAACATGGTTTTATTAGATCCAAAAGTACATGTTCTAATATACTAGATTTTCTTAATTACTCGTTGCCTCTTAAATCATCCGGTAAATTCATTATTATTCATTTTATTGATCTTTCGAAAGCCTTTGACCGCCTCAAATTCTCTTATATTGTCAATAAACTCATCTGTTTAGGTTTGGATAGTTCTCTTATTAATATGATTATTCTTTTTCTTACGCGTCGTAAACAATCGGTTAAATTCAATTCCTTTACTAGTTCTTATTGTGAAATTTCCTCAGGCGTTCCTCAAGGTTCTTCTTTAGGTCCTTTGCTTTTTAATTTATGCATGTCGGATATCCAAATTCCTGACAAAATTGGTAAGATTTTTAAATACGCGGATGATATTAAAATTGTCTGTAATGTGAACAACTCTCTCGACATTATAAAAATTAATAATTATTTTGATTCCTTCAAAAATTTTCTTTCTAAAATGGGCCTGGAAATCAATAGATCTAAGTGTAAACTCCTTTTGCCCAATGGTCTCCCTGATACCTTTCTCTCTAACCTTCACCTTCCTGGTGAGTTCGTCAACACTAATATTGATCTAGATTTTGAATTGGATGCTTCCTTAAAAATTGCTCCTTTGTCTAAAATTGGTCTGATTAACTCCAATTATGTAATTAATAGATTCTCCTCTTCCACTGGTCTTAAAATCTCGGGTTATAAAAAATTTGTTCTTCCTCATTTGGATTACCTTTCCCCTCTCCTTCCTCATATCAATAACTCTAATTCGCTTACCATTGAAAGGATCCAATACAGATTTCTTCATTCCTGTTTTCCTAATATTGATTCTTATAATTCACTAATAATTTCGCCTCTTTCTCCGAACCAATCCGTAAATGTTATTCCCTCCGTTACACAGCCTACTCGTACCATTTTATCCTCAATCAATTTAGATGTTTAGACTCTAAATTTACGCTCTCGGATTGTGATAACCTTTATGATCTAAAATCAATAATCTCTTATTTAAGAACTAAACTTGATTACTCTTTGTCTCTTCTTTACTCTAATTTACATTTGACTGAATAAGTCCCCTTTTTGAGACATTTTACATTCAATAAAGTTAAACCTCTGACTGTGAGACAAAAGTTTGAATTGATTTAGCACCTGGCTTGTTGTCGTTGCACACTTTGCAATCTATTCAGTGTGTATTAGAGACTAATTCTGCTGAAGGACCTTAAGAGGATATGCCTACCGCAGAAACCCAGGATGTCTCGTCTTGCTTATGGATTTTATGATTTAAAAAAAAAACTATATTTTTGAACATCTATGATTTCTCTGTACATATTTATGTTATTTATATCAATTTACATAATATAATGTTGCAATTTCAAAAAAAAAGAATTTAGAAATCTATCCCCATTAGATATCAAAGCCACAGATTGATCTTTTAATTTTCTATACCACTAGTCATCAAGTGATTCGTACGAATCTCTGCTTTCACACGATTCTCTGTAACAAATAGCTTATTCAATTTTCTAATCCATGTCTAAATATATACATGTAAAAGGTAATAAAATCTATAGAGAGTTAGAATTTATTACAGACTCTACAATGGCATGGAAGAAATCATGAGAGAGAGTAATGAACAACAGAAATGCATTAGTAGCTTACTTACTTTTGTGTTATGATAAAAAGGTGCCCAGAGTTAGAGGGAGAGTGAAGCAGAGAGTAACGTATATAAATTTCCGTCATGTGATATTATTATTATTATTTCTAATAAATTTTAAAGATATTTTCTCCATCCCATGAAAATTATATACTAAATTATCTCTCTCTCTATACTACAGATAATAATAATATAATATAATTTGAAAAAATATATTTTAAATTCATACATTTGTTTAGCTTGTGTACTGTTAATGGATAAAAATGTGATATATATCCTTATTTCATACCAAAGATTCTATTGATTAACAAAGCGTAGTTCAGTTGGAATTATAAGAACACTATTCGAGTAGAGGGTCTCTCGTTTCAAGTAATTTTTTGATTACCGATTGAAGTTCATTCGATAATTTCAAAACAATTTTATATTATAACTCCTCCGAAGAGACCCCGTGAAATATCACTGATGAATCACTGAACTCAACTTTCTTTCAACTGATTTCTAAAGAGTCAACGCACAGTGATGAACAGCAGCATGAGTGTAAAGATAAAATGGGATTTTTTCAAAAACAAACTCAAAATATTTTCCAGCAATCATTCTCTCTTAATTAAGAATTCCTTTTCAAATGTTATGGAGAATAAATTTTTTTGAGGCAGAGTGTGTTTGTTTTGTCTCCTGGGTATTAGGGATCCTGGATTCCATTCACTTTTCTCTCTATTAATGAGGCAAGTTTCTCACATTTCCCCCCTCATTTCTTTTGTAACCAGTCAACAGAAGAAGAAGAGGAAGAAGAAGGAAATTTGTATAGAGGGAAAGAAGAAGTTGACAAAATTGCCCGATAAATTATTCATTGAAATGCAAATTATTTTTTATGAATCACAGGAAAAAGTCTCTTGGCATGCATAATTAACAGTGGACAAGTTTGAGATCATTAAGACCATTAATCGCTGATTTACTTCAAAAAAGAGAATTGTCGAAAAGAGTTAACTCAAAAATATGACCCCTGAAAAATGGGAATGTCTACTAGACTTGGATGAAATTTCGTAAAACTGATGAAACCGGCTGTAATTTTGTTTAAACAATCTTTGAGCTATTTCTAAATCATTCCATCATGTCTGGCTGAGTCAACTCTTTAAATGATTCTTGAATCATATAAACAAAATTTCGGAAATTTTCAAATTTTGAACGTTCTTAATATTCTCTTGATTTATATTTTCAATGTCCTAATCTTTTACATTCAAAATCCAAGATATGAAAAACTATTTAAATAAAATATTTTAAACTATTCATAACTGCATAAAGTTAATAAAATTAAAATCAAAAACGTTCAAAATTTGAAAATTTCCGAAATTTTGTTTATATGATACAAGAATCATTTAAAGAGTTGACTCAGCCAGACATGGTGGAATGATTTAGAAATAGCTCAAAGATTATTTAAACAAAATTACAGGCAGTTTCATCAGTTTTACGAAATTTCATCCAAGTCTACCAATAAATGAATGGGTAATTCCAAAAGTCACTCCAAAACATTTTTGTTCTAGTGAGAATAAGTTGGAATATTGTCGAATAAGAATATTTTTGTAGAACACTATCAAGTTGTAATAATACTACATTAAGAATTAAGAAGAATCAAAAATAAACAATTCTTTAGTTTATACTCTACAAAATTACTTTTAATATTCTAATGGAAATTTACAAAACTGAAAACTGTTTTATGCGAAATTCTTCTGAAAAAAAGGTTTATTACCTACGTGTAACGAGTTTTTAAAAATTAATATCTCAGTTTAGATTCAATCTACTAAATTAAACTATAGTTTTGTAATCAAAAACTAAACTTTGTGATAAAAGGATTGTGTGGTTAAAAATAAAATAATGATTTTATTTAAATCAAAATACTAAGGATATCTTTTATGGTGGTGGTAATCTCTCTGATGGTTTTCTTCCTACATATTATTATTATCAATATGCTTTTACTTGTTTATTTACAAGGTTGATACAAGTTTGATGACAGAAAAAATGTATAATAATCACCAATGACTCATTATTGAATCGAATTCCAATGGTTTTTATTACTCTTCAATAGGATTTGATTAGCCTAGTTGAGATAAAAACCAGTATAGTTACACGCATCCAAAAGACGCTCTTTTAACTCTTCTTTACTCTTGTAGATGGGCAATTTAAGAAAGTGTCTACACGTATTCACACTGGGATATGGCCCAGAGTCCTTGGAATCTTTCTTAACAACTGTTAATGGGGGCTGTAGATTCTTTAGTCCTCCGATTGGCAGGGAAGCTGAACCTGTAGTGAATTGGAGAAAGCGTTTAAGATCATCAGAATCCAGGTCGTCAGATAGGATTTCAATGAGCCAAATGTAAGTCATTGAGGATTTTGTAAAGCCATAATCAGGATGAGTGTATTTTTCAAGTTCATCCCTTGTCAGTTTGATGCCGATCTCGCCGGAAATCATCATTGACAATTCACTAGTTGTGCCAGTACTGAAGAGACTCAACCATTCAATCGAAATAACAGAGGAGAATCCGTCTGAATGGAAAAAATTCAATAAATATTCATTCAAAAGACTAATCAAATCAAGGAGATCATTGAGTTATCAGAAAAGAGTTTCTAATACGTTTGATTTCTTTCTTACTTTCTACTATTTATATCTTGTATAATCAAAATGAAGAATCCCTATATATTCGTAAGGGTTTAAATGGGGAAAATCAATAAGATTTCAGTGTCCATTCTGTGTTGACATTTTCAATTGCTCTTTTTCTATTACATAGGAAGATACCTAAGAATTATCTTAGGAAACATCACTCACACTTGAACAATATTTCGAGAGGAAATAAGAAAAAAGGGTCCAATTGATAGAAATAACCATTAGTGCATATTATTATTTTGTTGGAAGAGAAGAACTAAGGGTATTATTAGTCTAAATCAGTAATACTTATTAATTGTGAATAATTGTCTTCAACATTTTTTATACTGAGGACTGTAATCTAAATCATACCCTTTGACCTATTAAAAAAGCCGAATTTTTATCATAATTATAAACCGACTACTTCCTTATAGAGCTATAAGTTTTTTGAAAATTATCAATCCAGAAAAAGAATATAACTTGTATTGCGTATAGACTCACTGATAAAAGAATCCAGCTGACGTTGTATCCCAGTGAATAAACAGAACCTGAGCATACCGAAAATGTATTGCTCTAGATTCTGGAGTGTAACATGTTCATCTGGTGAGAATCCCTCTACAACAGCACAACTATCAAAATGATAGTTCTGAAAAAAGAAAATAGATTCAAGAGTAACTGATAAAGAAATACATAAAAGTCAATTGTTGTTTGATAACGAACCTTTGAGGTTGGAAGAAAGGACATTTGAAGAAGGAAATCATCAATATTCCCGCCGAATAGCTTGGTTGATAACTCTAAAAGTACTTCCTGGGGTAATCCATCCGGATAGGATGCTTCAAGGCATTGTTTCTTTCGAATGAATTCAATTGAGCTCTGGAAGAAGCCCCTCATTGATGGATACAACTCATAAAAGTCAGATAAGTCTAGGGTATCCTCCAGCCAATGATTTGTTGGTTTGCTTGATTTTAAATCTGTAAAAATATACTTTTATTTAACATTATGAAAGTCAGAGTGAGAAATAAAAAAAGCTAAAAGCTTAAAGATCATTTACAAACCACAAAAATCTGACAGCTCTAAAGACTGGAGAGGCTCTTTTCATTGAAAAAGAAAAGCCCAATTTGTGCGTTCAGAAAGTAGCCATCAAACCACTACCTAGAGGAACTTTTTTATGTTTTTAACAATTTTCGATCTATTGTTCATTTTTGTTGGAAATTCCAAAGAATCTTCGAGTTTTAAAATGAAAATCTTAAATACCCAACTTCCTTTTAACTAACTCTATAGATGGAAATACCTTTTATTTCTTCGTTTTGTTTCATGTAAAGATTCAAGGAAAGATCCCAGATGATGGCAATTTCATTCAGTGAACTCAATTCTCAATCAATTTGCTGCCATCAATTTCAGAAACTAATTAATCACATCTTGGTAAAACTAAATTGAAGAATAAACTGTTGGGGATATTACAACAATGAAGCCGCATTATAATGACTTTTTGACAGATTCTTTCCCCTCTCTCTGTCTGTACACTCTGTCCACCACCCTCCATACAAAACGGATTCTGAGTCATTTTATGAATGGACTAGCTCTCTTTATAATGAGAACATATAAAATTCATTTCTTTCAATAATAATGGAATATTTTTTATTTTAGATTCAGTGTTATTTTTTAACACCTTCTTTTGCTGTTTACTTTGGTTATATTTATCTAGGGTTGATCATAAAAATGAACTTATTTAGGTTATGCATAGAGAATTTGGAGTTGGTAGTTGCAACTGAATTCCCTTTTAATCCTTCATGTCCCATTGTTCCACCAGTGGAACACAACACTTTCTTGAGCGATAATTTGAATTAAAAGATAATTCATAGAGATAGCTTTTTCCTGATAGTGACTCAAGAATAGTAGCAAGTTTCAGATTATAATTTTCAACAAATCCTAATGCTTGACGCTAGTTTGGCCGTTACAATTCAATTTCTCTAAAGCTGCCTTGATAGATCATATTAATTTTTTCTTTCGTGGATTCAGAAATTATTGATTTTTTTATCTTTGAAAACGAATTGAAATCCTACATTCTTTCAAATTAATTTTACGGATTAATTTTCATCTGTCAAAGGGGGATATATAAGAGGATTGTGTTCAAGGAATACTCTCATAGATGTATGATCTTCTTCTTTTTTTACTTGTGATGCAAAATATTTGATAATTCCAGATCTTATTGGCCAAGTCGATTTTTTCAATTTATTCCTCCTTGGAAATCAATAGTTACTGTAATGATTTAATTTTATGATATGTCATTCTTGATGAATTAGAAAAGTTATTCTGTGAGATGTCTACAAACAAACGGTGTCAGTTATTTCACAAATAAGACCTTTATTTGGGGCATACTAATTATGAGTAGATTTCAAAAGTAGATTATTTCAAAAGTAGCGAGATAGAGCTGAAGTTTCATTTTTAGGCGTTCAATAGCAAAAAGAATGAATTCCTCAGTAAAATTCGTATGATTCCACATAAAACTTGTTAATATTTTGGAATTTATAGTTTTAACGAAATTCCCATTTTTCTGAACTTTGTGTTGAAAGATTCAAATTTCACTAATCTCAACGTGAGAGAGTGCTCAAAAGTTGATTTTTAGGATCACGATTAGACGAAGAAATCAAATCTGATTTTGAGAATCAACCCATCATCGTATGAAAATTAAATATTTTTTTGTTCATTTTCCCTACTTGAAAATCGATGAAATTTTGTTGAATCAAGATCCCTGAAAAAGTATTATGGTGACAATCAATTTACTTGTCTTATTGTGATCTTAAAAGTCAACTTTCTATCACTATCTCACGTTGAAATCAGCAAAATTTGGCGTTACTTCAAGATTTGAAAGTGGGTCTCATGATTTACATTCACAAAAATTCGATTTCATGATGAAAATATTGAGAGTTGTATGAAAATCATAAATTCCTATCTTTATATTAATTAGATGTTCCAGAACATATTTATGTACTGGTTTTAATAGAAAAATGATTTTGTATTAAAATTGGCTAAATTCAATTTCGTTCGTTTCTTTCATGATAGAAGCTGAAATAATTCTTTGAGCATACAAGAGAAAGATGTGTAAACACTAATGTCCTTTCAGAATTATAAGCAGAATGTAAGAATACTATTTAATAATACTTTGATCGGATCCACATTCGGTAAGTGTCGTGATTATAGAATTAATTAACTTTCAAACATAACTCTAACAGATTGTATCAGTTTCTTGTGTTTGTAAGAGAACCAGATGGATTCAGATTAAACAATTATTCTGAAGTTTATAATGTATTGTATCTCAGTCACTGCCATCTACACATAGTATTTATATCATGGCTGTTATGTAAGAGAATCTTATCTCAAATTATGGCAATAATAAAATACAATAATAACTCTTTGTAGAACAGAAGAATTTACATAAAGCTAGATTATATATTTATGTATGGGATGTAGCTAGGAAATTGCAAATTGTATCATGATAGTTTTTTATTTCCGTTGAAGGGGAAACAAACATTTCTAAAAAATATTATAGAGATATTATTTTTTATATTGTGTAATAAGTAATATAATATGTACGATGTTGTAGCCTTAAGGGATCAGTTTTTGTCAACTATAATTATGATTCAGCTAAATTCAGAGGACTTCATTCATGGGGACTGAGATCTCTATTTATTTGTATGCAGAAAAAAACAGAGGAATAAGTGAGTGTAAATAATCGATTTTGATTGGTTGTTAAAATTCTCGATATCTATTGGTCAGAAGGAATAGAGCAAAAATCAACTAGCCTTTTGTTAGTTTTGAGTATGAAAGAGGGTTAAATACTCTACTTACTTTTGATTTCCATCTGGTCTAAATACTCGAATGAACGAAACAAATTAGCCTTTTCTAGGCAAGAGGTCTGGTCTGAAGTTTCATCCATCTCACTTGAAATTAACTGGTCTGATTTGTTGAGAGAATGAATTGAACGTTTCCTAAAATCGGGCAGATGTCGTATTTGAATAGAACTAGCAATGTGAGCTTGAATTGCTTTGAGAAAGATGTCGGAGAATCGAAGATCAAATCTTCGCTTGTCCTAAAGAAAAAAGCTCGATTAAATCTACTACAGTTGGATGTAATTTTTCAAAATTACTAAAATAGCCCATCGATATAATAAATTTAATCTTCAAGTAATATTAATACCCTACCAAATTTCCCTTCAAAATATCTTTGTATGCTTCTGGAATACGATTTTGAAATTTTTCAAATTAAAAACATTTTTTGACCAATCAAAATTGTAATATTAATGAAAAAAATTGAATTTAACTATTGAAAAATCAATTTTAATCGAATTTAAATTATTGAAAACGTTTTAAATTTGAAAAAAAATTTGTTTACCTTATTCCAGAAGCATGGAAATTTGGTGGGATTATATTGAAATACTTGAAAATTAATATCTACACAGTCATGGTTCTAAATAAATAGATTTATTATCAAAACAGTTGCTTCATTTCATTGATCCCTCCTATGTACCTGATATCAAGCAACTGTTCTATAACAATAACTTTTAGCTAAATTATGGTGCTTCAGTGAATACTCCAAACATTCTTCAACAGGTCACAAGTTTACGACATAATTGGAAAATTTTTGAAATTTCAAGGTTTCATTTTATTAAATTTTTTGTGTTGTTGTATCAAGAAAAAATCTATTCAATAGTTTGTCCGAAGGGATTACTGATAATTTTCAAATTTTTCATCAAGTACCTTCGAAAGTGGATTCACCTCAGTAGTATCGATGACCAAGAATGATGGGTCTATCAAAAGTTTAGTTCATGTCAAATTTTGATTATCACTAGGGTCTTAAAAATAGTACCAAAGAAAATAAAAAATAGAATCTCAAAAAGTAGATTAGAGTATTTCTAAGGGAATTCAAGGGATTTCGAGGGAAAAATAGTTTCGAGACATAGTTCAAAGCTTCGATCTAGATGATAACTTCTTACATGATAAAAGCTCGATATCAGGAATCTATCAGTTAGCAATCCATGAAAATTTTGATCAATCGTTTACTAATTGAGGAATGTTATATTCTGAGCCTAAATTAAAAAAAACAGTACAAAAGAGTACCGTGGAAATAATTTAGTACAGAAATAGTACCAACTATCTATCTAATAAATGGGATAAGATAGGAGATTTGGCCATTTAGATTATTAAAACTCAGCCAGTCCTTTGTCAAGAGTAAAAATAGGCGAAATAGTAATTTTTTGAGGCCCTAGTAATCATTAATAAACTCATTCGTTTATTGAGAATTTATGTAACGTTCAGTCAAATAACTAAAAAGAAAATTTGTCACCTTTGAAGTTTTCAAAAAATTTGAATGGTTCTAAAATAGAGGCTAATGAAATTTCTGAAAAAGTTTAAAAAATAAAAGTTTGGCGCCAAATTAAAATTTGGAAAAAAAGAACTCTAACTAAACAAATATTCTCATCAATCAGAAAGATTCATGATACACACAATCGTTAAACTGATTACAATCTGTATTTTTTGATGGAATGCCTCATTAAACTTAGATATAAAAGGCAATACAGATAGAGTGAGATGTTTTCTATGTAATTCTATCAAGTATTCTTTATCTAATAGCATTTTTCTAATTCCCCTAACTGGTAATGGACAAAAGTTGAAACTTTTACCAGAGAAAAAGTTTGCATTCAGATTCACTCAGATCCCCATTAAAAATTTCCATCATTTCTGAATAGTTTGACAGCAAATGTGTGTCATTGATTTAATCTGTATGAATTATTTAAATAAAGAATTCTAAAAGTTTTTGGCTGTCACACGCGAAATTGCCTTTTTGGATAATTACAATTAATCATTTTGCCAGAAATCTCATAGGTGTAAAACTGAATATGAATTTAAAAACTTAATTGGCTAATCGTGAGTCTGAAAAAGTGCTGATTTCAGACCAAAAAGGACATCAAAATGTTTACTCTTACAGGATCATAGTACTGTGAATGAGATTTCTAAAAAGAATCCATCAATGATGGATAAAGGGGGACTCATTAACTTGAGAACCTCAATTTCTACTAAATCTAATTGACATGAAGATGAGAATTTACTATTTTTACAAAAAACTCGATATTTTTCTCCGGATTCACAGAAAAAAATAATTTTTTGATTTCTAAAATGGAATGGCCTAATAAGTTGTTGGTATTCAAAAGAAAAAAATAGGCCAATTTTTGAATTTCGAAAATGCACCAAATTTCCACTTTTTTAACTTTTGAACCCAAAATTTTCATCGATTTCGATGGTTCGAAGCAGTTAAATACAGGAATCAAAATTAGACAAAGAATTCGCATTCACCTGTAGAAGTTCACTGAAGTTCGTCATTACACTGTGGGAAATCGAACCATTAGAATTTTTCGATTATCACGAAGGAAAATTATCCAAGTCTAACTTTTTCTCGGGAACAGTAAGATCTTTGCTATCTCTATGGCCTAATTCGAATTCTTTGTTCAATGTTGATCTCGAATATCATCACCTAACTGCTTCGAATTATCGAAATCGATGAAAATTTTTGGTTCCAAAGTTGAAAAAGTGGAAATATCCACATCTTATTAGCTCATTCTGTTTTAGAATTCAAAAAATTATTTTCTTCTGTGAATCCGGAGAAAAATATCGAGTTTTTTTGTAAAAATAGAAAATTCTCATCTTCATATCAACCAGCTTTATTTAAACTCGTTGTAAGAGCCGTATGATCGAATAAAAGTATATAATTAAATCAGTTAAATTAGGATTCTTGATTGACATGATGAGCCAGAGGATCTCCTGATCAACACATAATGTTATAGGAGAATGAAGAAATACCACATCAAAATCATAATTCAAATCAATCTTAATTCTTTCTTTTTTTATCTCTTAACTCTGTGTAGCTGAGTGTAAAAAGTAAATACAAGAATTGTTTCATTATAAAGGATTCTAAGCTCATAATGATATAAAATAATTACCAGGATAACACAATGCCTGAAAATGCTTAATGCGGTTAATTTAAAAATCAGGTTTTACGACAGAAATGTTTAAGGCTTATTTTACTTATTAGCGATTCGTATTTAAAAAGTCTTTTTGACTAATTTCTTTGGTATTTTTTCTGGTTTCCCTGATAATAAAAATCAGAATATCTAGTATCTTTTTTAAACTTTATATCTTGACGTCAGTTAGCTTTATGTTACTCTAATTTTAAATGATGACTCCCCTACTACATAAGTTATATTTCTAAAATCTTTTGGGTTCCAATTAAAAAATAATAATCAAAACTTGTTTATACCTTATGAATGAAAAAGTTTTTGAACCTTATACCGGGTTTAAAAAGAAATCAGTATTGCTGTCTAACTAGAATTACATTTCATTCTAGGTGCTTATTTCTTACTGGGTAATGGATGCTTTGTGAGTTTCAGTGGGATCCAGCGACATGGGCTAATCCATTACCAAATAAGACGTTCCTGTGGGATATATTACCTAGGCACCTAGAACGAAATAATTCTAGTTAACCTTTGTAAGTATAGGTGCTGCCCTATTCATTAGTATTACTGAAAATAGTTCATTCTAATAATAAAACTATAATTCCTTTAGCTATGAAGAAATTTGAGATGACATTCATTTCATTCGTTCTCTCTCCATTCCACATTGTGATGTACGTAATGTTGTTCTAACAAGGTCACTTTTTCTTATCCTTATTTGCGAGACGCTTTCCACATTATTATTTTGGTTGTCAATAATAATACTATCTATAGTTCACGGTTCGATTAATTTTTATCTCATTTTTGTAACTTGAGCAGTTTTCATCGAGAGATTTGAATTATTTATCTTTATTCCCTTGAAAAGAATTCTCTATCGATCGTGAAGTTATTTGACTTGAAGATGAGAACATTTTTTTAGACTAAAATTCTACCCTTCTGTTCACCGCCCAAGTAATGTTTATGCGTTAAATCGTCACAATGTAAAAATTACAGTGTTTTTATAAAGTAAGCCTACTAGAAAAGTAAGGTTATTCACTGGTTATCACTAAAGCTAATTGATATGAAGTTGGGAATCTATGATTTTTACAGAAAACTCGATATTTTCATCAAGAATTCGAATTTGTTAAAGATTTTCTGGAATCCTACTCATGCTGCCCACTTTTACCATTTGAAGAAAAAAATTCTGAAAAAAATTATTTTTATGAAAAATATGGTCATTTTTCAAATTCCCATTTGGCGCCAAAAACTGTTTTTTTGAACTTTGAGCTAAAAAAATTTTATTGAGTCGAAAGTGGAAGGCTGTTCGAAAGAGTTTTAAGAATAGACAAGAGAATCAATTCAACTGAATCTGATCTAATGCATAATCATATTATTGTTTGGGAGTGGAATTTCGATCTTTCGATCATTTTCACTACTTGAAATTCAATGAAATTTCGATAATTCAAAATCTCTCGAAAATGAGGAAACTGTCGATAACTCGACGGTGCTGGTCAGCTTTCTTGTCTAATCTTAATCCTGAAAATCAACTTTTGATCCCTCTCTCACTTTGAAATTAATAAAATGTATCAGTTCAAAGTTCGAAAAAATGGGAATTTGAAAAATGACCATATTTTTCATAAAAATAATTATTTTCTTCAAATGGTTAAACTGGGCAACACCAGTAGGATTCCAAAAAATCCATAACAAATTCGAATTCTTGATGAAAAATCAAGATTTCTGTAAAATTCATAGATTCCCAACTTCATATCTAAGATTGATTTTGTTTTTAACAATGGATTAAGAAATGGATGTTAAGAAGTGAAACAATCATAATAATTTATGCATATATTTTACAGTCTCATTGATTACTTTTGAGTAATAAAGTATTTATGAGGGGGGGAACTGATCTTAATTTTAACCCCAAACACATTTTAGGGCTTCATAACAAAAGTCTTATTACGAGCTTAAGAAACTCAATTTACCTCAGTAGAAATATTTAGAAATTTTCTTTGAAGGGAATGATTCAGTATGCCATTAGTTCTCAATTTTTTCACTTCTCATGAATAATTTGACAAATGGTAAAAATTCATCTTTTAGTCTTGCCATAGAGAGAGAGAGAGAGAGAGTAGAAAGATCATCCATGATCATCACAATTGATCAGACTGGGGAGATAAAACTTAACAGTGATTTATCAAATTTATTATTAGACAAGAAAGTAATAATGGAAGTAACAGGGGAAGCTTGGAACAAAAAGATTGATGGAAAAAAGTTATTCTCAAGGTTACTTACAAGTAATACCTTTCCAACAAATATACCCAGGACATGGAAATTCTCTAGTAACTCATTGGTTATCATCTCCTGGGGATATGGAGCTGGAAAAAGGCCTGAGGAATGATCAGCATAGACGTTTTCAATTCTAGAATCATCGAAGAGCCACATGAGATTATCCTTTTGGCCAAATTCCATCGAGACGAGATGGTAAAACTCTAGCGTTGGACCAGAGCCAGTGCCAACTTCATCTGTATAAATAATTTGAGATAGAGATTAACTTTAACAGTCTGTATTAAATAATTGTTCTCACCTGTAAATTGAACTTCCAACTGGGTTTTTCTCGAGCCATGTGACTTGATCAACTTGAAAGCTTCCTCCATGAATGGGGATCGACCTGGGGTGCTCACTAAATCAGGTTTAGGATTCCTATCAAATTTGACGTATTCCTTATGTAAACGAATAATCTAGAGATAAAATTATGAGGTTTGAATTGATTCAAAGATATAAAATCCAAACTTCAAATGTTTGTTTCTTTCGCGAGACCGATGTGTAAATGTCATCGACTTCGGATTCCTCGCTAAGCCATTCTGAGACATTAAACTTTAATGATTTACTGTCATTAGTGCTAGCATCAAAGTTTTGCAGAGAATCGTCATTCTCCTCTGTATCTATCAATGATAGGGCTGAGATCACTGAGCTAAAAGCTAAAGTATAGACAATGGATTTCATTAATTAGTTAATTGCATCAATCTGTAGTGAAATATACATACCGGAACCTTGGTTATCTTCACAACTTTTGATTGAATTTTCATGATTTGAAAATCTCGATCCATCTGATAGTTGGCGTTCAAAAAACTTCTTTGGCGATAGGGAACTCTGATTACAATGATTCCTCTTTCGATTCGGCTTACGGAAGAGGAATTTAGACAATGAACTATCCGAGTTCCTCAAGATGCTTAGGGAATCTGATTTTATTGTTATTGGACCATGCTCTTGAAGCCACAAGACACACCTGCGATAAGTAAAATATAAAGAAATCTTCAAAAGGAATCATTATTTCAAAGCATCATCTTAGAAATTAGACTTAATTTGTTAACTGATATGAATTAAAAAATTTAACATATGCTAGTCGGGTTTCTCACATCAAGTTAAATTTCCTAACTTTAATTTCAACTCTATTTTATTTACTTATGCGAGAGAATGGCATATCAAAATTTACAGTTTTATTTCCGATATTGTTCATAATATTGTCAATTCGCCACTTTTCCAACCTCTGAGCTCAGAATTTTTATCGATTTTGAAAATCTAAACCAATTCGATATAGAAATTCGAGATTTTCAAGTTAACCTTTGAAATTTTTGGGTCATTCCCCTTCGTGCTGATTAAAGAATACAAATTTTTTGATTTCTCACAATGATGAGGAATTTTCGACCAAATTTTTCGAAATTTTTTTAATAACAGCTTATTAAAATCTATAAAGTATTTGTGTTCCTGACTATCCAAAGAAAAATGTTGATTTTATTGTAAAAAAACTCTAATTCTCATCTTTATGCCTTTTATAGAAGAATTATTATTTTTCTTTTGGAAATCAGGCTATGCAAATTCTCGCAGACCAAAACTAATGCGTTACTCACCTAGCATTACCGAGAGCAAGACGTTGGAAGAGACTCTGGCGCAATTCAAAAGAGAAAATATTCGGCAACTTCATAGCCAGGTCTGTACACCAGGTGGGAAATGTTTGAGTCGATAATGAGAGTGGATCATCCATCTGATAAGTAATCTTTTTACTTAGACTCTTGCACGTCAAATCATTCTTTTTGAGATGATTTCTCCTTCGTTCTAATGCTGAAAATTAAAGATAGAAATCATTCTCTTTTCACTATGTAATTAATCACAAACTCAATGCTACTTAATTTCTTTAGTCATCTGATCAAATGTTACTCTGTCTGAGGAGTTAAACACTACTCTGATGATCAATTTCCTAAAACTCTGAGGCCTGGACACAAAATTAAATAAAGTTGAAATCCTTTTGCTATAGTTTTCTGCTAGATAAAATATTTGTGGATTTTTTTCATTACGTTCTTTTATTGAGCATGCCAATCTTGCAAGGAAATACTGTAATTAAATATTTAGATTTAATTACTACTTCTCACTTCTCAAACATAGTAGATTTTGATCTTCAATCATTCAAGGTGATTGGCCCCTTTTCATTTCCAATACAGGAAGCGAGAATATAAAAAATCCTCTCTCACAATATTTTTACAAAATTAATTTAGGCTATTATTTTTAGTGTTTCACTCTTGAAATTGGGCGTTTTATGTATGACAAAAATAAATTTTTATATGCATATGTGGGTCATTTCTCAGGGGATATTTTCTTCAAGAGATCATTCTTTCCTATTTAGCCAAGGGTAATTTAGTATCTGAAGAGCTCTTTACCCAATTTGGAATTTTTAGTGTTTGGGTTTGATTCTACTTGAAAGAACTATTGAGCTATCGTCAAAACTTGAGATTCATGAGTCTAGAGAATACTTACTCGATTTCTTGTGTGAAATAGTCATGAGGAGCTTCAAAAGCTTCAATGGATACTTTAGGGATAGATTCAGGGTCTCTTCTGACAGATTCTGCAATATTAAATTTCATCAAATCAACTTTCTAAAGCTTATCTCTCAATAACTTTAAGCCTGCCAGTTTCTATGGTGGAAACAGGGAAAGTTACTCTTATATTAAAAAAAAATGTAGCAAGTTAGAATTTGCCAGAAGCTAATACAAATGAAGCAGAAATATTACTCACCTCAATCGAATTATTTGTGTGTAAATCAAGGTTATTGGGAATATTCTTTCCATAATACAAGGTCATCTGAGTTGTCTTGACGACATACTGAGGATAGCTATCGTCAACAATTTGGAAGTAGTGTTGTTGTGATTTATTGACTCCATCGACACTCTCAGAGTCATTTGGATCACATTTACTGTCGGTGTTATCATAAAGACTCTCTGAGGATTTATTAAGATTCATATCACTATTCTGAGGCGAGCCTTTGGCAGAAGTCAGGTTTATTCCATTTCTGATGAGTGAGTTGAATGTTTCATCCACATAATTGTCAATTATCTCTACTAATTTCTATAAAAATATATAAATAGAACATGCAATTACTCATAAGTAGAGACTGGTAATAAACAAAAATACTCACGAAAATGTAATGAAAAATGGGTAATCTATCATTGGCAAGGATAAGCCGAAACTCTTTGGAAGGTAATTGACCAATTTTCACTGACTTTGAAATAAAAAGGGAAATGTTCTGATATTCATCTCCGCCAGCTTGAACACTATTTTGCTTAAAGTTAAATTCTGAAGAAGCAGGAACATTACCCTTGCCACGATTCGGATCAAAAGCCGGGATAATTTCTGGCGATGGATTCAATGTACTCAGTTGAGATATTCTCCAAGCATTTCTCATCTCCCGGCTAATTCGGTTTAATTCCTTCGCACTCTTTGTTGACATGCAGTTCTCCCTGTTCTCAGTATGGCGGCGCAAATCGAAGCAAAATGATTCACTATTATTCTTGTAACGTCGAGTGGAGGTGGATGCTTTACGAAAGATTTCCACATTATCAGTGATCTGGTCTTCCTCCTCGACCATTTTATTTGGCAACGTTAACAACTCAAGACTACAGCTTCTTGATGGATTTTGAGACTGTGAATTCTAAACAGGAATAAGATTACTTAAAACATGATTGTCTTCACACGCCTTGGTCAGTGGTATGACAAGCTTATCAAAAACAAAATACTATTTGCAGGGATGAGTTCACGAAAGTATATAGATTCTGTTTTGATTTTGATGAGTTCGTTGTTCCACTGAAGAAGGCGTGTGAAGACAATCACCGTCGAAAAGTTTGGATGACTATGACTGAGAATACTAATATTGACCAAAGTCTTGAATAAATTTTATTATAAAAGGAAAAAGATTATTTTAATATTACTGAAGATTATAAAAAGTCTAATTTTCTGAATATTTTATGATCTTATATTTTCGATATTTTAGGGGCCCAAAATTGTATTTGTAAATGCCAATGGCCAAGTAAACAATTTTGCAAAGTTAATGAAAAAACATGCAAGACTTTGCATGAATCTAGATAGAAGATAGCTCACAGTGAATTATTTATTTTTTCAAGAAAAAAGAATCACCCAGACCAAGTACAATGTTGGTTTAATGACCAATGAGCGAGTATGGATTTTATAAGAATTAGAGCAAAAGAGAACCGATACATATGCTGAAGGATTGGAATTATTCTAGCACACTCTTAATACAAACAGGTGTGTTAATAAGAGTTATTTTTTGCACAGAATTCTCAGAGAGATTCCGGATTCATACACAACCAATCAAATTTAATTTATATTTCATAGAGTTATCTAGCAAGTAAAATTATTAGGCATCTTCCACCTTCCTTTCACTTTTGCATTATTCATAAATTCACTTTTAAAATTTCATCCAAAATGGAATAGGGAAATCGATAAGTTGGGTAAAAGAGAAGATGGAAATTTTAATCACACACCTTTTCAAATTCAGTTTCCATAAGATTGGAGAGACTTCCTTTGAAGCTTTTCTCTTCGTCCGATTTATTTTCATCCTGGTTTATCCATGGATCATTGAATAATGAATCTATCTGCATCTAAAAATGAAAATAATGATAATTTCACTTTATTTATGAACTTTCCAAGACCAAGAATGGTAAGTTTACAATTAACCCTTAAAGATAGATGAAGAATCTGATAATTTGTTCAGGCAATTGCATATCTGAGAATTCTGTGGGTTTATCATTTAAGTAAAACTTTATTTTTATCAAATTCAAATGTCCTTGCAACTAAGAATACATAGGCCAAACCATCAGGAGCCTTGAGGAAAGAATCGATGAGCATCTCCATACTGGTAAAACAGCCATCAGAGAACACCTCAAAAGCTATGATCCTGAAGTTTCCACCCAAAACTTTGAAATACTATACAAACCATCAGGAAATTGCAACCAACAAAACCTAACCTATGCATTCAGAAAAACCATGTTAAGCCCCTGAGCCTTCCAAAGCCGAGAGAACAAAGTCAATTATCCTAGCCCCCACCCAAAAAGAGGAGAAGAGAAGAAGTCGAGACGAGCAAGCTTATCACAGAGTTCCTCGGAGGAACTTCCTCCCAGCATCACAATAATGAACTCTAAATTAACACTACAAAATTTTTCTTTTTCGTTCTAATCCTATTCTGTATAATTAATAATAATTAACCCTTTTAACAACAAATTTCGAATAAGACTTTTACAAACAATATGGCAACAGGTATGATCCAATCAAAATCAAAAAAAGCTATTTTACCCAATCATGTTCATATTTTTTTCTAAAAACCTATATATTTGGCATGTATCACACTGATGAGGATGTCCGAAATAAAGGCCTGTGAGAAAAATCCTGACATCTTTTTATTTTAAAATTCAAGAAAATAAGCTTTTTAAACATAACAGATCTGTTTTGTATTCCAATAGACTTGTAATAGATTTCCTTTCGAATGAGCGGTATACGAAGTATTTTCTGATGTCCAAATAAATAATAACTTTAAAATAATTCAATAAAGAATCTAGTACGAAAGGATTAAATTTGCATTGACCAGCAAGCCCAAAACACAGTTAACGTTCCCTAGAAGACTGAATCAGGACTTGTGTATTTTAAATTCTCAATGAGTTCTTACTACGTGATCAGTGATCACTTAAATCTTGTTCATTAAAATGCATCACATTACCAAACAGGTATGAAAAAGGATAAGGAACGCAAAAATTTAGATTTGGTTGTTAAAATTTCTCACGTCACATTCTTCAGTTGATTTCTTCTTGTCCGTGATTTCCTTTGGGTCCTGAAAAGAAGTAAACAAATTTATCTTAGAAATAAGTATAAGCCTGTTTAGCTGGACAAACATTATCTGAAATGGCTTCTTTCTCCTCGTCAGCTTCAGTCAATGGGATATTTTCAGTTAACAATGGTTTCTTTGTTGTCAGGTTAGTGTTTAGATTCGGATCTGAACATTGAATTTCATCATGACTGCGAACTATTTCATTATTTTCTTTGGGATTTATTGTACTATTCGAATTGATTGACTCTTTGTGGGTGATGTCATTGCTCTGAGATGATTTGTTAATGTTCGACAAGGTACTTTTACGCTTAAATCCAGAAGTTATCGGTTGATAGTGTTGATGGCTGTGATACTTGATACCTGGATTGATTTTTCTTCTCGACGATTGATAAAAGGTTGAGGACTTAACCATTCTTCGAAAATCAAATTTTGACTTGATCTAAAGATATAAGGATCATTAACTAGTGTAGTAGGACTGGTTTTTTGACAACTCCGAATTAGGCAGTAAGATTCTAAAAGCTCTAGATTTGGTTTAAGTTACATCTTATATTTTAAGCCTTAGATATTTGAGGTTGAGTTCAATCATGTTGAAGAAAATAGATTACGGCAATCAGATACTGGTTGAATTTTGAAGGGCTCAAAAAATTTTGTGTTTCTCATAAAAAATTTGATTTAAATCAATGAATTTGAATTATCCCAATTCTGATGGTTCATTGGTTTCAATAAAAGTTTGTAGATTTATTCAGTACAAAGATGAATGAAAAATACTCAATGCTTACCTTATCGTGAACATGAATCACAGTGCCATAAATCTCAAAGCCTCCTAGTGGGAGATCCCAGCTGGTCTTTGGAGACCAACTATTTCTAACTAATCGAATGTATCGCCAACCTCTGGAATATTTTGCAAGGCTTTCCGTTGATTTTAGGTCAAGACTTAAATCAACACAAGTCGGATCATTTACGTTAGCATTGGAACTGGAAGGCATATTAATTATGTCACGTTTCGAACAGAATGGTATTGGCCAACAGTGTCCGGAACCAGGTGTACTTTTCACTTCGTTTGAGGAAAAATGGACGCATAGTGTATTCCAAACTTCACAGTCATTTGAAACCTGCAAAATTTTATTTCTTATTAAGAATTATAGAAATTTATTATAGAATTATATAGAATTTATTATTTTATAAACTCACATCCAAATTCCAATTGGTCAACCTGGCCAGGTTATGGTTGTCCTCCAAGTTCCTCATGAACGCTAGTGAATAGGCTGTTGGAATAATTTGTACACCAAGATCGATATAAACGCCCAAATCACTAACGGAGTAGAGGGCTTTCTTAGTTTTTTCATTCCAACTGTCGATGCACTGCATTCCATGAATGGAAAGGCCTACACCGATTGTTGAATGATTCACTGACAGGTTTCCACACCTAGGCGCCAATAGGTTTGCACATGAATTTACTGTAAAGTTTGATAAACGTAAATTTCAATACACACACAGAGGATCATCTTTTGGAGAACATACCAATCTTACTATCATAAGAATTTGTAGTGATTGTGATGAGATTCTTAGAGGCTGGATTAATCCAAGATTCAATGGAATTATTTCCCCCATTAGTAGCCAACCAGTCGATAAGGCCTGACTTGCCAAACTCTTCTCCTCGATTGGGATCACATTCGTCATCCAATGGTGACCTGAATGTGATCGGTTTCTCTGATGACTCAATGGTTTTATAAAAGTTCATCTGTGACCTAGTCAATTCGTACCACTGTCGAGTGCACAGTTGAATCAAAGACTTTTTAGCTAGCTCCACTGATACCAGAGGAGTGAACCAGAGTAATTCCCCATTAAAGTCAAAGAGGTTATCACCATTCGATTCAGCATTCTCCGTCCATTTTGCCACAGTGATTTTTATCTTCATTTTTATTTGGTCAAGGCGATTCTTTGATAGACTCGATCCTAACATGTATGAACAATACTTTGAGATTATTTGACACCCGTGTGCTGTTACAGGCAGCCTCTCATGATTCTTTGGATGGAAAAGTTGACTCGGCTCATTAATACGATTAGAGCTGGCTGATAGACAACAGGATGTTATCAGACCAATTGGAACTGATTTATTTGATAGATCTGGATTATCTTTGAGAGAAAAATAATACAAAAATCTAAAATCTAATCGACATGAAAATGAGAATTTACTATATTTACAGAAAAAACTCTATATTGGCCAGATTGAATATTTTTCAGATTTTTTTAAATAAATTTTTTCCAGACTCTCCGGAGTCTTTATGTCAAGTAGCTATATATAGATTTAAGGATTTGAGAAGAAAGGTTCTTATTCGTTCATCTTATTTGTAAAATAATCTTATTTATTCTAACCTAAAATCCAGCTAAATTAACTTCAAAAGAGCACAGCATATCACGGAGAGAACGGATTTGGACGCATTACTTACTTGATAATACTCTGTTATGAAATCTTATGATTTCCTCAAAGGGAAGTCTCCATTTGGAATCATTGACCGTGGCCAACTCGAACAGGTAGAGAGGGAATCTTTCATTTTTTTCAACATAAAATATTACATTCTTCGAGAGGACCTCGACACCTTCCCCTCCGTGACTCGGATCCAAGTTCATAAGAAATAGACGACGTCGTTCGTTCAGATACCAAGTACTTAACTCCAACTGATTATACCTATTCCAGGGATCATGAATCGGCCAATAAGATTGAATATCTTCAGTGGATATAACTTTGAATAGGAGCTCGAACAGGCCTGTCTGGCCTATCTCAAAAGTTGTAAACTGATTCTCTATCGTTGAAGTCAAATGGTTTGACAAGGTCTTTAAAGCACCACTGAGTACTGTAAATGGTTTCAGCTCAAAATGTTTATTAGTTTCGGTATCATTTGTCATTGAGAAATAATCCTAAAAGGAAATACAAAGTTAGAGCTTGACACTCAAGATAAAAGTTTGACGTACTGGTAAAATTAATTTGGTTTTCATTGCAGATTCAATAGTTTTGCTAATCTTAATGAGGGGCGATTCATGTTTCACCTCAGAGTCCGATACTGCATTCTTAAGAAGATGGTTGATGAGCTCAACTATTTTCATACGCTTACTTTCCACGCGGAGTCGTTGGTTCAGAAAGGCTTGACTAAAAAAGATAATAATTGAATCTCCAAAACGGTATATATAAATGCAAAACCTACTTTCTACTATGGCTCAGGGAATCAATTCGTATAGTAAACAAGAGGGGTGGACTTGAGAAGTAGACCTCTTGATGGACTGACTGGTCAGAGCTCGAGTTTGTAGAATGACGTGAGGAATTACGCTTCCATGTGTACAATTGGTTTCTAGAGGCATGTTCAATAATTTGGAAGCCATATCTTCTCTCTCTGTGGATGATGAGTCCAAGGTCTTTTCTGAATACTCGATCTTCACTTCGTCTCACGATAAGGCTTTTATTCTCCTGATTCCAGATTAGCTCAAACGGACCCGCCATAACAATCTGTTGGATTTCTTTGACGTTTGGAACAGAAATAAAGTGATGATATGATGGCTTGGCAGATTCCTCGTCTCTCGAATCACTAGATTGGACTTCATTTGTGTGACTATCGGATCTGTAGAGTTTTGACTCCTGAAAGATTGGCCTGGCTCTGAAACTACCCTTGGTGTAACTTTCAAACTCTCGACTTATGGCCAGATGGTGAGCGAGATTTTCAATTTGACTTTCTGCAATAAAAATTTGATTTCAATGTTTTCCAGATAATAAAATAATATTCTTCACACCTTTTACCGGAGTGTGAGATTATCATTGTGATAACCTCGGATATGTGGGAATAAAGAGGAATGCTTAGATGACCTTAGAGTTGAGCTTTGTAGCTTTTTACTGATAAAGCTTCTAAGCGTGAGTAAGTAAGGATTTTAACTCACAAGACATTGTCCACATTCAATTCAGAAAAAGGGCACCAAACTTTGAATTAGCGCATAAAAAAGATCTTCATTACTCTCATTACAACACGCATTGTTATCAATCGATCTAACCATGTGATGATGAATGAAAACCCATAGAAAGAGATCAATGATTATACGTTAAATATGTTTGCATAATTTTATCTTAGAAACGAGTAAACTGGTAGAAGGAAATTGCATACTTTAATAAAGGAAAATTAGTTGAATTTGATTGGCCAATTAGGAATACTTGTGATCCATTCATAGAAAATTCTGAATGAATTTCCAACATTTACTACCTACTACTACCTGTATTTGAGCTTAACTTGTTATTTAGTCTGTCTTTTGAAATCTTTTCATCTGAGGGAATATTGATTTAGTGAAGAGACATTAAATTAGAAATGATGAAGAAAAAGATTCATCAACATGTTTTTTATACGTAAAATAGTAATTTTTTCACTTTTTCCAAAGAAAGAACACGAGATTGGCCAGATTATTGATTAAAAAGGATGATGAAATCCATCTAGTAGCTGAAATAGTATGCCAAGATCACATGATACCAATTGAATAGGAAAAGAATTAGACCCATCTTGTAGGAATGCAATCGCAACGATAATGATGATCTGGTTAATACCTCATATTTGGAGCCAATAAAAAATTGATTATTTCACAACCATCAATCAAATTACAGAGCCAATGTATTATTATTCATTTTACATTTGTTGATATCATTTTGAATGGGATATAAAAATTTTTCTACAAACCTTCTAACTCCATAGGCAGTAGTACCATAGAAATAAACATCAACGTCTGTTCATAATTCAGTAAGTAAAATAATCAATTCTAAATGTCAAACCTTGGAAAATGTCTATCAAACTTTGATAAAATAACCAAGATTAGTAAAAATAGAAAAGCGACTTTCTTACAAGAAGAATCCTTATTGACTAGAACTCCCATTAGAATGGTTTTATATCAATTTTGAGTCTTTTACTCGATTGGTTTTCCCATCGTCTCGATAGGGTTACTCCTTTCACAAATGAAAATAGAAATATCAAGTAGTATTTGACTAACTTCTACTCAGAGACTTGACGCCATTTCGATAGTTGACTTCGATTGAATTTAACGAATCATTCGATCTCTTCTTATGATACAAACATTTGTAGGTAGTAATATTCTGGCCATCCTTAACATTGCAAAAGATGTGAGCATAATTGTTGAATATATGGAGAGTGTAGGCTAATGGATTTTTCACATCATTATTATCGGGAACGCATATTAGTTTCCAATCTTGCCATTTATACCCGATCATGGGATTCAGATTCACCTGTGGAAAAATGAGAGTCAATTTATCTTGGTAGCATTTTATTCATTTTAATGTAAATGTTGAAAATCTCAATTCAATATTATTGATAGATGACATTCCTAAATTCCTAAAACGCGCCACTTATTCAACTTGGTTTTCAACGATTTATAACATTTGAGAGTGAGTAAAAAAAAGTTAACCTTTACATTGTTTTTAGACATTAAACCTACTAGCTAAGTGTGGTCACTGGTTATTACTATATCCTTGTGAAACTAACTTCCGTAAGAGAGTCAAATAATATTCAACTCACGGTGGCAGATGTACACGCGTTTCGTCCTTATTAGGACTCGTCAGTACACCATAGCCTGGATTCGAACCAGGTGAACGTTGTGAGGCAACGCTTCTAACCACTAGGCCACAACGTTGAAGACCCGGGTTCGAATCCAGGCTATGCTGTACTGACGAGTCCTAATAAGGACGAAACGCGTATACATCTGCCACCGTGAGTTGAATATTATTTGACTCTCTTATGGAATTGACACTTGCTTATCCGAACTCTAACATCTAGGTGTGAGAAGACAATCTCCATCAAGTTAGTTTCACAAGGATATAGTAATAACCAGTGACCACACTTAGCTAGTAGGTTTAATGTCTAAAAAGTTAACCTTCTTTATGGGTTTACAGTAAAAATATTTCTATCGAAACATCTTATTTTTTTATTGAAACACGAATATTTAGCCCCTAATTAAGTATTATTTATCTCGACCAATCAGAATCCAGCAAGTGATTTCTATACATTTAGATAGGAAAAAAAGTGAGTTTATGTGAAAATGTGAAAATTCACTGTGTTTCAATAAAAATAAGATGTTTCATAGAAATATTTTTACTGTAATGAAAAATATATAGAATTTTTGTTTAAATTAGTCATTAGTATTAGATCAAAGGGAAGTTGATCCTTCTGTACTTTTAAATAATTTTTAATCTTTATGTAATAAATTCGAATATAAAACTTGTCTAATAGACAAAACAAAATCCTATTGGTTGCAGAAGAAATGAATAAAGAGATATCATTGGTTGATTTGGAGAAAACAAACCACATCATCTGTTACATCTTCAAGGTTATTGGAAACATCATTAGTGATGGTATTTGGCAGAGTATCCTGTTGTTTAGCACATTGATTCGTTGTCTGAGCCATAGGATTATTGTGGTTAAGGGAATTGTTAACCTGGGATAATTCCAGCAGATATTTTGTATATTCCAAGAGGTTATTGATTCCCGATCTATGGTAAATTGGCAGGTAGATGTCGCTACTCTTTATTATCAACTGATTCAATATCATTAGAGATATTAAAACAAAGTCTTCATTGTCCTATGGGAATTTAATAAAAAAAGGATTATCAATCTCCAATTCAGAATTTCAGATTAATTTTTTATGAAAGGTAAAAAAGTCTTAGAAAACAGTATAATTTTTTGCAATTCAAGTTGGATTTTGACTCGAGGCTCACTTATTCATGAGAGTAAATAGATTTATCAGTAGATTACTTATTTTAAAGCAGGAAATTGATAGCGAATATTGATAATGAAACTTAATTTATGTTGATTCAATTCAACAGTCCCCCCACCACTCAAAATGACAGGCATGAGATAAATGGACTAAAAAAGGGTATCTTTCTCCTGGTAACTTCTATAGAAGAGACTTTGAAGAAATCATGAGGTTATTCAAATTAAATCTAAAAAAAGGTTTTTTTTTAAGGATTTCAGATTTCAATATGAAGCAAAAAATTAAACAAGAGATTAATATTTTCAAAAGTACTTCTCAAACATTTGCAGTTATCTATATTTTAAAAATACCTTGAGTCTTCTTTCAAAAGTAATCTTTATTATTTGGTTAATATATATGTTACCGGTAATCTTGTTACTCTTGATAGTCTCAAGACTCCTGGGCAAATCAGTTAAACTTGTTACTCGGTTTCAAGATTATCTGATAGTCTCAAGTATCCCGGGAATCTTGTTACTAGTAACAAGTTTAACTGACAATAACTAATTTTTTGACTTTTAGAATTTAGAAAGAAAAATCACTAATAAATTTTTATGATACAGCTGTATTTGATTACTTTTTAAACAAACAACTAACTATAAATAGGAGAAAGACTCGAAGGATTATTTTGAAAAATTTACTAGATCCCAAAGATTTGGTAAGAGTTTAGATTATGAATAGAAGTTGATGAACTGATTAGTTAATATTGATGGAAGAAGAAGATGATGCCAGTTATTTCACAAATAAGGCCTTTATTTCGGGCATACTCATCAGTGTGATACATGCCATATAAGTACAGATTTGCAAAACAGAAAATATACAGTCATTGGTTCAATGTTATTACACTTTTGATTAGTTAATAAATTTCGTATGGATTGAAAATGAATATGAAGTTTTCAGGTTATAATTCTAGATAATATCACACAGGTATAGTTTTCATTTCTACCGATTATCAAATTTTGTAAAGCTAATAAGGTTCTATTGATGTGTAACACTTCTGAAAAGAGATTCTGAAAAAATCCTAGGGGTGTTATGAATAAACTGAGTGATTTTTCTTTCTAAATTCTAAAAGTCAAAAAATTAGTTATTGTCAGTTAAACTTGTTACTAGTAACAAGATTCCCGGGATTCTTGAGACTATCAGATAATCTTGAAACCGAGTAACAAGTTTAACTGATTTGCCCAGGAGTCTTGAGACTATCAAGAGTAACAAGATTACCGCTAACATATACATCTGTCTTCTGATTGGTTTAAGCATTCGATCTTGATTAGGCCAATTAGTAAAGGCCACAGAATAAATAAAAATATTATCATCTTCAAGAGATAGTGAACATAAACCTATCACTAATAAACAGCATTATTTTTCAACTAACTTCAAATCATCACCGAATGAGATATTGTATTTAAAAACAACTCACCTGAAGTAATATCAGCTCGAGGAATTGAACTAGATGATAGGCAAATGTAAAGCCGTTAATTAATCGAGGACCAACTCGTTTGATATCCAGAGTTTCCAGGGAATCAACAATCTTTGATAGTAAGGCCAATGCTTGAAATCTAATGGGAAAGTTGGAGCCTTACTGAAGAGAAGGTTGGATAGTTAGCAGTCTGGACTCACCTTATCGATTGGTTTATCGTATTCTTGTAGACAATAGGTAGGATTATTGAGATTTCATCGATAAAGACATTTCTATTCTCATTCATTACATCATAGTTCAAATTTTGATATGCATCCTTGATGATTTGGTCAAAGATTTCTGTAAAATTATAATATTATTATATATATGTCATCGTATTTATCCTTACGTTACTTTTACGTTTTTTCAAATATTCTTATCCCCAGTAAGTAAGCTTACTTATTTTTACATTTATTCCCTCAGCAGTTTTTGTGTTTGTATAAAAATCTCTCAACATAAATAAGACACATTGTTGACAATTTTTTTATCCCTGTATTTGATAAGGGCCCATTGGATAATTCAAATCTTATTGGTGTGACAATGAAACGTGACAAACATTTAACCATTTTAAATCTAGTCAAACTCATAAATTAAAATCAAGAAAAAGATGATATTTAGCTGATATTAGTCTAGAGTGTAAAGTTGAGAATTTAAAGATTTTACAAAAATAAAATATGAGCAGATTATAATCGATTTGGCTTGGTTGATTTCCTTGACAAATTGTGATCCTGAACGACAACTCTTTAGAACAACAAAAATTTCCAGCTCAAAGTTTAAAGAAAATAAGAAAATCTATTTTTTCTTAAAATAGTAAGGTTGAATACAGTTGCAGAAGTAAAACTAGAAACATTCCTCCTAAAATATATAAGTTAATTCACAAAATATGAAACTACACAATAGGGATAAATTTAAAAATTTTCAGATGCCTACATATATAAGGATGTTTTGATATCTAAGGAATCTACAGGTGTAAAATTTCACTTTTTTCTAGGGATGATGTCAATACAATAAAGTTTTAAAGAATTCCATTTTTAACGAAAATAAATCACATTACTTTTAAGTTTCATGTACATTTTCGATTAGAGTCCATGGTTTTAACAATTGATTTAAGAAACTACTGTATTCAATCTTAATAATTTGCTTGAACAAATAAATAACTTCCAACAACAAAAATTCAATCCAAGATTGATCATTTACAGCTTTTAAAGATTCGAAAAATAATTGGTTTTTGAATTTCAATACATTTTGTAAATAGAAAAATCATTCAATATATTTTTTTACGACACCCCTAGGACTTTCTCAGAACCTACTATTGGTATATATCATTAGAACTGCCTTTGAAAGTTCTATCGAATTAGGAAAAAATATCCCTACTAGACAAGGATAACTGTCGTTTTAGATTGTGAATAATATGAAAAACTAATTATTTTTTGAGAAATACTAGACTCTATTAGTCTTTTACCCCACAGATAGACCAATGTAAGCTGGTAGACTACATAGTCAGGTAGCTGTAGTGATAGTCAATCTATGCCAAACAGTTCCCTGAAGAACTACTTGGTTCAAAATTAAGATTTTTGCAGCTAAAGATAGAGAAATTCAAAAAGTTTTATCAAAAATCTATTCACTCGAAGGTCAAATCGAAAAATTATGGAATTAAGAAAAAGATTTAGTGGACAATTACAACTACAGATCCCTTTATCAAAAACAGATAATGAGTTCTGTTCTTGTGATACTCCATCCTTCCTCCCTGAGAAATGCTTTAGACTCTGGTTGATTCAATCATCTGATGATTTCTAATTTAGTACTTACTATTTTATGTACAAATATCAAGCCGGTAAAATACAAGCTTTATTAATCAATATTCACGCGTCTTCAAAATTCTTTAAGGAATGAATCTTTCTACTGATAGAGATTTAATATTTATCAATCATTTCAGATAATTAATCCTCTCCGTATTAACTCACGTTTATTTTGATAGAACGGTCGAAATTCAAGCCCCAATGATCTGGATCGATAGAGGGCCTTTTCAATTGGATGACATCCAGATATTTCGAACCAATGGAAAAAGGGATCCTCGAATTGTTCATCTGCAACCAAGAGATCCAATAAATCTGTTCTATTCATCTCTAGTATCAGGTCGATAAGGGAAATCTTTCTCCCACCAAAGTTGTAGACTTTGGGCCGGAAAAATTCTGGCATCATCTCCTTTAGGCTAGAAAAGTTTTCATGAGAGAAATTCTGGACAATAAATCTCAAGACTTCTGGACTGCTTTCAATATTTCGATTATTTCCAAATACCACACGCATTGTATCTATAAAAGGAAGGAATATTTTCAATCAGACACAAATTTTGAATTGCTCATGTGAGCAGCCGATTACCCTCTTTGATACAAAATTCGAGAAATTAAACTTTTGTTGCTTGAAAACATGTTTTTCTTACTTGATGAATTGTTGATAACTCCTATTCGGTAACGTATCCAAACGTTAATCAATACTGATTTTATTTTAGAAAAAACTTTCTGTATCTTCATAAGGTATCTTATATTTTCTAAATTTGATCTAATTAGTAATTACTGTTTGAATCATTGATCAGCAAAGAGACAAAGTTATTCTAACTGAATCTGGGAGAGTTCTTTTGTAAAAGAAAACGCATTCTAATATTTACGAGATTGATAAATTTTTCAGGGACTCACCAAAATCTCCGGATTCCAAAGCTTCAATGTCACTCATTGATAAATATTCAGTCTCGTTAAGGCAAATCTTTGGCTCATTTGGCAGGGAATTCAACCCATAAAGAATACTGGAGAGGATTTCAATGAACTTGACTGCAATCAAAATCAGATCATCATTTTGATTGAGTAGAAGGGGGAAAAGTATCCTGGAAAGACTCTTGTCAGTGTTGTGGGTAATCTTTTGAGATTTCCTAAGAATCATTTGCGCCATGTAGAAGCACTTTGACCGGGAATGACAACAAATGATGATGAGTATCTCTAGAATGACCTGGCTTACATGGATCGAATCAGTCTGATTGAAACTGACACCATCCTCAAGGGAACTATGCAGATTGGCTAGAGGAAAAGAATGAATCAAAAGTAGTTTACTTTGACTGGAAAGATTTAGAATATCCCAATCCTGGTCCAAGTGATGGAATTGAACATGGTTACTCGTGATGAGGATGAGTTTGAGCAGTTTCTCTAACAACTCATCATTAATCATTTCACTGAGATCAAAGCTGTGATTGGAAAAGTTTCGAAATAAATTTGAAAGACTCTGTAGGGACTTGTTCATAATCTCAGGATTGTTACATCGAATGAGGAATATGAGATGATGAAACCATTTATTCTCGTGGGCTGATAATCCCGATGGAAGGTCTTCTACTTTGGCGCATAAATTTGATACTAACGTTAGGCCATTTGACAAAACATCTGAATGAATTGAGTCTAAATTGGTTGTGATAAAGTCCAAGACTTTGGTTAAAACTTGAAATGTCTGAGATTTATCAAAGCCAGAATTCGAAATAATCTTTAACATCTAGTAGAATTTAGACAAGATTAGATTACTTTAATTATTTGTTGGCCAAATGCGTTGCTTATCTCATCTGACATGTTGATATTATTCAAATGAGAGGCGAGAAAAACAATAAAATTGGGATAACTAATTGCATGGTGAATAACTGATGATGAAACATCAAGAAAATATGTTAAAGCTCTAGAAGTCAATTCTAAAACGATATCTGTTGCAGTATCATCAAGAATAATTCGACATAAAGTGGGAATAAAAACACTAGGCTCATATTCGTTAAATAAATTGTCGATATTTTCCGAGAAAAGAATGTCATTACATAGTTGTTCGAGAGCAACTATTTGCATAGTACGGTCTCCATCTTCGAATTGATACAACCACTGTAATATCATTGACCTTTCTTCCATTTTCGGAAATATACAATTTAAAAAGGTTTGTAATTACACCAAAGTTTCTTCATTATATCATCAAAATTTGATCGGTAATATATTGTTTTCGTTTGAGCTAGATCTATATTTCAAAAATATGATAAAACTGTTCAACAACTCGAACAATTTCGTAAATATACCCAGGGCAGGAATAAAATTAAATCTTGATTATTTCAAAAATCTGAAACCTGTTGATAATGGTGTATCAGATGTAGACTTCTATGACGAAATTTTAAAAAAAGATTTAGTTTACTTGAATAAGGATTTTGCTGTCATCAATAAGAATGTTAAATTCAACACATTAAAGTTTAACTTTCAATTAATTAGCCAAAGATTAAATGAGATTATTAAATCTGACGAAGATTTTGTAATTAAAGCCCCGCTATATTCTCGTCTAACCTCGGGTTTAGTATCATATGCTCGAACACCTGTAGGTTATCTTAAGTTACGTGCCTACTACAAATCCTTGGAGAGAAACAAGTCAGATTTCCTTATGAATTATTATTGCTTATGCTGGGGCATTCCTGCGAATTTGAACAAAGAAATGTCCAGTCTCTTGATCAGCTTCTACAACCTTGACCGATCAACAAGTGGTATCCAGGGATTTATCTACAAAGTACCAGAAAAACTAGAATCCCAAAACAAAATACGAAAAGGAGAACAAGAATATAAATATCTCTCTCATGAGACATTGAGGACGAGTAAAACTTATCCCAAGGCATGTCTAGTCAGAGTCCAGACAAAATCAACAATGCGTGGCCTTGTTGACCTCTACCTGATTCATCAGGGTAGTACGATAATTGGAGAATTTCTTCAAGTATGTTTCCAAGAAAATTTTTATCATAAAAATAAGAATCTTCCTCTTCTCAAGAAAAGTATTCAAGAGTTTTTATCATACTTTAAGATTAAAGATCATAAGTTCAATATTTCTACTTGTAAGTAAGTAGTGGATTATATTTATTTATTTTCTCAAAAAGTCTTCAAGATTGGTTTATGAAAAGAACAATCGCATTCTGATGCCGCCCGCTCATATGCGCCTTGACCATCCTCTCTCACATGAATTGGCTCAAGCTCTCTCTGATGAGAAAATCAATCGGGATCATCTGGTCAAAATGATTCACAGCCAAAGTGTCCCAATGCCTGGTCTCTTATTCAATCAGGCAAAGTCAGATTATTATTTCAACGAGTCCAACTTCTCTTATTCCACATGCCACAATTTTAAAGGAGAACCGTGTGGAACTGTATTTTCAGCTCCATTGCCCAAACATTTTACTGACATGATGAGTGCTCTTGATCTTGAATACGATTGTAATGAAAGTAATAAATTAGAAATATTGTCTCAAAGCTGAACAAGAAACACTATTCTAGTTTATTTTGAAAAACAGAAATTCTATATGAATAGATTGTAGGCTGATAATTTTAAAAATCAAGAGAAACTACTTTTCTCGATAGAGCTAATAAATTAAACGAAGCGGTATCATATCTTGCTACTATAAATCAATGAAAAGCAGTATGATAAAATTTTATGCTGTTATAATATTTCACAGATTTCATCCAATTATTGAATGAATTTTTAGTTCTAAATAATAATTTGGTAATAATTTACAATACAAAATTTCGCGCCCTTATTCTTTTAAAACAAATTCTTGAAGAATTTCATATTAAGTATGATCAATTTATTACAGAATAGAGTACAAATAATTACGTTTTTTTCATTGGATTCTCATAGGGTCCAACTTCTAAATAATCTTAATTTTTCCGATCAATGTTGAACGTTACTTTTGCAATATTTACAAATCATAGGACTCATGTTCAGGTTAACATTGTCCCTATGAATGTGCATTGTACTCTTGAGAGTGTATCCAATTATGTACAGAGGTGTAATATCCATCATGATGATTTTACAATAAAACTTGATTGAAGATAAATTAGTTAGGAGATTGTTCATCTTCTCAATGTTGATCACCTTCGTAATCATTGAGATGGCCAGACGAGAATTGTCTTGTATGTAACAGGTTCTCTCAATGACCAAAAGGTACCTGGCACAGAGGAGCAATTTTGAGATTTGACGATAGCGAAAATTTGGCTGAGAGTCGAGGAAATTCTTGAACGAAAGAAATTCATTCATCAGCAAAAGGTAATAGTTGTTCGATTTACATCTCAGGTGCAGTTGGATTGATAAAACCTCGTAGAAATTGCTCATATTGTGTGATTCACAGTGGGAGTATTCCAGGGTCTCCGAGACAAGGTTCTCAATTTCCTCAAAGATTAGCTTGCCCTTTTCTGAAAATTCAATTTTCATTTTTAACGATGAATATCGCTCGGAAATTTTCTGTGCAAAATGTGCGTAATTTATAAATTAGAAATTTTCCATATTGATAATAAATTGATTCTGATTGCATATTTCTAATTTAGAAAGTTCTTAGTAGACTTTGAATTACATTATTTTAATTAAATTTAAACCTGAACCTTTTTCCAATGGCAATTCGAAATAGGCATCTAATATTGAATTTTTTAGCAGATTTTTACATGTTTTTAAAGGGTTTTATCTGATCGGTTTGTAAGGTTTTTAATAAATACTAAAATGAATGTTTTTTTTGGAATAGAAATTTATTTATTTGGTAAATTACAGTAGTAGAATTATGTACAAAAATATATACATAGAATCATTTTAAAGAAAAAATAGTTTTTGAATAGGTATGATGGTACAATATCAATGAGAAAGTTACAAGTTAATTTCAGGTTATCGTATGGGATTTAAGCAATATTAATTCCAAGTCTCGCTTGCAGTTGGAGGATTTTAATAGAATTGAGTATCTCTTTTGTTGTCAAAGATGGTCATGGGTAAAATAAATAAAGGTGAATCATAATCCAACATGTCTGGGGTGTAGATTGGGTAATTAAAATCGTCACGTAGAATTATTTTTTAGTTGAACATACATTTTAGAAGATCTAACAAGCTGATTGTTTATTAGCGGATAGAGGATTGTAAGTCAGAATTGTTGTTACAGTACGAACTGTGCACTTTATGTCAAAAATCACCCTTTCCTCTCTGCCCCTTTTTATTAAAATAATAATATAACCTTTGTACTTATAAGTAAGCATACTTCTACTTTCAGGTTTGTTTTCCGCTCATTGATATTAAATTTTGCCATTTTCAAAAAAACAAGACCTATCCTGCTTGCAATTGCTTCAGATCACACCTTTTGTTCAAGACTATAAACGGAATAGTTGACAATTAGGAAAAAATACTCAAGTAAAGTCTTTATTCATGAATTTCATAACTTTCATTTTCCTCTTGTAGGAGACTCCTAAGATATAATCTTAGATTGAAACAAATGATGAAACACAGCTCTGACTCAATCTCCAACTTGACCAGGTCGCCCTCCAACGTCAAGAGGATCTCTTGTTCCACTTTGATGCAGTTCAAGTCGAACACCTTCAGGATGTTGTCAATGGCGACTCTGGTATCTGGCAAGGTGACAATAGTCGTCTTGATAAAATCCAAAAATTTAAGGCACGTCAAAATTTGCATTCGTACGACGACCGTGTTATTCTTCAACAGGCTAAATCGATAACAAAACTGAAGGAACACAAACTTGGTCTGATCCTCGAGCTGATCATAGTGGAAGTAAAGTTGGGATTTTAACTTGTCGAAAAACTCAGTGGTATCATTGATGCTGAACTCCTCGAAGGAATCCATGTTGATGGCGTTGATTTTGGATAATTCCCTGAGGCCTTCCTTTGATATGTCCAAGTTCATGTTTTGTTTTTTTTTTATAACAAAAAACTCTCCAGTTGAGTAGATATTCGCTTTATTTCTTCTAATTCTTGCCTTTCTCTTCTACGCATCTATATTTATTCGGCTTATTAATTAAACGTAGTGTATTTAAGATATTTTAGTAAATACGCGATAAAGTATAAAAATAATAATACCTTAACCCTTCATGTCCCATTGTTCCACCAGTAGAACACAACACTTTTTTCAGTGATATTTTGATCTATACAAGAAGGGTGATTTTTTAAATATATAGTTTTATATATATATATATTTAGAAAGTTTTATTGAAAACCTTTTGCTGAGGCCTTAAATAAGAGTAAAATAACTTTCTATCGTAAAAAGTTGCTGTATTCAGTTTTGAGCTAGACATCTCTCATGATTTGGAAGATGGCTAGTTTTAGAGCCAGAAAATGCCTATTTTAACCTCTGCATTACCTTTTAAATGAAAAGTCAGCTTTCAAAATAGAATTCAGATTCGTAATCAACGTAATTATATTGGTAAGGCTACAAATTTTCTTATTTGTGTCAAAAGGGGGGTCAAAATCGAAAAATAATATTTCTCAAATTTTTTAGATCTTTTTAGCTATTATTTTCTAAGGCTCTATGATTACTGTTCATAAATTAGAAGAAATAACCACTGGTTTATGGTGTGTATCTGTATAGATTATGTGGCTAATTTTTCTCATTTGACAAGAATTTCAATTCCTTTTGTTTTCTTCTAGGACTCCCTAAAATAAAAAAAAGTGATGAAAAATGAGAAAGATATATTTTCTAATCTATTAGCCCCTCTAAGAAAACACATATTTTAATAATGTAGCAAGGAGTGAGTAGCTAAACTTTTGTCATTAAATTTAAAATATTTTACATCATTAATATCTATAGAGTATGATTTGATCCCCTCTTCTGATTGGCCAATCATTTTCTTGGCATAAACTCTATCTACCTACCTAATGAGAAGTGAAAATAGATGTTAAACTAATCATTATTTTTCATTCTGTCTGTAGACACTGGGTGCATTCTCAATGGTACCATGAGAGAACTTATCAAAGTTTTATGTGAGTTTTATTTATCATGAATTTCAAAGGCAATTGAGGATAAAAAACTTTATGGATAAGATATTAATTTTCTGGCAATTTTTCATGATAAGATTCATGTGGTAACACGTAACAATGATTAGCAGATCTGGGTGAAAATATTTGAAAATATCTTCTTGAGTTATACATCTAAGGCTATTCTCGATGAATAGAAAACCCACATTTTTTCATCAAAGTATCATTTTTAATTTCGATCTGGTGCTATTTTTTCAAACTTTGAGTTGAAAATCTTTGTTGATTTTAAGGTGGGAGAGGAATCAACTATTATTTTTCCGAATCACCAATAGGCCAAAATAGTCTGGAATTTGATAAATTAGGATGATGCAAGATTTTTTTTCTTAAATCAGCAAAAGTGTACCGTTTGAAACAATTACCAAAAAATCTTTAGTAAATTTTGAGATTTTTGTTAAAACTGCCAGCTTCAACTTCTAGAAAAGCTTTAGATATATAACTCAACAAGATATATGACCTGCTCAAACCGACTGTTTTCCATGATTTTAAAACATTTTTTCATGATTTTTTTGATTGTTCATCACAAACTATTCATATGCTATTTTTGCTAGCCAGGCATAAGAACGCCGTTAATATTTGAGTTTTTTTTTCCAGAATGAATAGAAGGAAAATTCATGATCTGTTTCGATCGTAATTATTAGGGTGATACAGAAAATTTTTTCCTGATTTTTTAGGCAATATAAGATACATTTCGACATTATCTGAGTGTTCGTAACGATTAATTTCCAAATAAATCCTCTCATTTCAATTTAGATTACTGACCAGTATATGTGTCTTTCGATATAATTATTTTTAGGAAAAATATGGTCATTTTTCAAATTCCCATTTGGCGCCGAGATCCCATTTTTTCGAACTTTGAGCTGAAAATTTTTGTTGATTTGAAAGTGGGAGGTTGATCGAAAGAGTTTTTTCAGGATTAAGATTAGACAAGAAAGCTGACCAGGACCGTCGAGTTATCGACAGTTTCCCTATTTTCGAGAGATTTTGAATTATCGAAATTTCACTGATTTTCAAGCAGTGAAAATGATCAAAAGATCGAAATTCCGCTCCCAAACGATAATGAGGTTATATATCAGAAAAGGTTCAGTTGAATTGATTTTCTTGTCTAATCTTAATCCTGAAAAAACTCTTTCGATCAGCCTCCCACTTTCGAATCAATAAAAATATTTAGCTCGAAAAAGTGGGATTTTGGCGCCAAACGGGAATTTGAAAAATAACTATATAGTTCATAAAAATAATTTTTTTTCCGAATTTTTTTTTAAATAGTAAAAGTGGGCAAAATGAGTAGGATTCCAGAAAATGTTTAAAATATTCTAATTCTTAATGAAAAAATCGAGTTTTCTGTAAAAATTATAGATTCTCAACTTCATATCAATTAGCTTTAATCGTAATCCGGCGAGAGAACCAAACTTGAAACTCTCTTCGTTTATCTATGATACGGCGAAGAAAGGCTGCATATATTCTCGTGAAAGCTCTATTGATTTTAAGTTCTATTCAAAAGTAATTTGTAACATTCAAAAACTTCTTATACAATGGGAAAATGGTGTTTTTAAAAGTAATGAAATTGTGTGACAACAGGAAATATTTGTCACATGATACTTCCTATGAAAGGAATTCTCTATTTGTGATATACTAGTTTCTGTCATTCTATAATTTTTATTCTCTCTCTTAAGAGTATTAACAATACAGTTTTGTATTTTTATTTTACAAAACGGCCTTTGGAGAATTTCTGATAACAAACTGACTTTGAATAACTAAGATTTTTGGCATATTTTAAGAGATCACAATTTATCATGTATAAGCATTGGAAACTCATATTATATCCAAGATATATTCACTGAATATTATTCAGGTCTTATGTGGTAAGAAATCATTGAAAATTGAGCAGTGATTCAAGATTTTCTAACTTATATGACATAATGAAGCCAATGCAAAATTACAACTCAAAGTTAAATGAATGTTAAATGAATCGGTCAGAAAAGGATTTCAAAAACATTAATTTCAACATAAAGTTACTACTACTCAAAAGTAGATTTGATATTAATTTTACAATTTTTGAATTATTTCGAATTGAATATTTACGTTTACGTCCGAATATCCCATAGAGAAATTCATTATTGGATGTTTTTAAAAAAGAAGTTTATTGAAGAGAAATACGTATTTCGCCAGGTCTTATCAATCTTTAATCCTGGTCTGGTATATGATTATAAAATTACGAATTTTAATGAAAAATTGTTAATGAAATTGTAAAGTTGTGAAGAAAAACTTCCAATTGATGAAAAACCAAAAAACAGGGATTCGTTTTCATTTCATCGATGTTAGTGACTAACAGTTAGTCTCTTTGTCATTCAGAAAAATTACTGCAAAACAAGAGGGGGCAAATGTTCTATAGATTTGCCAATTTTCTTCATTAACCTGGCAACCACATTGTTCTAGGTGTATTTTTATAGAGGAACTCTTTCTATTGAGGTCTTCTTGTATTCTGATAGCAATTCTTCTTTCGGTTCTTCCCATATACTTGGCACCACATGTAGCTTGAAAACAATAGATGAGATTTGAATTAGTCTCTAAGATGCTATATCATTATTCTGGACCTTCCTCAAGAATTTTCTGATAGAATAATCTTTTACCAAATTAGTTTTTTAGTCACAGATATTTCCCTTTTATATAAAGCTTAGTTTAAACCGTTTTAAACTTTCAAACCATTTTATAATCCTAACTACTGTAATAATAAATCAATAATTTTTATAGTTATTATTTAAAAAGTGATTAATTATAGTCTTGGACTTGCTTTTTTGTTTATTTCTCAGAATTGAATGCTGGGGGTGAGGGGTGGATTAGACTATGACGCGTTGATTTATTATTGCAAGAGAGGGAGTGTAATGATAGAATTTGATAACATTTTGAAAAAAAGTAAATTATTTTTCCCAACTATACAAATGTATGTGCGGGTAATGTTCTCTGGAGGAATTGTAACCCATTTCCGACATTGGGCGGACATTTTATACACATAAAATTAGCTGCACAAATAGGTACCTTGCCTCATAATATATATTATAAAGTCTATTTGTATATATGGGTATTCTCAATAATATATATATGTATATCTATTATATTTAGCCTGGTTAGTCTAAATAAATTGTGTACATAAATTAAAGAGGAATTCCATCCGTAATATGATTACATCAATTTTGAGTTTATTACAACAGGAATTACGTTATTTACAGTTTATTCAATAGTGTAAAATATATTTTAGAGCCAAAAACGATCTGACTAAAGTTGGGTGATATAAAGTTGGGAATCTATGATTTTTACGAAAAACTTGGTTTTTTCATCAAAAATACGGATTTGTAAAAGAATCGTACCCATATTGCCGACTTTTACAATTTGAAGAAAAAAATAATGAATAATTTGAAAAATAATGAAATTTTGGCGCCAAATCGGAATTTGACCATATTTTTCATGAAAATAATTTTTTTTCTTCAAATCGTAAAAGTCGGCAACATGAGTAGAATTCCAGAAAATCTTTATCAATTTCGAATTCTTGATGAAAATATCGAGATTTCTGTAAAAATCATAGATTCCCAACTTCATATCAACTAGCTTTACATACAAGTAAACTCTTTTTATTCTTTTGAGTCTTTGGGTCATGATTGTTTGATCATACCTGTATTTCATAAATGATTGAATAATTTATAAAACATAATAGGAATTTGATGGGAAAAATATGGAAAATTAAGAAAGTTTTTGCAAAAATTTTCACGTCTCATTCAACCATGGGGTCTCAAGGAACTGGATTAGATTAACCCATCACGTCGCATTGTTCCACTATGACCAGTAGAACACAAAACTATCTTGAGCGATAATTTGAACTGAAAGATACAAAAATATAAAGATAGTTTTTCACTGATGTTAACCAAGGTTATTTAAAGAATATTTAGAAAGTTCTATTGAAAACCTATTTGCTGAGGCCTTAGAAGATTTCATCGTAACACAATAGAGTTCAAATATGCAAGCGCCTTTTTGATATCTCTTATAATCTAGAAGATAACTAGTTTTAGAGCCAGAAAATGCCTATTTTAACCTCTGCATTACTTTTTGAATGATAAGTCAGCTTTCAAAATATAATTCAGATTCGGAATTCTATAGGCTTTGAGAAATCATCGTATCTGGGACTTTACTTTCTGATACAACTGTAGAGCCCATAGAAAGAGTTTATAATTATTTTTAGTATCATATTGATTAATGATGAAAAGTTTTTTTTCAGAAAAAAACAAAATAGAGGTTAAAATTAATCCCGGTTTCCTGTTGGCATTACTCAACTGTCTATTGTAATGATGTTGGTAAATAAATATTAACCAAAGGTGTGATAAAATATGGTTTTATTCACATTGACTAGTAGTAGTCTTAGTTTAGTGTAAATATTTAATTTGTTTTTGGAAAAAAAACAATAAAATCCAATCTATTATCTATTTTTGAATTTGACCCTTTTACTTTTTAGATATCTTGAAATTCTTGTCAACTCTCACGAGCCAAGATGAATTTGGAATGGAAATATCTTTTGAGATGGGTACGTTGAATTTAAATTGAACATAAATATTCTACTCTATCAGTTCAATAGAACTTGTTTTAGAATTCATTTATACATGTTGATGCGTTTATGAGGATTGGTTTGCACCAATCTAAGAAGGCCTGTATTCATATGAAGATATCCATTTTTACTCAGTTGGTTCCCTAAAGTTAAAGCTTAGTTGCTCTTCTAAAATAAAGCTAGTTAATATGATGAAGATTTAAAATAATCTAGATAATAAACTAAACTTGCTGGAATATGCATGAAGTTTTAACATATTTTACTTTAAAATCCCATACTTACTAATAAGTATAAAGATGCTTTTAAATATTTATCAGGCAAGTAATAAGAAAGAGATTTGTTGAAAACAGTTTATATAAAGATCATGATTATCTGGCACAAAGATGCTAATTTTCTTAGATTCTCATGTGAAGATTGACCAATTTAAAATTGATAGTATAACTTGTAAAGAGAGACCACTGATGATCTTTCAGAACTGTACATCTTCTTAAGTTTTGTATTTAAGTGGAATTTCAGACGCGAATCACGAATTTTTTTTTCTTTCTTTAGTTGAAGCAAAGAATGATAAATCAAGCAAATGTCATGGTATCAAATGCAATAACGAGGCACTGTGCAGTCGGATCAACCAGTTAACCTGCCTCTGTCGTATGGGGTACTCTGGGAGTGACTGCTCGAAAGAGTTCAGTGTAACCAAGTTTCCCAGAATTAATGAGAATGGTTTTATTGACTTTTACTTTCCCTCCGGTTGGATAAGAAACTCCACTGATACGGATAAAAAGCAGGTTCACTGGGACCCAAGTTTCTCGCTTAGTCTGAGATTTCAGCCTGATTATATGAAGAATGGAATCAATTATCCCCTGCTCTATTATCGATCACCGATAACAAAATCTTTCTTTCTTGTTTTCATGCGAGACAACGAAGTAGTTACTAGAATTGTTCCATTGTCAAAAGAGAACTTTCGTCTAGAGCGCAATCCCAACCAAATAGCCGTGGTCTACACCTCAAAAAGACTACCGGAAAGTTATCTCGAGTACAAGTGCCTTACTGGGGTTAAAATGAAAACATGGCACAACTTTACCATTGGTGAATTAAAAGGCGAAGGCATATTCATCGCGTTGAACGGGAAAAACTGTCAGATTCCCAATAAGGTAAGCTTTAATTTTACCTGGTTGCATTAGGCTCTTTTAACAGCTTCTGAACATACTCAGGTAGAGAAGAAACAATACTTTATATGAGATTACTTTAGTTTGGATCTCGTTAAAAGACTATAAATACCAAAAGGAGAGAGATCTTTGCCCACCTCAATAGCAGAAGACTCTGAAGATACAAATCAACTTTTTGTATAGGCTGTTAATTTATCACCAAAAATCCACGATAACTGAAAAATTTGTATATTTTGGAGATTTCGTTGATTTTTTGAACCAATCCCTTATATCGCTTATTTATATCATAATTTCAAAGATCTCGTTGGAAATTTCTGATCTAGTTCAAAATTTTACATAGAATTCAGATTTAATCACGATTTTTCAATATGAGATGTCCGAAAAAAAGTGAAATTAAATCTAGCAAATTCTTATTTTTCTTCAGATCATTAAACTAGGTTTCTTCAGATTCAGAAAGATTCCGAAAATTTCCGAATCATCACAATTTGACTTCAGGTATAAACAAAAAATTATTCTCTTCCATCATGTGTTGAATTAAGTCATCTTTAACTTTGGCTATGCTATTAGTCATTTTGTAAGAAAGGCGATGCCTGAGAATATGAAGAGATTAAGCTCTATTTCGGGCATACTCTTAAGTCTTTAAATGCCAAATATAAATAAATCAATATTACAAAAATGATTCTCATTTGAAAAAATTAATAAGAGTAATATTTTCTTTGTCTAATGATGATCCTGAAAAATATCGTTTGATTCCTCTCAGACCTTGAAATCAACAAAAATTTTCAACTCAAAGTTTAAAAAATTTAAAAAACCTCGAATTCTAAAATGTCCCTAAAATTTTCCAAAAAAACCTTTTTCAAAATTTTTTTCTCAAATCAGTAAATGTGTACATTTTGAATCAGTTACCAAAAAATCTCTCAAAAATTTCGATGAAAAAATTAGATTTTTGTAAGAATCATGAATTCTCTATTTTTCTTCAAGCCTTCATTATCCTCTAATTATATGTATTTTCAGAGAGTTTCACTGGATAGTTACATCAGAATGACTGGCCAAGAACATCACTCATCCCTACAATCAGATCCGTATCACAGTATGAATGAGGAGGGTGGCCGGAATTATCAACAGTTATTCTTTACAGTTGGGAATATCCTCAATAACCCCTTGATCGAGTGGAACGAGGACATTGAGAAGATGACTGGCCAGAGTAAATTCTGCATTGATCAGATTATCCTGAATAGACAACTTTTGGATCCGAGGAAGACAGCTTATCATGGCGATGCTTTGAGAGCATATGGTACAGAAAATTGTAAGACAACAGGCTGTGCAAGTACCATGCCCAGATGCAGTAATTGTCTTGATGTTACAGCTGACTTTGGCCAGTGTTTATGTTCATTGGGAACTAGTGGAAATCAGTGTGAAAAAAGTTTGTCTAATTACTTCAAAGTAGACACAGAATATTAAAAAAAAACATTTCTCGTAGTAAAATTCATTGAAAAATGTTAAAAATTCTGTCTTACCCTCATATATACGAGTGAAATATTTTAGATAATAGGGTTATGTTGCCGAAATTTAACGGTATTTCCATGCTCAAATACAATTTGCTCGGCCTTCCCTACTCGGAATATTTGGATGATATCAATATCGACTTTTATGCAACCAGAGAAACTGGCATCCTCTTCCACATTTCATCTACAAGTCTTTCGTTCGGTGATGTTATATCAATTTACCTGCTGAAATATCGCCTTCATGTCATTGTAAAAATGGCCTCTAGTTCAAATGTTATCATGTGAGTCTTGGCTCCCAAGTCAGCTTCAGGATATTTGAAAATTCAATACCTTAGGTCTTTCTACATCGAAGATAATATTGATATTTGCTACCGAGTGGCATTTTGATTTTGCAGAATAGCCATGTTTCCATTTTATCGAACTTTGAACTGAATATTTTTATTGATTTCAAACTGAGAGAGTGATTTTGATCACAATAAGACATGAAAGCCGAATATACTGAATCTATTTTGATGCATAACTTCATTATCGTTTGGGAGCTAAATTTTGATTTTTTGATCATTTTCACTATTGAAAATGGTGGATCTTTTGAAAATTTTTCGACAATATTCAGCTTCATATGGTACCTATAGAACTCTCCAGGATTAAGTATTTGTTGAGAAAAAATCAGCCATGCAAGATAAATAAAAATAGTTCATAGTTTAACCCATAGATTGCTTGCTGAAAAGTCTATCACTACTAATTCTAAATTAATGTGAAAAATGGATACTACTTTTCAGTAACCAAGTATTTTTATCTAAACAGTCACGCAAGCTAAATCAACATTCAATTTTGCATTTGAGAACACATTAATGAAATTATGATGATAAAAGGAGCTTTTAAAAAATATATAGTCTATATCCAAGTCTAAAGATTTGAATATGTCCAAAATGCCTGGTCCCCGTTGTATCTTTCTTAAGATGATCTCTTTCCTGAAAACTTTCTAATTTTATGGCATATAAATGTAAATTAATATAGTAAATTTAACACTTAGATGAAAATAAATACCAATGGAAAAATTACAGTGTATTTAGACATTAAACTTACTAGCAAAGTGTGGTAATTACTAGGGTAGGGTGAAATTTTTTTTTCTCCCAACAACTCACGAGAGGACTTACTTTTCTGATAACTTTTAGTACTTGCCCATTTTCCCCCAATATCCAACGGAAATGATAAAATAACGAAATTAACCATGAAGTCCCTCTTAATGATTTATGATTTTGATAAATTTTTGAAGATAAAATTTAAGAAACTCATTGAATGGCCAAGATATTCCTGATTTTAGTGATTGAGTAGTAAAAATTCATTGGATTTTCAAAACCGAATGACATAATGGGGAATCCTTTTCGACACATTCTTTTATACAGAATAATGCTTAGAATTTATAGTTCTATCAGAAAACTTGGTCCTAATATGAGGTTAAAAATTTCACCCTAGCCTAGTAATACATGAGGTCTGACTTGATTTAGATTGTCTTCTCACACCTACAGATGTTAGAACTCGGATAAGCAAGTGTCGAATAATATATTCAACTCACGCTGGTAAATGTAGGCTTGTTACGACAATCATGAGTTCTTCAAGTATTCTAATCACACAGACAAGGTCTCAATTTTTTGATATACCATACTAGCCAAAGAAAACCTATTCCTTCCATGGCTTGGATTCATCCTCAATAAGGCACTATTAGAGACAATAAAAAATTGTAAAATATTGATGACTTCAGTCAATAAATACTACTTCTTTCTTGGGAGACTAGAAATTGAAAGTTTCACGTCTTTTCCTTCAGTCTCTCTCTCATTTCTTCATCTTGTGGAAGGGGAAAGTATTGACCCCCTTTTGAAGTAGGAAAAAAGTCTTTGATCTACTTATTTTATTCCTTCTTTTGTTTCATTTTGCTAATTTTCCCTCCTATACGAGTGGGGTGCCCTCTTCTCTTCTGTATTTTCTTTTTTTCACCTGTATTTTTCATCAATTTAGCTATGTATTTCCCTTTTCCTTACTCCTTACCAATAAATAATTACTCAATCATGTTTGTATCTAGAAATAATTGCCAATGTACTAAGCCCATAGTTGACATTAAAATGAGAATTTACTATTTATCTAAATCAAAAAATCTCGAGATTTGAAAGAATGTCTTTATTACAACTATAGTTTTATTTCAACATTCGACCTCAAATTCTTGTTGATGAGCTCATGGCAAAGCTGCATTGTGATTCGTTTTAAAATCTGCAAACTACTTTTCATAGCATTAGAACAGTTTCATTTATAATCTATAACTATAAAAGTGCCTATTTTAGCTTTTTTTTAAACTTCATCTAGTGTAGCATACTTTTCGATGATAGCAACTACTATATTTATTTGTGATGGGAAATCCCATTGCTAGATTGATGGGGAATGTTTTATTCCATTGTATTTTTCGAATATTCCTGGAATCATTTGCTTCTATTAATTTTTTTCCTCTATGACTGATGACTACTTCATATCCTCAACGAAGAATAACGACAACAACAAAAGGAATATTTTGATTGAATGTCAGCCAGGCTGTTAGTTAGGAGGATGGATTAATAAATAAATTAGACTGAATACCGTATTATTTCAACAAATATTCATTTTTTCCAATACATCTCTTCTTTTAGCCCATATAAATTAACACTCGGATTATTTCAAGGGGAGAGCTATGCTTTTATTCAATAATTTAATTTAAAAGTCGTCCACAACTTTGAGTCTCTCTTAACAAAAGTGTGATTCTCTTGTTGTGATTTTACTCTATTTTCAATATAAACTCGAAGACAACTCTAGCCAGGAATCTGTTTATGAAAAATCTAAGAGAACCTTTTGTTTCCTGTTAGTATGAGCCTCAAGTTTGTCTTCAAAAGGCTTTTGAGAATAAAATTGAATAGAATAAATGTAATTAGACTATTCTAAAATTACTAAAACCACCAGTCGATATGATAAAAATCAAGTATTTTCATGATTGAAGAGTTTTAGTATTTTTTCAGCTATCAGCTGTAATAAATCGATTCTCTGATTATCCCATTAAAAATGCACTTTCTTTTTGATATATATCAGAGAGGATATTTCTACCAATAACTGAGGATATTCATAATACAGTAGCTAGTTTTCTTTCTGACGATTTCACAAGGAATTTTTACTAAACAAAAGAATTGTAATGTAAGAAAGATTCCTTCGATTCCAGATGAAACCATGTTTATCCAAATGTTTGGGGGGACTTACGGGATCCTGTGCATTACATAACAATACGAACATTAGTCATTAATGACTCATTGAACAAGTGTTGTGGATAATAACCCCACCTCATGTGAGAAAAATGGTCAGAAAGATTTTTTATTCAGATTTTTAAAGTTGCTTTTTCTATTAGAAATAGCTCTACTAAACATGGTATGGAAATGATCAGCAGAAAAATCTCTTTCGAAAGGTGTTAATTTAGTTGAAAATTAATATCTAGCCTATTTTGGGTAAAAATATGTCTACTTACAAGTAGTCACGATTTACGAAAGATATTTTTGAGGGGTAGAAATTAGAGGTATAACTTTTACACAGTTATTAAAGAGGGAGTACTGTACTAAATACTTTATCTATAATGTATGTTATATACTGTTATACTGCGATTAACCAGTACGAAATCAGTATAACCCTTGAGAAAGTATTTATTCAAAGGATATACTGATTTCGTACTGGCTCAAAACTTATACTAGTTTATTTATAAACATACTGATTCAAAGGTTATACTGTAACATATATATCGAGCACTCATTGGACGAATTCTTGCATCTAGGAAAATGCAAAAAACTCTCGAAAAATTCATCATATAGTCTTTTAATAAAATTCTCTGTAAACTGTATCAAAATATCTAAGATGTCTAAGCTTAATGTCAGACGTTTATCTTTCTAAATGCAATTCTTCATTATAAAGATCATTATTAGAATGCATTATAAAATAATAAGGTATTCTAGTTACAACAGAGCCATTGTTCTCTTGGCAGGGGCAATTCGTCTCAGACTGATAAAGAGAAAGAAGATTTTAATTGATCATTAAATTGATTTTGAATAAATCATAGAATTTAGAAAATGTTTTATTATTGCAACATCTTTCATGAGACATGAGTTGCATTTGCCGATAGGCTCAGGATACATCGACCTAAATTTAGCAGATTGTATGCAGGCGATAGAATATTTGAGTTTTACAGGTTTGATTATTATTACCTTTGATCCTAACAAAATAAACGTATAACAAATAAATATCTTTATCCATCAAAAAGTACAGATTAGAGATAAAATAATATCCTCAAATTTCATTGGTCTATTTAATACTCGAATTTTATTGGCCAGGGAGAAGAGTGAAGAAAGGTTGAATTATTGGGCCAGAGTTATCTCGAGGCGTTATCTATGTAAATGACTATACATATATGGAGTAAGGAACTTGATCAAATTTAAATTAACTTCTTCACCATTTTCTTGCAACTTTGACCGTTCCGTAGCCATTGTAGCCATGAGAAGAACAATGTCACTCTTTAAAACCATCTGTTTTGAAGAATTTTAAAATAATTTGATTGCCTCTTTTCTGTAAGAAAAACTAATATTCTTTCGAATGAACTATGATTAATCAAGCTACAATAATTTATTGAAAAGTTATCACAATTTAAAGATGCCTTATTTTGAAAAAAATAAAAATATAATAAACGTTTTTTTGAAAAGAAATTCAGATCTATGTGATCAAATTAACATGAAATCTTAAGATAGAAAAGTTAGCCGAATTAGTCATTTTTCCAGCAAGAACTCAAGGTGGAATGCCAATGCGTCATCTTATGGTAATAAAATATAACTTTTTGATCAATATTATTTAGGCTAGTCTTTACGAAAAATTTGATGAACAAAATTAGGCTCTCTTCACAGATGATAAAAGGTGTATATGATCTGACAGGAATATTTGGAGACAATTGATTCCAATACACATTCATCTATTTCCTTGGAATATTTTCTCTCATCAACCAAGTAGAAAGAGTATGTTAACTACTACTCAAGAGTTTGACATAAAACAACTTTGATAACTCTTGAGGGGAGGGTGTTTAGACAAAATTTTGATATTCTCTATTAAAATTAACTCATCGATTCTCCTTTATAATTATCTTAATTTTGATATATTGAGGAAAATTATTCTTTTCCTGTATTATGTAAACTTTTGAAAAGTTTCTTGAAAGATTTCTAGCCATTGTTACAGATGCTTTAACACATCATTATTATCTTCTTGTTGGTATTATTGCTTGCAATTACAATTTCGTTACAATTTTAAATCAATGAGTTCTTCCTTTTCAAATTTATCCTTTCTTCATATCAAATACCAAAGAGACTAGTTTAACTCGCTTCAATAAAATCCAACCTTAAGTCTTGGATACATTGTCACAAAAATGACCAGATTCAAGTTCTTGTTTGAAAAAAAAAATTATTTTTCAAATTACGATTTTGCGCCAAAATTAAATTTTTGAAAGACACACTGTGATTTGTAGAGTGAATCTACTCTGGTAACCTTTTTTAATGAAAAATTTAATGACTTTACTTTTAAAGACACCCAGAACTAAGGAACTCATTATTCTAAATTTAAGCTCTTCGATAGGAAAAAAAAATTGAAATTTTTACACTTTTTCAGAGGGCAAGACCAAATCAAGCCAAATACTTGGACATCTGTGACCCTGCGCCGTGAAGGCACAAAGCTAACCCTAATCACCATAGACAACGGAATCAGACATGAATCAGTCTACACGATGGAAGTGGCCAATATAGCCCATTCGAATTGGAACATGTCGAATATCTGGCTTGGAGGCCATAACAACCCAGATGAGCTGTCTCATTGGCTTCCATTATCTATAAGGAGGCCGTTGCAAGATGAAAATGACACACCAAGAAACGTTCAGGGCTTCTTTGGATGCATTCAGAAAGTTAGTGATGATTTGTATTAAGGTTTATTCAATTTTGAATTGTTTTTCAGATATGGACTAATGGGAATACTGAGGTTTTTAAATAAAACTGAATAGAGTTCAGGTTACAAGCGTCTCATCCAGTATCAAAACGTCTGGCTTTTTTTAACCAAAGATAGGTTACCCCAGGGACGAAAAATAATAATAAAATAACGATATAAAAAAATTTCGAGAAAATAGCTTTAAATTTCGCTGATATATCTTGAAAATCACCGAAATTTTTTTTTTGCCTTTCTTAATCATAGATTAATACAAATGTATAAAACCTGAAAATGTTATTAAAAAATCTCCTGATAGTTTGGTTCACGAGTATGCATTTTTTCATCCAAAAAAGCCTTTTTGAATTTACTTCTTAAAAAGTCTTTTTTTCATTAAATTAATTATTCCGTCCAGAGGAATAGAAAAATTTTTCCAAAAGAGATAAAAAGGTGTAACACCAACAGTCACAAGTCTACCTAACTGACCCCTCCACTCTCCATCCGGTTAGAAATAAATGCTCTGATTGGCCCGAACGAACTTTTGCATTTCCTTGAATAATATTCTGTATAAATATACATGTCGATGTAAGGTCTGATGAGAAACGACGAAAATAAAGAGCTCATATTCACCCAGAATCTATTTTCGTTTTTCTATATACAAAATGCAAGACAGCAAAATGATAATATTTATTTACCTTCTGTTAGATTAGATCAAAAACTTTGCACAAATATGTAAACTAATGAAAATTCTCTACTTTTTCAAATTTTTCAGTTCCAACTTAACGGATACAATCTAATAAATTCTATCGACTTTAATGATTCCCTCAATACATCATCAATCATAATGACGGGATACAATCTAGGGAATTGTGATCACCACCAGTGTACATTTCATGATGTGAACGTACAAAAATTAACATGTCCCCCACATGAAACATGTAGGCCAAGAGGAAATCAATTCGATTGCTTATGCAAAGAGAATGAGTGCCTTGAAAAAAGTAATTTTTCCAATTTATTCATTATAGTAATTAGTTTTTGTCCAGTCATTTCTTTTACTCTGCAAGATTTCCAGAGTAAAAGTAAAGCTTTTCGATATTTTTCCAAACACTGAGTTGATTTATTAATAAAAGACGTCAAAATATTCAGTATCAAGAGAAAAAAATAAATTCAAAAAATGGGAATTTTGCGCCGATTTGAATAACAACCCTTTTTTGAATTTTTGATGAAAATAATAAGATCATAGACTCCCAATTTCAATCAACTTTAGTCTGTCTTCCTCCCTCCATCAGATGTCTCTTATATTAGTTGAGAATAAAAAAAAAGAGTCGGATTTATAAGATCAAGATAAGATTCACTAGAATATTTATCGTCTGTGATAAACATTATTCTGTTTTAGCATTCATGAGGAACAGCCGGGAGATGAAGAATCTTGATTTTCAACAATCCAAAAGCTATATTAGTATCAATAATTTGCCCTTTCCGTAAGTTTATTTTTCAAATTCAATACATATCCTTTAAACAATTGCAATTTGAGATGTGATCTAGGACTTAATTGAGTGATATTACTAGCCAATAAGACATTAGAAATTCGTTGATTTTCATTGGTTTATCGTTAGGTCATAAAAAGTACAATGTAAGCATAATCCGAATAAGTATAACCCAAAAAGTTAAAAAAATGTAATGTTATTCTTAGTTTTCCCTAACATGCATAAATGCTTTGTAAATTTTAACAGTTTTTAAGAGTTTTTTTCAAAATATTATTATTTTTTCAAAAATATGTAATCGGATTTTATTACCCAAAGCTGCTTACATGTAAAGTTGATTAATTTCTCATATAGAAGAATCAATAAACAAGGTTCTGCGAAGCATAAAAACATCTTGTTTACAATTTATATTTTGGGAATAATAATAATAAATCATCAGACACTTGTGTAAATAAAACACAATCCTTTAGAAAATAGATTTACTAGCTAGTCCAGAAAATCTGCTCTCACAAAATAGATTCCGCCAATTTGGAATTTCAGTGGATAGAAAACACTACCGGGAATTGACTACCAGAATTATGACCCCAGAAATTTCAAATAATAAACCTAGTTGATACAAAAGACTCTGTGCAGTCAGGAACAAAGTTCTCTCACTAACCACAAGTGTGGTTTAGGTTTACTGTCTGAAAGCATGAATAAAAATATAGGCGGTTTCATTGGATTAATCTTTTTCACAGAATTAAAATATCCTTCAAACTGGAAGCAGTGAACTTTCAATCTGGTGTAAGAGATAATTTCCATCCGGGAATAATCTCATCTCTTGCCATTGGCAGTAGGATATTCCTAATCTCCCTCGAATCATTGAACGAGATCACTCTGACCATGTTCCAATCCAGCTATCCAAGTTATACAAAGAAGAAGAAAAACATTCTTAACCCAATCAAGGAAGGTACCCTTGACATAGACCTTGAATTGTAAGTTGATTTTGATACTACTGAAGAGAGTCATTTATTCCTTACAACTATCAATAGAAATCATCGTCAGTTCAAAGCCTCAACCAACGGGGATCAGTTATCATTTGAGTGTGACCTTGAGAGAGGAGTAGCTGGACTTGTTATCGGTTAGTTGATTCAAAATCATTGGATTCAATTTAATTTATTCATGATGATAAAAGATAAAAGGAAACAGATTTCCTAGTGAGAATCTCTTTCGATGAATGTTTTATGCAACAAGATTAGTTAACATGTTACGGAGCTAGTTGATATAAAAATGAAATTTTACAAAAAAATACAATACTGAATAGGCAGGCAAATGAAGTTTTCATTAAATTTCTATTTTTGATCACAGACATAAACAGATATTTCATCACATTAAAAGTCTATCTGAATTCAAAGGTTGAACGGCTTTCTCAAAGTCCAAATTTTTTTTTATGTTTTTATGCTTATTAGGTCAGGTAATAAAAAATACCGAAAATTAGCTTGAGGTCTCAAATTATTCTATATTTAAAAATATTCATTTTGGTATACGAAAGTATAAGAAGAAGAAAAAAACTGTAAAATTTCTTGGACAAAAATATTCATAAACTAAGTAGTCAAGATATTATTCACAGTTGGACTAAGTGGTTAATTTCTAGCCCAATGAGTATCAGATTTAAGGTTTAATTATCGGATCATGCGAAATATAGGCTCCATTTCCTGTTAGTTATATAAATAAATTATCTAAAATTAAAGTTAAAAAGAAAATAGTTCGATAAAATTATTGGAGACATCAGTTATAAGTCTTTAATTATCTCGGGTTGTAAAATTTTTTTCTTAGAGAGAAATAAGAGGGAGCAACTGCTCTCTAATTTAACCGGTTTTTTTGCTCAAGCTGACAAAATTCACATCTTTTGATTCAGCATGAAATTAACTCTCTAATAATGGTCCAAGATTTGTGATTTCGATGATCTACCCCTAATGTAATCTATTGTAATAAATGTACTGAGTAATTTTTTACAAAACTTTTGATGAATTTTCACAAGACTTTAGAGAACTATCTCTCGGTACACTATCCTATTCATAATAAACTCATTTATGAAAATAATAGATTTTTTATCGCTTAAAAAATGACATTTTAGTGACCTTAGTAATTTAGTTTTGGTGAGCAAGGTATATTCAAGATGAAGTTCAACTCATGATATACAAAATAATGTATTCTGACTGGTTAGAAATTTTTCATTAATTTTGAATGGAATAAATTTATTTGAATTTATCTGGCATGCAGTGACGCGTGTACCTTTAGTTTTGTTCTTTGACGGAAATTGATTAGATCACCTTTATCAACTGAAATATCTTGAGAGAGAGAAAAAAACAAGAAATACAGTTATCCATAATTAATCTAACCAATGAAGCCTTAGTGTTACATCTACTCGTTTATCTCTGGCTATTGATTGATTTTTACTTCTCTTTAATTACACTTTAGGGGCCATAAGTTATCTGGGAAGGAGCTGCATATTTGGGACAAATTCATGTACCTGCTTTGGTTATTCGAGACTTGTTCAAATTTTGAAATACGCCTAGTTAATTATGAAGATGGGAATTTCAAATTTGGAGTCGAAAATTTTTGTAAGAGAGTGATCAAAAGTTGATTGATCACAAAGAAACCAAAAATGCTGGATCAGATTTTAAGAACCACACCCCATTGTGTGAAAATTGAATTTTGTTTATAGGTCATTTTTACAGTTTGAAAATCAATGATACTTTTATGATCCAAGATCCCTGCAGAATTTCGAGTTCATCACATATTTTAGCGTTATAAAATCCAAAAAAATAGATTTTTTCTCATAAAATTAAGCAAAACAAACTTTGTATTGAATCATAGATTTCAGATTTCATGGAACTATCTCAAGAAACTAAATTCAAGTGATAAATTGATTTTTTTCTACTTCAATCCTTAAACACGTTAAAAAGGGGGACAAAAAATCTTCCACATTTATCTCTAATAATTTCTAATGTGTTGAAATTGAAAAAAAGATTAAATCCTTCAAGAAAAACATTGTGAATCAGATCATATTTTCCAAATTAATATTTCCATATTCCAAATTAATGATTCCAACGTATCCCTCAGGCATCTTGCTTTACTGAGGGAATCATTTTTTTGGTTGCAAAATAAAGTAGCATTTTCATGTTTGTTGAGATTTATATAGACAAATAAAATTCAGTATCCAAGATGTAAGGATATCCAAGTAGACTTAGTGTAACAGTTTTTTATTAGTGAGCCATCTATAGAGAATCAGAGTAAACTAAGTAAAAACACTAAAGAAATTTCCATGTCCTTTACGGAAACTTTCAAAAACTGTGATTACCAGATGTTTTAGAATCAAAATTAGTTAATTGATATGAAGTTGGGTATCTATGATTTTTACAGAAATCTCGATTTTTTCATCAAGAATCAAATTTTTTCTCAATTTTTGGAATCCTACTCATGATACCCACTATTATGATTTAAAGAAAAAAAAATTATGAAAAAATTTATTTTCATGAAAAATATGGCCATTTTTCAAATTTCGATTTGGCGCCTAAATCCCATTTTTTGAACTTAGAACTGAAAATTTTTATTGATTTCAAAGTGGGAGGCTGATCAAAAGAGGTTTTTCAAGATCAGGATTAAATATAAAAATCAATTCAACTGAATCTGATCTGATGAATAACCGCATTATCGTTCAATACTTGAAAATTTCGATAACTCAAAATCCCCCAATAATGGTAAGTCTTTCAAAATTATTTTGGCAATATTTGCCTTTGTTGTCTTATTGTGATCCTGAAAATCAACTTTTGATCAATCTCTCACATTGAAATTAATAAAAGTTTTGAGTTCAAAGTTCGAAAAAATAGGATTTAGGCGCCAAATCGAAATTTGAAAAATGACCATATTTTCCATTAAAATAATTTTAGCCTCTTATTCTATTCTCTAATCTGATTGGACAAAACTGATAGGTATGAGATCATGAAAGTATATAAATACTATTCTGTTTTTGATACTTTTTTTCTAAAGAATACTTCTTTTAATGATTGCGGCACTTTTTTCAAATAAATTCTTAATTCCTAACATATTTTGCTTAAATTTTTCTTAGATAAATTGAAAATAGACAATCATGAAGATTAGATGAGTTCTAGCTTTGAATTCCTTTCTACATTTATCATGTCATATAGAAACCAGTATATATGAGTATACCCGTAATAGAGTTGTTTATTTGTGAAATATTCTGGCAACCTCTTATTTCAAGATACCCTTTTGAATTCCGTGGCTCAGCTCAAGACCAATGTTTCTGAATATTTATCTTGATTAACTCTATTTTTACTTTTATTTATTGAAGATTTGAAGATCCCATCATGGAATAATAAAACAATTTACTTAATAATCTCATCAGATTGCAATAAAAATTCACAAAATATTCAAAAGGTCGTATTTTTCACCCTTCAGGGATTAATATTTAGAAGTTTTCCTAATTTTTTATAGTTATTTTCACAAATATCAACTCTAAATATTAGTAACAGCTTCAAAAACAAACTTGAATTATTAATTTATGCCAAAAAAATTTGTTAAAAGAGATAATATTGATCATAGGATCTTGACAACACAACTGTAAATTGTGAATCTATGAGTATGAAAGAAAGTTAGACACAACAATATATAAATATTTTGGGTTCACTTTCTGAAAAAATAATTTCTTTGACTTAAAAAGTAAGCCAAATCTTGATAATTCATGTTCATGTTGAGATAAAAGTAAAACTACAATGGTAACTATGAATTATTCAAGAATATTTCTAATTGTCCCATTTTATAATTGAATAGCTTGAATGGGATCTATCATGATCTTTTTCATCTTTTAATAGAAATGAATAGAAAAACGACCATTTTTTTGGTGTTGGCAATTCTACAATTCGTGTGGAATAAATAATTTGTCATAAATTATTCATGAAAGCTGAAATTTAGAGATTGAATGTAAACACATTTTTTTTTGTTTCGGCCATTTGATAAAATATGCAATAGATTTATAAAGAAAGGAAATGCCAAGTAAGAAAGTAGATGCTACCCAAAAAGATGAAAACACGAGCTCTTCTCCAATCAGGGCCAATCAGATTCACTGGATCAATATGCCCCCGTATTAAGTACAGACCTGACGTTGCCTTTCCTCAAAAGTTCCTCAATTGCACTTTTAAAAAATCTGTAGCCACAAAATTAACCTACGAATAATCTTGATTTAGGAAGTAACGATAATTTCTGTAAATAAGCACAATATAGAAATTACAGTGTTTTTAGACTAGAAAATTGTGGACACTAGTTATTACTATATCCATATGAACTCTAACTTGATGGAGATTGTCTTCTCACACCTAAATTTATGAATTCGGATAAGCAAGTGTCAGTTCCAGAGAGTCAAATAATATTCAACACAAGGTGGCAGATGTAGGAGAGTTTCGTCCTTATTAGGACTCGTCAGTACACCATAGTCAGGATCCGAATCCAGGTCTTCAACATTGTGAGGCAACGCTTCTAACAACTAGGCCAGAACCGCCGTTCGTCTCCAATAGTATTGACACCACCTACACACTGGTTTTTTGTAAATAAGCACAATATAGAAATTACAGTGTTTTTAGAAAGTATCTTATGGTAACGATGTCTAACGATAATTTCTATTGTGATCGTCTGATTCAGATTCACGGTTCTATCAAAAATTTTAGTTAATAGGTTTCCTTGTCTATTGGTGAAAAAAAGTTTGATCCCTCTGACAAATTGAAAATTTCCTACTCAAACCTTGAAAAATGGAAATATTCGGAATGTCTCCAAATACTTTTACTTAAATCAGTTTAGGTTCACAAAAAATCTTTTAAAAATTTTCTTTTTCATAATCCATGATTTATGAATTCCTAAATTTATCGAGAATAACTTTTTTTTATAAAGAAAGGCGATGCCAGGTTTGTTAAAAGAATAGCGCTTTATTTCGTGGCATACTCTTCAGCTTTTACATGCCAGATTTATATACAAAAATTACAAGAAATGATGATAATTGATCTGATTGGCCCTTCTTTTTGTTCACCTCCTTAGAGGTGAGTGCGTGTGTGCTTCTTTTAGTACTTCTCGGTTTTCTTGGTGTTGGTATTATGCGAGTACATTTGGTGGTGGGAGAGTTACCATGTGCGTGTGTATACTGGTTCTTTGTACATTTGTATACGGTCTTTCAATGGAATAGACCATGCTAAACAGGATTTTGAAAAATAATGGTTTGAGTTTAATTATCTGAGTTCTATTAGTATTAATTTTGAGAGAAATATCTGGTTATCTTTTTCTGATCTTGGTTTCCTTCCGCCATATTCCTTTTTCTTGGTCTGGATCTGGTTGAAGGTTGGGAATTAGCTAATTTCTCTCTGGTCTCTTCATTCGTGTATATTGTTTTTACAGTTTCTTCTCTAGGTAGGACTAGTGGTTTGATAGCTACTTTCTGTACGCACAAGTTTGGCTTTTCTTTTTCAATGAAAAGAGCCTCTGCTGTCTTGAGAGCTGTCAGATTTTTCCCTGGTTGTTTGTAAAGGATTTCAAAATTTGATGGGGAAACTTCTTCTGGACATTCTCTCAGGTGTTCTCTGACCGATGTCGTCCCAGTGTATAGATGTTCATTTATCCTTTCTTCAAGACGTCGATAGGTATGTCCTATGTACTCAGAATTGCAAAAACATTTGAACTTATATACAACGTGAGTCTGTTTCAATGTGTCCAGTTTATCTTTGGTTTGGTTTGAAAAAAATTTAGTGGTTTTGAAAAATATTCTTAGGGTTTTGTCTGGGAATGTTTTGTCGAATCTTTCCTTTAGTTTTTTCTTGTATATTGAGCTGGTCTGATCTCCTTTGAATGGTATGTATAGTCTTATTTCTCGTTTCTCCTCTTCGTTAGCTTTGATGTTTCGTTCCTCTTCTATGGACTCTAAGGTACTCTTGATGAAATTTATGGGGTAGTCATTTTTTATGAAAATGTCCATTAGTTTTTCTTTTTCTTCTTCCCAAAATTCCTCAGATACTATTCGTTTAGCACGAGTAAACAAGGATATTATCAGTCCTCTTTTGAATTCTTGTGGGCAAAATGAGTTGTAATGAAGTAATTTTCCTGTGAATGAGGGTTTTCTATATATTCTTCTCTTTATTTCTCCTGATGTGGTTCTCGATAGTTGTACATCTAAGAAAGGTAGTTCTTCATTTTGACTGGTTATCTTTTTCTGATCTTGGTTTCCTTCCGCCATATTCCTTTTTCTTGGTCTGGATCTGGTTGAAGGTTGGGAATTAGCTAATTTCTCTCTGGTCTCTTCATTCGTGTCTATTGTTTTTAAAGTTCCTCAAGGTAGGACTAGTGGTTTGATAGCTACTTTCTGTACGCACAAGTTTGGCTTTTCTTTTTTAATGAAAAGAGCCTCTGCTGTCTTGAGAGATTTTTCCCTGGTTGTTTGTAAAGGATTTCAAAATTTGATGGGGAAACTTTTTCTGGACATTCTCTCAGGTGTTCTCTGACCGATTTTGTCCTAGTGTATAGATGTTCATTTATCCTTTCTTCGATAGGTATGTCCTATGTACTCAGAATTGCAAAAACATTTGAACTTATATACAACGTGAGTCTGTTTCAATGGGTCTAGTTTATCTTTGGTTTGGTTTGAAAAAATTTTTGTGGTTTTGAAAAATATTCTTAGGGTTTTGTCTGGGAATGTTTTGTCGAATCTTTCCTTTAGTTTTTTCTTGTATATTGAGCTGGTCTGATCTCCTTTGAATGGTATGTATAGTCTTATTTCTCGTTTCTCCTCTTCGTTAGGTTTGATGTTTCGTTCCTCTTCTATGGACTCTAAGGTACTCTTGATGAAATTTATGGGGTAGTAATTGTTCCTAATATTTTTTAAATAGTTAACAAACTAGAATTTCTTTTCAAATCTAATCAATTCCATTTTTTTAGGTAAACCCAACGATGAATTACAAGGCAAGTTAAGCTATTTAACTGGTAATCGTTCATACTCTGGCTTTACAGGAACCTTGCGGAACCTAAAGATCAACTCCAGGAACGTTTCCTTGAAAACCGAGAAAGTTACTCTATCTGGAATTAATTATGCATGAAACTTTGAATGAAATTTTTGAAATAAACTTTTCTACAAGCATAAAAATCTTCTCCATTGTTTGGTATCAAAAAAGGGTATTTTGTAATGATCATACGGGGTGCTACTTTTAATCTGATCTGGTGATACCAAAGTAAATTAAAATTATCATGATCCGCTGATTTCAGATATGTGCTTCTTAAAAATTCTAACATATAGTTTTCGAGTTATTCGTGAAAAACTAAAAACCCTTTCAATAGAGGAAAACATGAATGAGATAGAAAGACAGAAATGTCATTATCTTGTTCAGGAATAAATTCTTAACAAAAGTGTAGAAAGAAACTTGACTCTTCAAGGTTCTGAGCTATTTAGAGTCAAATGTGCAAATCTATCTATTTATTTCGAAAATCCTCAATTTAGACTCTATTTTATCCCTGTTTAAGCACCTTGAAGGATACAGTACAAAAGCGTAAAAAATTTTTGACAATTATTTTCATTGACAAATCTCTATTTTTTAACACCTAAAAATCAGAATAAAGATGACAGTCGTAGTAATTCATTAATCTATAATTCGATATTTGTTCTGATTTTTAGGTGTTATAAAAAAAGAGATTTGTCAATGAAAATATTTTACAGAAACATAATTAAATAAAATGCCAACACTGCAAACAGTTTTGAGAAATTCTAAAAATTCAAATCTACCATTGGCCAGTTTTAATGTGGTGATATTACTTTTGGGAAGATTCTCACTAAATTAAAAATTTATATCTGTTACAGTTAAAACGGTCATTAAGGTTGATAACTAAAATCCCATTTTTCGAACATTGAATTGATTTTTTATTGATTTCAAAGTGAGAGAGTGATCAAAATTCGATTCTCAATATCACAATGAGACAAGAAAGCCGAATCTGTTCTATCAATGCATAAGTTCATTATCGTTTGGGAGTCGAATTTTGATTTTTTGATCATTTAAAATTGATGAAATTTTGACAAATCAAAATCCCTCGAAAATGGTGGAACTTTTAAAAATTTGCCAGCGTTATTTGGCTTTTATGTCTTATTGGGTTCCTGAAAATCAACTTTTGATCACTCTCTCACTCAATAAAATTTTTCAGTTGAAAATACGAAAAAATGGGATTTTTGCGCCAACTCAAAATGACTTTATATTCTTCATTAAAACAATTTATTTTCTTCAAATCGTAAAAGTGAGCAGCATGAGTAGGATTCCAAAAAATCTTTAACATATTCGAATTTTTGATGGAACAAATTGAGGCTTTCGTAAAGTTCATAGATTCCCAACTTCATATCAACCAACTTTAGGTAAAATCAACCAATAATAACCGTTATAACTGTAACATATCTAAATACAAAGGACTTTAACAAAGCCTAAAATAAAAAATGTATCGGAACTAAGAGATTAATTAGAGTTTCCCTAAAGAATTAAACATAACTTGTCAGTTATATTTTCTACCCATCACAAGTTTCCGTCCATAAACATTACCGCTCGTGTCCCGGATTTAAATTGAAACATGGCTTACTTGCTCAAAAGAATACTCTTGTCCTCCTCTAAATTCTTATTAGTTTCTCCAAAAGATTATTCATTTATTATCATATTAATTTTCAAATAATAACTCATAGATCAACTCATTAAAGACCTACTCTGCATGGTACAGAAATTCCGTATATCAATTCTTAGATTCTTTTGAGTTTAATACTGTGAATTGAGAGCAAAATCTAATTTTCTTCAAAGGGTCTCATTCTTCAATGCAGTTCTTATTGGAAACAAAAATTTGCATTTATGATGAGTTTCCCGTAAACGTTATGCTACGTATCCTTAGACTGGATCCCTAATAACTTATTGACTCATTCCATGATGAGACATAAAAAATGTTAATTTTCGAGAAAAATCCCGGGAAAATATTGATATTTCTTTAAAGATAGTAAATTCCCATTTTCATATGAAAATCTCTGACTTCTATATAGAAACAATTGTCTCGTTGAGAATATGAGACCCTCGGCGAAACCAAACCAATGAAAGTTGAAAATATATAACACTAAAAAAAGGAATAGTATTTTCTAAATCATCAAGGCAAGAAGATATTCAATGGATCTATAGAGTGATAGATAATGTATCACTTTTAATACGAAAATCCATCCAGCCAATCAGAATTGAGAATTATGAATTCTGTAAAAAATATGCATCTTCAATGAATTATTATAGTATCAGTAAAAAGTTGAGCTTTGAATACAAATTATCACTCTTCAAGATAAGATACATTCAGAGGAGTATTTATTTTTAAAATGTCCACGACAAGGCTGATCCTTCCCCTCGCATCCCAGTGTATTTAATGGATTGAGTACCTGGAGTATTATCAATATCATCTTCATCAGATATATTAACTGGCCGAATGTTTAGTTACAAATAAATTATCGAGTGAGTCAATTCTTAACAATTTCCAGCCCTATTCATAAAAAATCCATTTTCGAAACTTTTCGATTGGTGTATTTATTTTACTTAAAGATTCATAACTAGTTTGTTTCTAAATAATTCTCATCTTTTAGTTAGATCATACATTGAATTTATCATCAATAATTTCAGGCGGCCTAATAATCTTATCTCTTTAAAAACTGGATTATAATAATATAGATTGTAAATTTCAAATTTAGTGCTACATTTTAGTAGCTTATAAAATCCTCAACTTGTAATAAATTGGCACTGGAATTATATATAAATTATAAAGCAATTAGAGGGCTTTTCTCTCTGCAAGGACATGAAGAATGACATAATTTCCAGAGTTATTCCCCAACCCATCAAGACTTTGTATAATAAGATCTTGAATATATCGGACATTTGTCCCATTAATCATAATTATAATTATACAACTTGGAACTAATAGAGTAGGTAAACTGGGAAAAATTAAGTTAAACTTTTTTCTTCATTGATTGAATAAAACACAGAGATTCCTCATGTATTCAATTATTCAAGGTTTTCGACGAAATGAAACCTGAATGCTCTAGAACACTTAATTGAATCTTTAAAGAAGGATTTATGCATTTGAAAGTTCTCTGACGGCCCAGTTCCCAAGCAATACGCCTATCTGACAATCTGCCGAAAACCTTTCTAATCAAAATACTCAAAAATATTGATGCTTTTCAATTCTAGAAATATCTAATAAGTTCAAAAAAAAAGAATGATTAATTATCTTTCTATAATGGTACCAAATTTTTTCGCATTCATATTAGTTTTGGAGGATAAAATGTTTGTTCAAGTTGGAGTCCCATTACTTATCGCACAACCTAATATTAGAAATGGAACTTGAAAGATTTATGTCTTCAGATTGAATTTGATAAAGCTTTTTGAGATTTTTTTTAAAATGGTGTTTCACTCCATATCTTACTTATTTAAAGGTCTCGATTCCAATGCTCTAAGGGCTTCCAATGATGCCTAAAAGATTTCTTTAATGGTTAAAAAAACTAACGAATATGAAATAAAGCTAGTATGAAGATGGGAATTTATGGTTTTTACACAAGTATGGAATATGATCAAAAAATAAAAATTTAATTTTCACACGATGATGGGTTGATTATCAAAATTAGATTCAGCTTATTATTTTTACAAATTTTGAGAATTTGAAAAAATCAAATGCTAATATCTCGAATCATCATTAGAAAAAGATCAAATGACCGAAAAAAGGGTTAATAGGGCACTTTCGAAATACCAAAACTTTTGAGCAGATTGAATGTTTTTTCAGAAATTTTTTTTCTTCACCAACTTATTGTCTCATTCCGATAACGGAATCCAAAAATTATTTTTGTTACATATTAAATTCTCAATTTAGTTCATTTTTCCGATCTCTTGTTCTCAAATTACCGGGATGATTTTAGTTTAGTTAAGTTCTTGACCAGGTTCTCCCCTCTTACGTTTAGATCACGTGAGCACTTTACAAGAATTCCTTGAATTTTTGTCAATAACTTTTTTTGGGGGGTATTTTCTGTTGATGTTAGTTTCTCAAGATTGGCAATAAATTGTCGATTGGTAGAACAGTTGATGAAAGACACAAGAGAGCTACAGAGGAAGATAAATCAACTTCCATTAATCATACGCTTCAGTTGAGTTCTCTATTCTTCTCTCTCATTTGTGATGAAAATTCCTTCCGATTAACAATAAATTCAATCTTTTTAGTCTTAAACGAATGTACCTTTATATATACTCAAATATTAACAGTTTTTCTATGCTCAATAACTGATTCTTCTTAATTTTTCGACTTTTCATGTGTCTTTATTGTTTGAAATCCTATAGCTGTATACAAATCTACGATTTTTCAATGCGTTTTTTTGTTCAGGAGTTATCAATTAAAAGTTAGGTCATTTTTTGGCTTTAGCTGATAGAGTTCAAGCGATTGAATAATTGAATTCTCCGGCCATGATAAAAGCTAAGTTTTAATCCTAGAGAATATTGTAATAATTTGTTAAATGAAAAATTTGTCCAAACATCGCACAAGTACTCCAATGAAAAATTGGAGATTAGTCACTTGAAGTAAATTATAATACAGGCCTCCAAATGCGTAGTTTTATATGAATTATAGCAGATTATATATGCTGAAGGGGAATCTGATTCGTTGGACATTTTGTTATTACAGGCTGGATCAAACACAAGAATTGAGAAAACTCTACTAACAGTTGGGATATATATCGTTCTGATTATTTTTACGATTATTATTATAATCTTTTGACTTTTCCAGTCTTAAACTCTCTACGAGATGTTGAGATTTTTATCTGAATTGAAATTAATTTTATTACAAATTTGATTTATTTCCAATTCTACACTCTCCAACACTCTTGGAATTGCTCTTAAATAAAAAGGAATTATTTCTCTTGTTTTAGTTTTAACAAAAATGATATGATACAACACTACAAAAAGAAGAAATGTAGAAAATTTATGTACGGCTCTGACTTTTTGCGAGCGTAGTGATGAGAAGAAAGATCAACCAATCCCGACAAAGATGAAGAAATATTCAGGGAATCAGATCCCATCATGTCCCACTGGACACTCACCAATGGAACACTACACTTTCTTGAGCGATAATTTGAACTGAAAGATACTTGAAATACTTTGTTTATCCCTCATTAGAAAGGAAATTTATCAAGGTTGCTTTTCACTGATGCTAACCAAGGTCACTTGAAGGAATGTGAAATGTTGAAAATCTAGTCAAATATTTAAAAATTAAAATAACTTTGGAGGAAGATCGATTAAACTTTCGATTTTTGGAGATAATAGAGTCTTTGAAGACTCTGTTAGAACCTTCAAGTTTATAAATGAGAGCCTTAAACACATTAGTGCTAAGGGATCTTTTAAATGTAAAGAGAATATTAGAAATAGAACAGTCAATAGAGGAAATAGTAGATAAAAAATGTTCGCATTTTTCAATAGTGATTTCTAAAGCAAATTTAGTAGTAAGAGAAGAATTACATTTGATTTGTTGGACAAAACCACTAATAATACATTTCATATTAAATTGTAAATGACTCACTAATCTGGACCTGCATTCCAAGGACTTAACAAGATAATTGACCTCTTTAATTTCCGAATCAGTGAAAAATGATCTAAAATTAGTTTTATAATAAAATTTATTAAAACTTAGGTCAATATTAGGATTCTCAGCCATGGTCATCCAAACGTTTCGACGGTGATTGTCTTCACACGCCTTCTTCAGCAGTACGTCGAAACGTTTGGATGACCATGGCTGAGAATTCTAATATTGACCTAAGTTTTAATAAATTTATAATAAAATAACTTTCTATCCTAAAAAACAATAGCTGTAAATATGCAATCGCTTTCTTTATATCTCTCATAGCTTAGAAGATAACTAGTTATAGAGCCAAAAAATGGCAATTTTAACCTCTATAATAACCCCTTTTAAAGGTACTCAACTACAATGGCACATAGAAAACTTTAAGCTCTTTCGAATAATACCAAATTTGACTCTAAGATTTGACTCTTAGAATCAAGACCCGTTGATCTTAGCTTATCATCCAAAGACCCCAAAAAACTGTAGATGATTTACATTCAATCGATAATTACGTGAGAGAGTAGATAAACTTGAGTAGATTACAGGGGATTTAAAAATCATTCAATGCTTAAGGAATTCCTATCAAGGTAAGATTGCAAGTTTGTATATATACTTTATATATACACTAGCGTGACAATTTTATCAAGTAAGAAGATAGACACCTTGTTAAAAAACAAGCATCTCAAATAATTAGAATTATAATAATTATTACACATTGACATTGCATATTAAGAAAACGAAAAAGGTACAGTGGGCAGTTACAAATTGACAACTTTCTCAAAAGGCAAAAGTAATTAGCAGATCAAGAGATGAATTTCACAGCAAGCTCTCCACCCTTCTGAAAGAAGTTGCGAAGCCAAAATGAACCAATGGAAGGTCCCAAATAGAGCATTGTAATAGTATTTATATGTTAACCGGGGTAGAGTCTGAAGAGACCAGGCGAAATACAACGTTTATCACTCAAATTTACGCTTGTTGTTCTCTAACCTTCCACATGAGTTTAGAATCTAACAATAATATTCTTGATGAGGTTCGACAATATTTTCGTACAAATATTTTCAATGAATTTTTATACTACAAAAATCTAAATTTGCGATCAATTTGGGATTTGTTGAAGATGTTTGGGAAAATGGGATTTTGGCGTATCAGAGAGTGGCACTTTCTTAGTTAGATTCAACAGATTCGTATTGCAGCCGAAAGAAAGAAGTCAGAAAAAAAATATTTGACTCGCCCTAATGAGCATATTTGAAGGGTCTTATCTGTGCTATCTATGCTCAAGTTGTAATTGAATATACTTAAGCTTTTGTAGACTTTAAATACGGACTTTAACAGCAAAGAGCTATAGAAAAATGCCTCAGTTATCAGAAGAAAGAAAACTTATTCTGGTCCGATCAAACTATTCAGATCAGCGCATCTTCTCATTTTGAATTTCAATTTCAAGTTGGTTCAAATTGTTCCATAAATATTAATAAAAGTAGCTTTTTGAGCTGCTGACCTGGAACCATGCTGGAGTTAAGAACGAACGGAAGATTTTTTTTGGTGAATAAAGCTTTATTTTTGTCGGTTCTCTTCATATCAAACACCGACTATATATATTTAATAAATATTATTTATACATGAACTAATGTTGGGAACATTCAAGTTTAGCCAATAGCATTTATTCACCAGCAGTTGACCAATTAGAGTTGAGTGTGTTCATACTCCTCGGGCTAAACCGGTTGGTAATCCTTTCCTCTGTTTCCCCTGTTTTTTGTGTTGCTTAGGAGATGTAGAGAGGTTTCTTTTTCGCGTAATCGTAAGTTATAACCAACCTTTTTACAAAGCCTTTTCCAGACCTTTTGATACTGAGTGCCATCTTTTCAGACGCTTGTAATCTAAACTTACTTCAATTTTATCTGAAAACCTGGCCGAAAAACGCAAAGGTTCTATGATACTTTGCAGAAATCAGTCTTCTTGTTTAGTTTGAGAATTTTTATCTACTAAAAAGTTTTTCTTGCAACCCTTTAAATGGTATCGTTTTGATTTGGTCAGAACTATCTGAGTATCTATGATGCTATCCCAATCCGGATTTATATATGAGTACTATATTGATGGGAAAAACTTGATTTTATTGAAAGTTTTTGCGAAGATTTAATTATATAATAAAATCCTGGCTAGAAATTATACCATTTGAAAAAAGGGGGAAGTGTATACATACTGAGATTATAATATAATCCTTCATTTGAGTCGAGAACGAAATCTATTTCTAGTTAGTGAATTATACGAATATTTTAAGGTCATTCACGACAAATCTTTTTAGCCTAATTCTAGTTCAAATGTATATACACTGTATATTAAATATTAACTGTTTTATACTGTAGTAACAATTAAGATTTCTCTATAAGAATAATAATTTATTCAAGAATTTCTTGAAATGTCTTCTTTTATAAATCAGGGAAAGATCATTAGTCATGATCTCTCACTTACTTAGTTATCTACAGTTACCACCACTGATCCTGAATTTTCCCACCTTTATTTATGCTATTAATAATGGCTTATAACGAAGGTACTGTAGTTCGATGTCCCACAAAAAAGACATATTTCTGTGAACTTCTGTTGGCGTCCAGTTCTTGAATACAAAATTAGCTAAATAGTATTTTTGTGTACCATATCACTGATGACTAGGGCAGCAACTCAGAGGGGATATTTCTCAGAAAAATTAGCTAGAAATATGTTAGTATTTTGAGCAAAGCTGTGGCAACATTTTCACTATATTTAGCACAAAAATTTTCTTGGTATAAAAGTATAAAATTTATTCAGCTTCTATTTGCATACAATATAAAATATTTTTTATTTTATTGTTTGAAATTCTTTTATTTTGACTAAAATATTTTAGCCTTGAGAAAACACTTTATACTTAGGAAAGATTCACAAAGTCTTATTATGATTTCTTCCAAAAAGAAAGAAGAAGTTTAAGCCCAAGTTTAATTCTAAACATTATCTATCGTAGGCTTGTGGAAAGAATCAGCAATAAATGGGCATGACATATCTCAAAAGCAAAAAATTAGCAAAATTATCTCGACTATCATAAGGCTTAGAAGAGCAAAATTTATAGTGGCTAATTCGTATTAAAATTCTATCCATCATATCCAAAATAGCAAAGTTACTGTCCTACTGATAACTAATGAGCAATTTCTTTCAAAAACCAACTTTAGAAGATGTTATCCCAAAAAATGACCACTTTTACATTCTGAAAATGGCCAACTTTGACTTTTAGGGGGTTACATTTTCAAATTACTACATGTATGGTTTCTTTCATTTTTGGTTTTGGATTTTTCATGAAAATTTTCTATGAGTAGACTGGGTTCCTATTCTATTTTAAAGATGAAGAGCGTAGATTAAGAATTTCAAGGTCATTGTAAGTTTATGGCTTTTTGACTCTAACTAATCGTATTCATATAAATAAAGGATATCATTTGAATCGCCTTTAAAAAGTTCTATAAAATTAGTGCTAGGAAGAAAATTAATATCTATCTATCAGAAAATATCCCTAATACTCACACAAATTTTAATTGACCAATCAGAGCAAGGATCAATGCATGAATAACTAATTAGAATTGAAGAGTTTCTATTAAAGTCCACCCTGATTGGTTAAAAAACTTCTGAATGACTTTCGATAAAAATATAACCATTTAATTTACATTTAGAATAATTATTTTATATTTGAAATTTTGAGATATTCGGCCTAAATTATTTCTTTTACATGTTCAAAATTTAAATTTTATTTGATCCAGAAGTTTGCCCAACTAATAGAGAAAGAAATAGAGTTTGATGATTCCGTATGCCGTAAATTTGACACTTTTTCGTAAAAACACAGGTAATCTAAATTCCTATCTAGTGAATTATTCGTGTGAACAAAACTTTCAAGGTGTAAAATTCTAAAGAATGATCCCATATTTATCTGTAATGTGATAATGAAGAAAGCCAAGAAAGAATATTCTCTCTATATATGTATGATTTTAATTCTTCTCTATACTTTAGGAGTATAGAATGTATAAGCCTTTAAAAGTTAGATGAAGCGTAAGTTACGCTAATCACGAGACTTGCTGGAACAAGAACATTCAAGACATCCATTCCTCAAAGTGCAAAAAATAACAAGAGACATCCTCCCCCCCCAACTTTATCTGTGTCTTTCTACTCAGTGTGACAATAGAGAGATAGAAAGGGTAGAAGCAGAGAAGAGCAATGTATTCCTTTAAAATCTTTTTGTTCTTCAATTCTCTGGTCGTTATTGGACATTCCCTTAGTCAGTTGAGTGGATTTATGCACGAAGCAAACTCAATAACTCTTACGGACCACATTGAGCAAGGTAATTCTCCTTTATTTTCTTAATTTTAATTTCAAACTGCATCCAAAGCAAGATGAGTATTTTGAAGAAATTTTCTCTGATTTAACAAATTTAACCCTCTTGTCATACATAATAAGTATTTAGAATCATTTTGAGGAACCCTGTTTGTTTCACATTTCTTCAAGTATATTTTACACCAAATTGAGCCTAGACCTTTTGTAAAACAGGTCTCTTCAGTGACAGAATTGTGAAAGAATGGCGAGAAAATGCGTGAAATCAAAATCTTAGTAATTTTTTTTATTTTTGTATTTACTTTGAGAAATGTCATGAGAATTCAGATTTATTTTCTCTAAATTATTAAAATACAGTTGTATCAGAAAGTAATGGTTTAGTGTAATTACAGTAGTGAGTACACACAATCAAGGAGAATTCTAAAAATAGTTTTTAAATAGAAAATATCTTTAGTCAACACATTAGAAAGTGTTATGGTATTATAGTATATTAAATTTAGTTACATTTTAAAAATGGTAAAATTCATCTTTACAAAATTTCCATTTATTAGAGTAGGCCAAATTTTTCATACGTTTTCGAGTTTGTTCTGATATACAAAATCTCGATTGAAAAGGACAACTTTTGAACTCGCGCCAAGATTTTTTCAATGAATTCTACTACGAGAAAGGACAAAATTAAAATTTTTGTAACATTATGTATAAAATCAGGGTTTATTATAGTAAAAATTGAGTCTTTTTTCTTGCAAGAAATGTCTAAGAGATTTGGTAAATTTTGATGATTTTTCAGAACATGGAAATTTTTCAATTTTTTTCGCGGTTAAAACATCAATTTTCGATCAAGAAATGGAACATTGTTCGGGAAAAATAAAATTTTGTATATGCATATTTGCATATACAATGTATATAATACATTCTCAAAGCTTTTGAATCAGCAGGTACCATAGAGCTGTTCTCGATGAATTCGGGAATTTATTTATGAGTTGAACACATTTAATGATTTTAAAATGTCATAGTGATCAAACGTAATTTTTTAGGTTGACCAATAGACAAAGAAGACAGAAAAGGTCGTTGATATTTTGGGAAAAACTTTGTTATCGTGTGAAAATCTATCTCCTATTTTTCGAGCATTTTTACTGTTTCAAAATCAATTAAATTAGACTGATCCGAGATCTATTCAAGTTGACGCTTTAATCAAGAACAAAATACAGTGGTAATTGGTTTTCTTATTTAACCCTCAAAGTCCCACAGTGATAGTTCTATCACACCTCATTTTAGCAACTCATTATTATTCATTCAAGCCTCAGAAAATACTTCGCTTACAGCCCATTCGATAGGAAATTTGTTAATCTTCTGGGATACGTAAAGATCTTGGCTCTATCATTCGTCAAAGTCGTGCTATACTAATTCAAAGAGAGTTGATTTTTTTCAAAAAATTAAACGTTTTTTGAAAACCTACTTCCCAGGGTCATAGGTAAAAAGTAAGATAACTTTTATCGAGTAATCATACCTCTAGAATTCAAATATTTACATTTTACCAATCAGAGTACTAGAATTTTATCATTTTAATTGGTTTAACTATTTTTCGTATGATCGGGTTTAATGAGTTCAGAGTTTCTCATTCGGGAATCAAAGTGTTATACCGGATTTTTCTTCATTCTTTTCAGATTATAACCAGTACAGTAGTGTAAAAAGAGAAGATCCGAATGAGGAAACCCCTGAATCAAAGATTCTCCATCATATTTCTAATGGTAAGGACTTGACGGTACGACCATCTATCTGTGATTCCATCTGTCATCCAGTTCAAATTAATGTCAGTTATAATATCGGCCAGATTCTCGGCCTAGTAAGTTGATTATATAGTTGATTTAGTTGAGGCTTTAAGAATTTTGCCATCATCTAAAAACTCAGATTTTTTCACTTGTTTTTACAATTCTTCAAAATTCGTCAATCAATAAAAATGTTTATAGAGTAGAAATACTTTGATACAGTTTCTCCATTTCAAATTGGCACGAAAAGGTTTGAATTTGCAGATATCTGAAAAAAATCACTGGAAGATTACTACAATTGGTTCTAAAACTAAGTTAAAATTTGATTCGGGGGCAAGGATCGCGAAATACACGATCAAAAATAAGATAATAAACCTATTTTTATCGTAAATTTCATTGGTGCGGTCTACCATCAAACTATAACGTACACGTTCCTTTTTCTTTTACTTCTTTTTTAAGTGGATCCTTCCTTATGAATATCAAGATTGTAATGAGAATTAGTGTAAAAAAGGTAAACTTTTTTCGTACCAGAAGAAGAAAGAGAAAAATAATTCGAGATTTTCTGTTATAAATAAGTCAAATTTCTCTTGTCTTTATTCTAACAATCGACCCTGTGAGTGACTGTTGAGACATTGTTTCCGTTCAACTCGTTTTTTTAAGGTTGAAATTTAAAAGTATGAGAAATTGAGTTTTAAAACCTTTATTGTAAGAATTAAGAGAGTTCAAAAGCATCAGTCTAATACAATAGACAAGGTCCTTTTCCATAAGAACATAAAATTTTACCTTCGAAAGCACTTTAAGAAACTTGTTTTAAGTAGGCCTATTACATTTCAATGATTCTGAGCAAAAGTAAAACACTCAAATCTCTTTTTGAAGTTTGGGAGAACGTCATAGACCATGTTGAGAAGGTTTTTTATCTGAAATATAATTCACTATTAGTGATCAAAACACAATTCCTTGAGATCAAATATTTGCTGGATATTGTAATTCTGCCTATGAGTCCAACTGTTTTAATAAATTATTATATTTAGTCACAGTCTGAAGAGACGCTCAGCATTTCCGGATGGTTCACATTTGTAAGCTATAACTTTTATGCAAAAAGATTCTAATAATTGGATTTTCTGTATTATCACTGTAAATATAGCATTGGTACGATTATCGTCTGAAATGGAATAAGACAGCCTTCCATAACGTTGATCGTGTAAACATGTTTGCTAAACGATTATGGCACCCTGATATTGGAATGATGAATAGTAAACTAACAGAAGACTTTGACTTTAGTTCCAAATCAACGGGTCGCATGAAAATCTATTATACTGGCAAGGTTGAATGGTACTATGGGATTATTCTCAATGTTGCCTGTCCTCTAGACGTGACCTTTTTTCCCTTTGACTATCAGACATGCTTCCTTATAGTAGTGCCCTGGCAATCAGATATAACTCAGATTGTCCTCAATACTCCGGATCAATCGAGTGTCAATGTTGACAATGAATATTTGCCAAATAGTAATGTTAGTGAATGGGTCATTATGATGACAAGACTAGTCCCGAGGCAGTACAAGGATGGCAATTCCATTTATCAGTACATTGAAATAGCAATCAACTTGAAAAGGCAACCGCTCTACTTTGTTGTCTTGGTTCTGGTGCCATTCTCAATGTTATCAGGATTAGCATGTTTAATATTCACTCTAGATGATACGGGAGATCGTCTCAGTGTGGCCTTATCCTTAGTCCTCTCAATGACAATGTATGTCATGATAGTCTCATCGAATGCTCCAAGATCGATGCGATCAATTCCTGTTATGGGTAAGTTGAATAGTCCTCCTTATTCCTGAGACTGTTCAAAAGAAAATACAGTAGTAAAAAGAAATTATGAATCTACTTGAAAGTAAAATGGACATTTTATTTCAGGTGTCTTTCTCCTAACTCAACTCGGCCTTCTCAGTATATCCACCATTCTGGCGGTTATTAACAATAAACTTCATTCATGTCATAAAATTGAAAGTTACCAGGATATTTTGCATTTAATTTCGGGAACAGGTTTCCCATTAAGCTTTGATCCTGGTGACTTGTACTATAGAGAAAAGAAATTCAACAAGTATATGGAGAAAGCAGCAAAACTCAAGACGAGAAAAATTCAAAGTTTATCAGCAAAAGTAAGTCTCTTAAGCCTTGTATTTGAAGTATAAAATTCATTTGAAAAATAAAATCATTTCAGCAAAATCAAGAATCAATCAAAAAGAAGAAGAAATATTATGAATCAGACTGTGAGGAATGCGATCAAGTTAGGGAGAAACTATGGAAGATAAGAAACGAAAAGATTGCCGAAAGCTCTGTGACTTCAGCTGTGATCGCTGCAACCAACGCTGTTTATGGAAGTGAAATGAATTTGGATGAAAGCGACGTTTACCAAAACTCTAATCCATCAGCCCTAGCAGCAAGATTAGCTGCGACAGCAGTCTCTGCAGCGCTTAGTAAAAATAAAAAATTTCAACGGAATTATTATGAATCAACGCCAAGCACATCAGAAGATTATGAAACGTTATTAAAACAGAAAAAGAACGACGAACCCTATCCATATAGAGATTTGGCAAGCCGATTAGATTGCTTAGAAATGATATTGTATCTATTATTTTCTGTGCTTAATGCAATAACTTGTTTAATTATATTACCATATCTATTTCAGAGTAGTAAAATGAAGGTTAAAAATCCAGAATGAAATCTTTAAATTTTGTAAATAAAATATACTTAATTTATTTTTAAAATAATTTCTCAAATGTTGATTCTGATTCCCTTCATTTGAGAAATGTAAATAGACTATTTTCAACGCAATACCTTTTTATTTAAATGGTTCAATTTGAATTATTTGAATTTTTTGAATTCATTTTGCCTCCCTTAAATTCAAAAAACCCCGATATTATGAATAACAATGTTTGTTTCAATTGAGCAATTTTCAAATATTCTTATTCATTGTAATAAAATTGTTAATAATTTATGACGAATACTCAAGAATTAGATATTGAAATTCAGAAAATAGAAGTTTCTGAAAACATCAAAGGTAATTTATTCTATTTAAATTCCTTTCCATAGATAAAACAGTTGATGATATTGAAATAGTTGAAAGTTCTAGACCAAGTCCGATCCCAACTAAAGAACTTCGATCAACTAAAAGGGCTACAGCCAAAATGTCTCAATCCATGATGGAGTATAAGGATTCTCCAAAAATTGATGATTTTAAACGAAAGAGCGTCGCTGTCGTTATAAATGGAAATATTAATTCTACCAATACCCCAAAAAAGTCATTGTCAACAGTGAATCCAGAGGTCTTCAGCTCTAGAAAACAAAAGAGCTTTAGAAGACGATCCATTTCTCGTCGAATGGATGTAGAGGATCCTTACAAAGAGTTCAACTTGTCCAAAAATTTAGCTGAAAAAGCCGCTACACCAGTTAAAAAGACTAGTTCTTTCTCTGCTGATTCCCTACCTCTAATTGATCGTAACACCTTGTTGAAGAAACTCTTGTTTTTATTTTTAATAGTTTTAACAGTTATGGCATCATATTATTATTATATCCATTATTGAAAGAATTTTGTAATATATAGCATGATGATTATTATATGCTTATTATATTTATATGCATTTGTATAAATTGTAAATTACAATTCATAATAAAATAATTTTAAGTTAAATTAAGTTACTTAACCAATCATTGTGTACATTTTTTTTCGGGTCACCTTTGTATTTTATTTGTATTTATAATACGCCCCTTAGAATTTAGTTCTTAGAAAGGTGTATCCTTGCATGGATCTTATTTTATATTGTCTAAAATTTACACTCAAAACTTTGGTGTCAGACTATTCGCTGAATACTATTCGGTAACTAAAAACAATCTAGTCAGTGAAATTGAATTTTTCATACAAAGAGCTAATCATATTGGTCAAGTTGTTTAACTGTATATGACTTTTAAATCCTGGCAGTGGAATGAAATACATCCTTGTGGAATATTCCTAGCCACATCAGGATCTAATGATGTGAGGATTCTTTTCTGGCATGAATTAGAAATTGCCTCTGAGGATTCTCACTTAAAGTTGGAAATTAATTTTTCTTATCTTTAGTGATTTGAAGAAGAGTTCAGTTTTCCAGGATAGTTTTCAGTTTAATAATGAAAATCCAAAGAATGCATGCTTTGAATCAAGCACAAGCAACTTTGTCACTTCTCACATTCAAGATAACGACTTGTTCTTCGATTCTCACTTGAATTCAGTTAAAAATCTACTCTCGCCAATGATGTTAACTGATCACAAGCTGATTAACTTGAAGATAAACAATTTGGTCTACGTTGGAATGACGTTTAGCCTAGTACCCGATGAAATAGAAAGCCTTACGCTGAAAAGTATTAAAAAGAAAAAGGGTAGTTCGCCTCAGCGCAACAAAAGACCGTCGTTTACTCTGTATGATTCAATCTCCGACTTGAGTGATGAAGAACAGTCTACAGACAATGAAAATTTCCAGAATTATGATAACTCCAAGACGATGACTACATTCTCTGTGATATTTGTTCTTAGTAGTCTAACACCACCTTGTCTACAACATTATTACGCTGAATTGGCCAAAGTGGTACGTTCAATGAAATTCATTAAATGAATTACTATCACTACATTTTTACAAATTCATTCATCAAATACATTTTCATTTTAATTGCTTAGATTGGAATTCAACTTAGACGCGCAGAAGTGTTCTGGGGTTATTTGAGTATTCAGCAAGATTTGATTGTCAAACAAATTGAGGCTATAACTGGTACAAATGATGAATTGGATGGGGGCCAACTTGAATCGAGCCGGGCGCATAACTCATGTCGTCGAATGTGCGACTCAAATGAAGTTTTTGATCAAATTCTTGAAAAAATATCCAGCAAGAAATCTGATAAGAATGACGACGCCAGAATCGCTCTGAAGAAGAAAATCAAAGAAGTTTTATTGAAAGAGTCGGTCTTGTATCGGGAAATTGTCCAAATTTTCGATGATGCTTGTAACTGGGGCATTGTCAACTCAAAGGTAAGATTGAATTATAAAAACCACTATTTTTAGCATGTTAATAAGCAACGATATCTGATTAAAATGATGTAAGGCATAATTTTGTCTCTGCTCTAAATTCTGAAATAATTTGGCTAATAGTTATCTGCTATTTTTAGCTTATTAACCTTAGAACGAAATTTGGGGGTCTTAAACGTCCGCATTTGTATTAAAACTCCCATAAGGAAAAATTAAAATGTTGTTCTAGGGTTAATTTTCTCACCAAACAATGTAAACAATACCAAACATACAAATAAAAAGCCTTTCTTTCTTATCCATAATGAAATCATTGTCTTCCAACGACATCAAATCTCTCAGATAACGAAATATTAAAATTACGAACCCGTTGAACCCTGTTACTGTCAATAGGAACTAATACAATTTTTGATTCAACTCGAATTTTATTGGTTAACTATTTTTGAACCAATCAGAGTAAATCATTGATTTTCATCGGTCTTAGATTTTATCGTATGAATGGGTAAATTTTGTACAGAATCCTAGTTTCATCCAATATTCCATAGTACATATCAATAAATAAACTACTGAAAGAGTGAATTTTTTATGCAATTTTTGAAATTCAATTTTTCTAAAAATTGCTATTTTTTAGAATAAAAATGCTACTTTTTTGTGAAATTATTGCTATTTTCTGAGCGTCGTAACTATAAATGTGTGAATTTTCTCTCTAAACAAAATACTCTCACTTTTAGATCAAGGGCTTTTATCCAGTCTACTTTACCATTCCGCACAAGGCCTATTGCTTTATTGTCGACAAGAATAGATATTCAATAAATAAAACCCTGATGAATAAACTAATAAACTCTCCACTAATTGGCCTTGAACCCAGGAAAATATTCAATGCAATAGATCACTTAAAGACGTATCATACTCTTATATTTCTCCATCCCAAAGAAGTGATGATAAAAAAGTTTTTGCCATGCAACATAAGTCGGATCATGATTGAGTTCATTATGCATCTCAAGTCAACCATGTCTCTAATGGAAGCCTCTGTCAAATTCTTTAGCATTGAAAAGATTCTGGAAATGGCCAAGTTCCTAATACTCAGGGGTCTAGCCGTTATTGCCTATCCAATATGCAAGTCAAATGTCTACATTTTGAATCCGCAAGATTCAAGGTTCAACATCCTTCAACCACTCAACATTATCGATTTTTCTGGAGAATTTCCTGATTTAAATTTGGCCTCGGTCTTGTCAAGTTTCTCTGTTCCCATTACCATTAATGACCACATTGAAACTGCAAAGCTAATAGAACCAATGTCCAATTCACTCTCTTTCGGATATTCTCAGTGTAAAATTGATGAAAATAATGGTAATTTATTTTTATTCTAATAACCTATTTAGTTGAAGTTGAATTCGGAAAATCCTCGGCCAATTTCTGGGCCAATATAACTATGAGTAGGATTGTTAATTTGATTAACTGGCTCTTATCAAAACGACTAATCATCCAAATACACCAGACAATTTTCCCAATCAAAAACATTCAAGAAAGGGCAGCAAGAAATCTATCAATTTTCTCATCAGATTCACCCAAGTCACCGAGCTCCTATGGTTTGAGTAGACGTCGATCAGCACCGATTATCAACTGTTTAGCCTCGAGTAAATAAGATTGAATATTTTTCTTTAGAAAGTTTTGATGAGCAATTGAAGCAAATCCCTGATGAAATCCGAACATTTATGACTTCACTTTTTCCTTCGTCTGTGGCACAATCCATACTATTGAACAAATTCTGTCCACAATATTTTAAAACCAAAATTTCTGATGAAATTCAAAAGATGTAAGAGTTTTTATCTTTATCTCTCTTCTCAGGCCAGATGATAATCTTAGCCAAATATCCCGGAATCAAATGTCTGGAATGAATTGGAACTCTCTGATGGATTTTCTAACGGTATATTCAAAATTACCGTGTCATATTGATAAGCTAGTTTATGAAATGGGCAAAACGTATGAAGAAATCAGTTGTACATTACAGAATTATTCTATTTTTGTAAGACTTTGTCTTATTCCTGACGATCTTGTTTCGATATTTTCTGGCATTTCCATCGATAAATATAATTGATTTTTTGAATATTATTGTGTTTTTCGGAGCTAATAAATTTAGAATTTTAAAGCCTTTGAGTCAACTTTAACAATTAAGCAAATTAAGCCAGATTCTTATAAGATTCTGATTATCAGAATTTCTGAATATCAAATTTGAAAAAAATAAAACCTTACTATAGAAACAAAAAAAAGATCAAGAAATATCTTGTTTGGTGAAGGTACGTTTTCAAAAAAATTGCTGTATAATTATCAAAATGCCTCCCGCAGCACCCTCAGTCCAACCAAAAAGCCAAGATTCTTCAAAAAAAGAGAATAACGAGCCAGTTGTTGAAAATACTGTTGATCCTGATATTAAAACGTTTGACGAAATTCGGGAAAGTGTCTCTTTCATTGAAAAAGGAATAAATACAAAAGAGGAACATTATGTCGGTCGAGCTATTCGTGCTATCCTGCCTATTCGTCGTTCATTAACACCAAACGTTCTTCGAATACTTGTTAATCATTATTTCCCAAAGGAATGTGATGCCAAAACATATTTTATGCAATTCCTACCTGATTTTATCGAAACCAGTGGACAAACTATTACTCCGACCAAACCGAAGATTCACCATCCCCTTTCAATTGAAACAGAGGTTTATCTGCATCTTTTACTTCTTGTCTATCTTTTGGATAAAGATCGTTACGAAGAAGCTGTCAAATGTTCTGACCTTCTAATGGAGCGTTTGTCAATTCAGCAAAGTCGCTTCTTGGCCATAATCGCTGCCAAATGTTACTACTTTTACAGTAGAGCTTATGATCTTGTTGGCCGTTTAGATGAAATTAGGAGTAAACTCCATAAATATCTGCGTACGGCCACACTACACAATCATTACGAAGCTCAGTCTACATTGATCAATCTTTTGTTGTATAATTATCTAAAGTATCATTTGTTCGATCAAATGCATAAGCTCATTAATAAGGTCACATTTCCCGCTTCCTCGCCCAATAGCAAATGGGCCAGATTTCTTTACTATCAGGGTCGCGTGAAAGCTATACAACTCGAGTATAATCAAGCACATAGCCATCTTGTCGCCGCTATGCGCAAAGCACCACAACAAACAGCAATCGGCTTCAAGCAGAACCTCTCCAAATTTACCATTGTTGTTGAGTTGTTGATGGGTGAGATTCCAGATCGGGCCATCTTTCGTGATCCAATCTACGAGGAAGCCTTGATGCCGTACTTCGAATTGACTAGAGCCATACAAACTGGCAACCTAGCCAAATTCATTCAGGTTAAAGAAAAGTATACTGAAGATTTCATCAAGGATGAGACAAATTCCCTCATTGTCAGACTTAAGCATAATGTCATCAAGGCGGGTGTTAGAAAGATATCCCTCAGCTATTCGAGGATATCCCTAGATGATATTGCTAAAAAGTTGAACATTGAGTCTACTGGAGACATTGACTACATTGTAGCCAAGGCAATTCATGATGGGGTTATTGATGCCAAAATTGACCATGATACCCGTGTCATGATTACAAATGAGACCCTCGACCTCTACTCAACAATGGAGCCAATGAATCAATTCAATGATCGCATCAATTTCTGTCTCGGCGTGAGAAATCAGGCTGTCAAGGCTATGCGATATCCTCCAAAGCAATACAACAAGGAATTAGAAACAGCTGAAGAGAGACGAGAACGTGAACAGCAAGAGCTTGAAACAGCCAAGGAGTTCACAGAGGACGACTTTGATGGATATTCATGAAAGAGATGAATCACAGCATTCTTGATAAACTTAATAAAAATATCATTATCTCTCAAAATATTTCATCGTTATTACTTTCATTTCTGTGATTTCATTTGTAATAAGAGGTAATATTTTTTGAAATCATGGTGCTACTCGATAGTAGTTATCACTCTATAATAATAATATTTAATAATAACAGAATTTAATTATTTAATAATAATAAAAGTATGTCATTCGTTAATTTTTAGCCAGATTAACATACAAACATGTAAAAAACATCACGAGGTTGTACAATGAAAATTTACTATAAATTGTCAGCAAACAAGTTACAATCATCAATTTCATCAAGCATCATTACAAATGAAGAGTTTCGTTATTTTAGCCCTGATCGGATTCCTTTTCCTCATCCAGACAGGTACTTAACATATTTCAAACTAACTATAACCCATTGTATTTAGAATCCTGCAATGCCAAAGGTAAAGAATGCGCTGGGACATTTTGGTCGCCATGTTGTGGATCCCTGAAATGTTCCAAGAAATCCACTTGGGATCTTGGTGTCTGCCATGAATGTGTCAAGGACAATGATCGATGCTTACTTGACTCTCATTGTTGTTCTGGCAGTTGTTCCTCGTTCCGCTGTGCTAGTGCTTAAAAACGTTTACTTTCACCAACCACTCCTATATACATAATACTCATTAATATACTTTACAATATGTACAATGAATTGTCTCTTTCTACTTGAGAATCACTATTACTGTAATTTAGTCAATTTTATTGTCAATATAAGAGAAGGATTTCTATTTTTTTCATGATTCTTCTTTGATACAGTTGTCGTAGAAACCGCTTCTAGTGACCCATTTAGTACATCAAAAACTATCCAAGTTTACTATTATGATATATTTTTGCTAGCCAGGCATAAGAATGCCATTGATATTTGAGCTTTTTCCAAATGCATGATATCATTACGCAAACCCATCAAGAGTCACCTTAATCTTCAATATCCAAGTTACATTTTGTAATCAGATTGAATGAAATTTATAAGATACTATTAACTGAGTGTTCGTAACAATTAATTTCCAGATAAATCCTTTCACTTTCAACTACTCACCAGTAGATGGAAATTTCATGAAATTTCGTCTTTTATCATTTCATTTCAAGTGATTCTGTGAGAGAATCAAACTTGCAACTTTCTTCGTTTACCTATGGATTTGAAAATTCTATAATAGAGTTTTCGAGTTATTCGTTAAAAAACTAAAAAACCTTTCTATACAGAAAAACAAAAATGACATCTTCTTGTTTGGGAATAAATTTTTAACAAAAGAGTTGAAGAGCTAATCTGGTTTTTGAACTAATCTACCCCAATTCGGATGCAGTAAACCTTGGAGGATTCAATGCGTAAAAATCCTTATGCCTCTATAAAATATTTTAACACCTAAAAATCGGATCATCAATCATACAATTCCATCTTTTTGTTATTACCGAATTACTCGAAAAATGGTAGAATTTTTCAAGATAAACATATCTGAAATCAACAAAAAATTCTCTACAAAACTATTTGTACAGGCTTATCTATAGAACATTTGCCCCTTCTAGTTTTCCAGTAATTTTCCTGAATGACAAATAGACCAAGGGCTTTTCAACATCGATGAAATGAAAACGAATTCTTTGCGGTGATTGAAAGATTGTTTTCTCGATTTCTGTTGACCCAGCAATGTTGTTGATTTTGATAAATTTGATAATTTGGCAAATTCAAGCCAATTACAATCCTCACGATAGAGCACTAGGACCCTTTTTCTAATGCATTCATCATGCTTAGGAATTACTCGATAAATATTGAATATGAAATCAAAGAAACATTAAAAATTAATTTAACGAGTAATGTTCCTATCCCTAAATTTATAACCAATACAAATCATTTTACATTTGACCTTAAGACTTTAACATTATAGCACTTGAAAACCACCCTCTTTTTATACGTCCCATATTGAATTTAAACTGGTGTCGATTTGAGTTTAGAAAAGTATCATTTTCGTCTGTAAATGGTATATTTATATATTCCTTCAACAATTCTGATCAATATGAAAAATGTAAACTTTTTTTCGTTTATCAAAGAGACAGAGAGAGGTTAACTAACTCAATTAAGCTGTTCAGTTTTAGTGATATGAAAAAAATCTTTCAGTTAGTTCTACTGATTCGTAAGTTTTTTTCTGTCGTTAGATTTATTTCTCTCCAGTTTTTCATGACAACTTTGAAAAGATATTGTCCCTTCAGTGTAAAGCTTATAATGAGACCTGTTATGGATTTGTCTACTCGAAGTGTTGTCGCCCACTGAAGTGTTCCCGGGAAGCCTACTACTCTCAAGGTTATTGTCTCAATTGCATTCAAAAGGGTCATGGATGCTACACCAATGTTCACTGTTGCACTAGATCGTGTAGAGACTTCAAGTGTCATTAATAAATCAGATAGTCTACCTTTACTTTACTAGAACTACAATATAAACTCAAATTAGTAGAGTGGGGTACAAATTAATTACACGGGTGGTGGCGTGGTCAGGAGATTTTTTTCAGACAATGCATTTCTGGTGCGAAATTTAATGCTGATTCCGAATCTTGCCTTTAAATTCAATTTCAACATCTAGAAGCTGAGTTATAGACCCATATGCAAATATGCACAATTTTCTAGCTATTGAGTTGCAAAATGTCATTTTCATCGGATATCATTGATAACATAGCAACAAAATTATCATCATTAAAAAGAAGAATAGATAAGGAATCGAATGGTAACCGTTTTATAGGTATTATTCAATTAACTGTCCCCGTAAAAGAGCACAGAAGTCAAATATATGCGAAATTTTTTATATTCAATATGTGTTGATGTAACAAATGAATCTGATTTACTCAAAAACTGAGAAAGGTATTTTAGTTTTTTTTCGACAATCTTGAATAAAATTTTTTTCTCTACAAAATTCTATTTGACCATTTTTTATAATTACCTCAAATTTCGGTAGTTATTAGCTAATTTCATTTGCTAAATTTTAAATTTTATATAATTATATAACCCTCAAAGTCCCCCAGTGATAGTTCAATCACACGTCATTTTACTAAAATGATTTTAGCAACTCATTATTATTCATTCAAGCGTCAGAAAATACTTCGTTTACTACTCATTCGATAGGAAATTTATTAATCTCCTGGAATACGCAAAGATCTTGGCTCTATCATTCGTCAAACTCGTGCCATACTAATTTAAAGAGAGTTAAAATTTTGTTTAAAACGTTTTTTTCTCGAAAACCTACTTCCCAGGGTCATAGGTAGAAAGTAAGATAACTTTTATCGAGGAATCATGCATGTAGAATTCAAATATTTTTTATCGATAACTTCTGAACTAAAAATAATCAGTATTCTCCTTCGGATAGCCGGGAAAAAATTTACTTTTGGATTTCCCAATCTTGAAACTGGCTTAAATCATTCGAAATCGATAAAAATTTTGATGCACACTGGGCTCACTCTTTATACTAGTCTGAAATCTAAATGACAAATCTCAATTCAAACTAAGAACAATTGTCAATTGTTGAAGCTTTATGATGTATATATATCCTTTGGTTACCAAGAATATGCCTGAATTGATTAAAGAATAATTTGAATTAATCGGAAATCTAATTGATTGGCATATTAGAATGATCCTGTTCGTGATCTAAGAGATGATAACCTCCGTGCATTATTTAAATTGATACATTAATTTTTTATTTATTATTATTACTGAGAAGTGGCGAACAATTTGAGTTGATCTTGATTATTGTTTTTCAAAGATCTAGCCAAAGCTTTTTAGGATCAGAATTAGCCAAAGAAAATCAATGTATGCTAAATCTGTTCATTATCGCCTGGGAGTTGGAATTTCGATAATTCTTGATCCTTTTCACACTACCATTTGAAAATCAATGAAATTTCAATAATTCAATTAAAAATTTAATGATAATATTCGGCTTTCTTGTCTAATTCTGATCGAGAAAAATGATTAAAGCTATTCTGGTAATAGTCTTTGTCCTAGATTTGATGCTGAAATTAAAATTACGATTTTCTTGATTATTTTCTTCTTATCACGAACAAAATAAATGATATCTCGGAAAGAACAATTTAGGAAGAAAAAATTTTTCCGATTAAGAAAAGGGTTGAAATATTATTTTCACAAAAAATTTATCTGATGAGTTAGAAATTTCAGAACTGAAAAAACAGAATTTTTGTGATCGACCTAGAAAATCGGATCAGATTAGTATCAACGAAAGCAACAAGAAACTTGAAAATTCACGTTATCAGCTAAAAAAACTCATGATATCAAACAGGACTGAATCCAAAAGGGCCATAATAGGGTGGAATATAATTGAATGTAATATTTTTTAGTTTAAATTTTAATTGATAAATATATTTGCAGTTTATTTTTGTATCAAAACTGAATGACTATTTAATAGAACGCCAATATAGCTTCCTATTCAAAAATTTATAGAATATTTTCATCAAATATTTCTTCTTGGCTAACCAGGTCAGGTGATAAATCCGAATAAAAATGAAGATCAATATTAAAATTAAATATAAAAAATTTCTTAAAATTTATCATTTCGTTCAAAAGGCATACGTGAAGAGAGTTTCTTTTTATCGTTAACAAGTTACAGTGGTGTTGCATCATTTTTCATAGTTTAGATATAACAAAAAGAAAGGTGACATGTATGAAAACGAATTAAAATGAAATCATTTCGAATGCTTTCTTGTGTTTTATTCTTTCACAAATGTCCATCCGAATTCGAGAAAGCTATATCATCTATGTAAAGATTGAAATTATTTATTTTCTCTTTTCACCTTTTTGAAAGAGTGAGGGGTAAACATTTGATTACCTTTCAACTCGAATTATCGCTCGAGAAAGTGTTTTTCGAACAAAGGGGAGATGAAGGATTGAACCAAGATTGTAGAGAAGAAATCTGATTATAAACATCACATTGGCCGAAAGGTCTACACTTCAGCACCATTTATTGTTTTTAGGGATAATTACAAAAACAAATGCACCATTTTCATATTTAACAAATGGAAATTCCTCATTTAAAAATATATATCAATTTCTTAGTCAAAACATGCTCGAGTTTGGTTTTTTTCTAAAGCGTAGCTGACGTCTAAAGATTGCTCTTCACGATTACTTTATCAAGCTATCTAAACCCATAAAGTATGATAAAGGCTGCTCAACATTCTATGCGCCGCGGTAATATGTAATAGGGAAAATTGTCAATTCAGAGCCAGATTCTACATAGGGTCAGATTCTTTGTTTTGCCCTGAAGTAAACTTATTTTCTTACATATTTTAGAATGATTTAAAAACAGATCTGAATATGATAGCCAATGTTATGGAACCCATAGCGGAAAATTTAAGCAATATGTTTTGAATAAGAAATTGATACACAACTCCAATTTATGTGGACCAATATATATTTTTAAATGAGGAATTTCCATTTGTTAATGAAATACACAACGATGTGTTCATTTGTTCATGAAATATACAAAGGTGTGTCCATTTGTTTTTGGGGAAAATGTGAAACATGCATTTGTTTATGAAATTAAGTCTGGTATATCCATTTGCTTATGAAAATAGGCAATGGTCTATCCATTTGTTTTTGTAAAATATGAAAATGGTCCATTTTTTTGTGATTATCCCTTGTTTTTATCTTGGAATTTGCTATATTTACAACTAGAAATACACCGAGAAGATATTTAACCCTTTCGATGCCGAGATTATTTCACAATTTTTATAAAAACCAAAATTTAGCTATGAAGATACCAAGTTATTTGGCCAAAATTATTACTAATGCAAGTTCACATTGTGAGCCTCAATTTAAACTTTAATTGATCCAGAAACCTATCAAATTGGTAGAGTTATGAAGGTTCAAAAAAATTGGAAAATGGACAATGTCCATTGGACATATATGTCCATCGGCACCGAAAGGGTTAACAATTTTTGAAGAAATCTCGAAGAAGCGCGAAATTCTAATTTTTTTAACTTCTTAAAGTTCTATGGTGATAATCGGTTTAATTGAGTCATAGTTTTTAAATAGAAAATATCTTTAGTAAACACATTAGAAAGTGGTATGGCATTAAACCTGATTGACATGAAGATGAGAATTTACTATTTTTACAAAAAACTCAATATTTTTCTCCGGATTCACAGAAAAAAAAATAATTTTTTGAATTCTAAAATCATTGAAATCGATAAGTTGAAAAAGGGGAAATTTGGTACATTTTCGAAATTCGATAAACAGCCTAATTTTGGTCAGATAAATAGATTTTTTCACATTTCTTTTCTTCATCTCGTGAAAGTGGGCCTCATGATCTAGATTCCAAATATTGTTGATGAAAAAATTCAGAATTTTGTAAAAATCATAGATTCCCATCTTCATATTTATTTATTTTTGTACATATTTAATCTTGAATTTCCTTTAAATACAGAACTGATTTCTAACAAAAAAATATATATATTAACTACAGGTGTAGTTACAATCTTGAGCAAAGACATGCAATTGAATCATCTGTCAAATCCAATGCAGGGGAAATATAGATGAGCTAAAAGTCAACTAGAAAAAATCTCTAAAAATAAGAGAACATTTGGTAGTAAGACTCATTCCTAGATGTACATCAAATTCTTCACGACACGAGAGTCATTTTCTTTAACTGACCAAAATGCTCTCTTATCTCACGTAAACCTAATTGGCATGAAGATGAGAATTTACTATAAAAATTTTATAATAAGCCAAAAAATCCATCAGACCAAAATAAGGGCCGTTTTTCGAATAATGTCGAATTTTCGTGAATTTCTACAGCTGAATTCGAATTCTTTGGCTGATGATGATATCGAGTATCTGCATACAACTGCTTCAAATCTTTGGAATCGATAAAAATTTTGGGTTCAAAAGTTGAAAAAAAGGAAATTTGGTGCATTTTCTATTATCAATTTTTAATCAGATTGAATTTTTTTAATTTCCAAAACATATTGACTCATTTGATTATGGAATTCGAAAAATATTTTTTCGTGACATTCTGAAGAAGTTATGGTGTTTCTAGTAAAAAAGTAAAGCTAATTGATATGAAGTTGGGAATCTATGATTTTTACAGAAATCTCGATATTTTCATCAAGAATTCGAATTTTTTAAAGAATTTTTGGAATCCTACTCATGTTGCCTACTTTCACCAGTTGATGAAAAAAGTCCTAAAAAAAATTATTTTTATGAAAAATATGGCTATTTTTCAAATTTTGATTTGGCGCCAAAATCCCATTTTTTCTAACTTTTTGAAAGTTTAGAAGAGGTTACAATTCTCAGGAGGTTAGTAAAAACACTAATCAAGAGTCTTACTCAAAGAGTTTCAAAGTGTGCATATTGAAGATGAAATGAATTTATCAAGTATCACTAAAGCCCCTTCTGTTAATGGGCAATGGATTGCTCTTGAAAAGAATTGTTATTCAGAATTTCTTCTTTAGTTCTCCATTTAGGGTATACTCTAAAATAAGGCTTTCCTTTCACCAAGAAATTTTATTAAAATTTCGTGATTGAAATTAATATGCATACTAACAAGTAAAAGTATGAAATAAAATAATAAAGAATGAAATTTAGTTTTTAGAAAAAAAAGTGATTTTCACCTGTATTGTTATAGACTAGGAAATGGATATTGGTGCCAGTGAGAAGAGTATTGAGTTGGGAAATTAACAAGATGAACAACAGATGAATAATAGAAATCTTAGTGTTCTTTTACAGGGTTTACTTAGCTTATATTTGAATACCACAACAGAATATACAGAAATTACTGAAGCTGTTATCTTCTCATGTTAAGGACAGGTCAGAACTATTTCTAGCTATAGAAAGAATTGACCATTTGCCCGATTATCAATTTATTAGATGTGCCCTTGAGAAATGTTGAAAAATCAGGGATGCAGTAAAAAAATAAACTAAATTTTCATCTCTATATATAGTCCAAATATTAACAGAGCTTGAATAAACGCAAAAGATGTTACAATATTGTGTAATTTTTCAATGTTTATTCTATTTTAAAATTTAAATATTTACCCAATTTCTTTATTTGAGTTCAATTCAAAAAATATTTTCCAGACGTGACAATTAATAGGTGTAAGAAGAGGGAGAAATTTACTGGGTTAATTCGAACAAATTAATTCGAGTTTGTACGATCTACCAGAAATAAGTTATAAATAAATTCTTTATAGAATGTATTTAATTTATTTTTGATTTCCAACTTTATTCAGTGCTTGTTCGTTTCTCTCAAAACAAACGATTACCTCAGACCAAAAGATGTTTGAGTTAGAATCTTTTACAGGACATTCAAATTTTGAAAGTTTACTAAAAACAATGTTCATGTTCATTTAACTAATTAATTAAAAAGCCCTTCAAGTGATTTGCATGGAAAATTTTAATTTAAGGAACGGTTGAAATAGCATTTAAGGGCTATTACAGAAGAAGCATACTTGAGAATATATTTTCAAGTTTGAGTATAAATAGGCTTGAGGAGAATGTGGTTTATCAAAATGCAAAAGATTGTCTTCATCTTGTTTGGAATTGTTGCCGTATTTTTGGCACATCCTGGCCCTAAACATGGCCGTAAACACGGTCATAAACATGGCCACGATAAAAATTGGTCAGAGGAGAAGATTTTCGAACGCTTTCTAAAACATGGAATTAGCGAGCAGTTCAGGAAGAATCTCACTGAATTGGTATGTACACCTCCAACAACAACTCCAGCTGTCTTACCTGTTGTATGAATGAAGATGATAGAGGAACTTGAATTTGTCTTTTCTTTTAAATAAATTAAGATGGCTATTCATAGTAGGGTTATTTTCCCCGAACAATTTTCCAAAAATTGATGTTTTAACCAAGAAAAACACATTCTTGAAAATCAAGATGAAAATTGTTCTGATATATAAAATTCCCATTTTCCCTAAAATCATCAAAGTGCAACAAATTTCCTAGGATTTTCTATCAACAATTTTTTTTTTAAAAAAAGACTCAATTTCTGCTATAAGCTCTATTTCTATTAACAATTTCACAAAAAACTGCATTCAAAAATCTTAATTTTGTCCTTTCTCGTAGTAAAATTGTCTTTTTTAATCGAAATTTTGTATATCAGAACAAACTGGAAAACGTATGGTTTTATAGGAAAAAATTCTTTGTTTTCAGTTATCTTCATGATATGAAGATTTTGTAAAAATCCTAAATTCCCCTAATATATATAGGGCGAACCTAAGGAAATGTATTGATATAAAAGATGCAAAATCATCATTGTAGTGAAATTAATTGAGTTTCAGTTTAAATATTGAATGTTTAATCATCTCAAAGTAAATATTAGAGTAGATATAGCTCATAAGTCAATCGCCACTGTTCGTTAATCTCATAGGCTTTAGTAGGAATAGAACATGAATAGATGACAAATATATCAAAAACTTTATCGCAGTTTCTTGAACAAAAGGGGAGCAATACCATTCGCAATCAGCTGTATATATAAAGTCCTAAGAAATATATATGAAACTGGAAAATTATCATCAAGATGCAAAAAATTATCTTACTTGGAATTTTAGCTTTAGCCTTGATGGCTCATCTTGAAAATCATGACCACGATCATGGACACGATCACGATCAAATTGTCAAAAATTCAAACAAGGTCTATTCCCAATTTAGACACTAAGTTTGTTTGGTCGGAACCTTCAAAATTGAGAAATAAACTCGGTTGTTCTAATCTTTTTCCTTTAACCTAATTCACATTTAACTGGATATGTCTCCTTCTTCAAGACTTTTTCTTTGAGAAATACTATTTAATATAACTTCTAACTGTGAAAGTCTGAAATTTTCTCGTGTGGGTATTGTTTAACATTTTTGACCCGGGTCACCAATGGCATGAGATTTAAAATAGATAATGTGATGCCAAGATGTTTCTGAAAATTATGACCTTTATTTCGGACATACTCATCAGTATGAAATATACAGATCAAACTGGTTTCGATACTATTTTCTATTTATTTTTACGATAATATTGTCAATGACAATTTGTCATCAAGAATATTACTGTTTTAAAATATAAGTAATTCTTATATATAAATAATTCTTATAAGTGTATAGATTCAAATATTGACGAGTCCAAAAAGAGGACGAAGCGCGCGTGTATGCTCTACCAAAGATGTATACTTGGATAATTTCTAAATGTTCTCAGACCCTATTGAAAAGATTTCCTCATCTGTTTTCTCATGTAGAAAGATATTATATCATATTGATGATGAATAAATTGATAGAGTAATAAATACAAAAGAGCTTTTGAAATTAATTTTCATTGTTTGTAAATCAGATTGAAATATTGTCAATCGAAAATGAAAAAATTAGAAATCAGAATGAAAAATGTTAAATACACCCCTCCCTAATTAATTCTCTGGGCTCTTTACTAATCAGAATGAATGTTTTTCAGTTTAGATTGAAAAATGTTGAAATCAGAATTCTAACTTACAACTTGTAGCTCTGAAAAAGGTATGTAGACTCAAAAAAAGGATGGATTAAAGTTTGAATGAATTACATTTCTCTCTTAATGAAAATACTACAATGTATCAGTTGGAATTACGAGTAACCTTGCTTAAAACAAAAACATTAACAACATCAATAATAGAGAGAGAAATACACTGAACTTGTAAATAAAGTTGAATATCCCCAGAGAGAGCAAATCAAGCTGTGAAACATACCTTTAAAATGAAACTAACCTTTCCCATTGTTCATAATAATTACGTGAAAACACAATTTAGAAACACGATTTGAATTGTTAAATAGGTGAACGGTGAGAAATTTATTTTATCCTCTTTGGAATCAGAAATCATCATGTGAAATTAGTAAAAGGAGATTTAACCCTTAAATCTCACTAGGTTATTTCTATCACACATGATTTTAGCAACTCATTATTATTCATTTAAGCCTCAGAAAATACTTCGTTCACCCCTCATTCGATAGGAAATTTATCAATCTCCTGGAAGTCGCAAAGATCTTGGCTCTATCATACTTAAAAACCGTGCTAAACTAATTTAAAGAGAGTTGATTTTTTCGAAAAATTAATTTTTGTTTAAAACGTTTTTTTGAAAATCTACTTCCCAGGGTCATAATTAAAAAGTAAGATCGAGTAATCATACGTGTAGAATTTAAATATGCAATAGCCTGAACTCTATCTGCTATAGCTGTTTTTGGATCAAATAATGTGCCACTCTAGATTCGCAATCAGCGTATTCAATAGACAAAAGATTCAATGCGTGTCATGAAAATAATTCTCTGGGATCTTAATCGGAATAAAACCAACCATTTTCCAAAGCCTCTTCCATACGTTCCGGTACTCATCGACTGAAGAAGGTACTTGACTATCGGAAATGTCTGGTTATATTCCAATTAAATCTTCTTTTACTAATACTTATTGAGAATCCTGGTTGAAAAATGATTTTGAAAGAAGGGATAATTTGAAAACGCCTTAAAGTATTAAAGATTCTTACTGTTATTGGTTTCTGAACTCATTAGGAAGGTAAGAGAAGACAGACGTATACTATAATGATAAACGTTATATTTTGAATTTTAGAAGAGAATTCTTTTGAGTTTTAAGTATGCAGTTGATGAGGAAGGCAGAAAATATCCCCACAGAAGAATAGAAAATGAAGCACAACGTAATGAGATAGAGGAAACCCAGTCAATGTTCAAATTCAGTCGATAGAGAGATGCAAATATATTGCCAAAAAAGCAGAAAGAACATTTGCAAGAGATATATGATTTGTATCTGTGAGAATTGTTATCATAAAATCTTTAATAAAATAAAATTATAATTTAGTAATTATAATTATTCATTCTATAATTTTTTCAGCATTAAAAATGTGAAAAAAATGTCGAAGAATATTCAAAAACTAATTTGGGTTGTATGCAAGGTTTATTTAAAAAGAAAGAGAAATATTGATTTTTTTGGTTAAATTAGAGAACAGTTGCCCCCTCTTATTTCTCTCCTCAGTTTACTTTGAATCGTGTTGGTCTCACCGCAAGGGATTCGTTTTCATTTCATTGATGTTAAAAAGCCCTTGGTCTCTTTGTCACTCACAAAAATTACTGCAAAACCAGAGGGGGCAAATGTTCTATAGATTAACCTTTTTTTGCAAAACTTCTCAAAAGTACTAAGATGGATTTCATATTTATCTCATAAAAAACACCCCTGAATTGGATAGAAAAACGACTCTCAATATATAATGCCAACATCAAATCAGGAAAAAGTATCATTCAAAGGTTGCAATTTTGATCGAAAAAAAAATGTAATGAAAATTTTACAAATTCCTGAGAAAATAAATGTTACATAATGCAATTTAAACACATGCTCTATTTTCTCTGAATCAACAAAACTAGTAGTATAAATTCAGATAGAAGTAGACTGAGTAGAGTAAACAACACCTTCAACGATGCAAATGTTCTTGTTTCTGTTAGCTGTTATGACAACAGTGATATTCGCACATCATGGCCTTTACTTTTATCATGGCCGTCACAATCATCATGGTCATCATAGGGGAAACTGGACAGAAGAGAGAATATTTGAATTGATAACGGAAAAATTTCCTTCAATGTCTGAGACATTCCGACAAAATGTGACAAACTTTGTTTGCAACCCTGCTGAGCCTAAAGCTTGAAAATTGGAATAAAAACAGTTTTTCCCATATGATTCCTTTAACTATAGGGTCCGCACCCGCCTCTGACAACTAATCTAAACCCCCCTTGACCCTTAGAGACCCAGAGAAATTTTTTTCAAGGTACAGCGCCGAGATTGAAATTTTAATAGGCTTTTAGAATATGCTGATAACGAATATGCTATTTTTTTCAAAAATCAACTTTTGGTTTAGAAGATATTGTTCCAAAATATAACCATCTTTAGACCTTGAAAATGGCAAACTTCTTTTTTTCTCTTCGACCTCTATAAAAAAACATTCTTTATATTTTTTAGGAAATTTTAATACTTTTGCAAAAATGAGCCATTTTCAAATATTCATAACTTCGGAATGAAATATTGTAGCTTTATAGGTCATAGATTATTTGAAATAATATTAGTTCTTCTTTCAGAGAATAAATTCATTTCAGTTTCTTTAAAACAGAATGATGGCTAGAGAAAGTAAACTGTCCCAACTGAGGCTTAAAGGGTTAATGCAGGGCAACCCAAAGTATTTGTTTGAAATACTGCGAATATTTCATAAAATATGGGCTTAAAATTTAAAGATATTTGACTAAATATTTATAAATAAAATATGAATTTATTAATTAAGTCAAACTAAATTTATCAATCAACAGTCATTACACTATTATTAAATCCAGTAACAGAGTAAAAACGAATATTTTCCTCATTAAAATTTCGTTCTTTCTTTAACAAATGTTTTACAAATGAAAAACTTCTTTCGACTTCTGAAGTTGTTGGCTGTGCACATAGAAGACGGGCATGCTGCAAAGGTGTAACTTCTCTAGGACCATTAATCACTTCAAAAATCCCATTTTTATTCAGTCTCTTGCTGATATAATCCTTTATTTTCACAGGATCCTCTCCTAAATTCAAATTTCGGACTACACTAAAATATTGACGAATCGTTGCATTCCTATTTTGAATATCTTTGAGAATTTTTATGAATATTTGATAGTTTTCCATGATCGTAGCTATTTGATCCCTGATTTCCGGGTCTATAACACTCTCTTTTGCAGCTTGAACTAACTTTCCATCGCTTGGTATTCCTTGTACGATTCTTTTGACTTCCAAATAATTTTTTGCATAATATTCGACTGTTTCAAGCCAACTTCCCCATCTGGTAACGACAGTTTTAGGAGGCAAGCCTATGTCAGAAAATAGAGACACACGTTTCTTGTTTTTGGCCAAGATCATTCGTATAGCTCCAATCATTTGATCAACTTTAGGAAAATATTTTTTGATTTTGAGGCAGCAATTATGAATCAAATGTGCTATACAAGTTACATGAGTCATTTTCGGATATAAATTTTTCAGAGTTCTTGTACACTCTTCAGATGTAAAATAAGAAGCGGCATCGGTTAGAAGCAATAAGAAGTTATTTCTGTTGATGTCCATTTTTCTTATAAAGTCATCAATGATACAGCATGCCTCTTGAGAATTAATAGGTTTGCCTAGAACAATAGTTTCTCCTAGATACGCCTTATTTGGTTCATCCATCGATCCAATCATGATGTTTACAATGCTTTTTGATTGAATTTCAGACTCATCAATCATCAGGAATACTTCTGAATCACATTTATTTTTGATTCGATCAGTTTGAATTTCGTATAGTCCTTTTACTTCGCGACGGCATGTTGTCTCACTTGGAAGATGCTTGCCTGTTTTTTCTAAAAGACTCTTTAACTTAGATAGCCGTTATTTATGAAGGGGAATGTCACAGCTAATAAATGAATCTGTAACTTCAGCAGCCCAATTAGAGCTATCTATCTTGAGTTGAATGAGTTTCTCATTAATACGACTCTTGTGTGAAGTTGTATTTAGATGTTGTATGACTTGTGATCGCTGATCGAAACTAACACGGCAACCGCAAGCTTCACAAAAAAGATGGTTTTTCACATTTGAAAAGCAATCAGGAAATTTTTTGATATAACTATCAATCTTTTGCTTGGGAGTCTGACTTGCACGTGGCATATATGATACGAGATTTGAACACGAAGTAAATGAAACAAGGTTTTAAAAATTCTCTTTACTTTTATTGATCAAATCTTTTTATCAAGCCCAGAGAATGACTAGTCTACATCATTTCAACCTTGAGATAAAAAGGAATGACATCTTCAAAAGGAAATAGAGGGCTTAATTTGTTAATCCCAGAAGATATTTGATTATCGAGGCTTGATATTTGGTTAAATATTTTTTCAAATATATATATTTTTTTACATATAAATATGTGAAAAAAACTTTGACTAGGAAAATTTTCAAAAATTTTGAACACCCATTTTATAATTGAATTGATCAGTAGGTTTCAAGGAAAAAAATTTTAAAAATGTATTGGGTTGCCCTGCTGATTAGTCAATAATAACTAAACCTTATTTCAGGTAGATTTGGTATAAGATCCTACTATAAATAATACTGTATTGAGTGCAACATGGATGCTACTGAATAAGAAAATTTAAACAACCATCACTCATTCAATGTTATTCGACTTCTCACTCAAGTATATAAATCAGGATAAAGAATTAGGAATAAGATATATAAACATTATTTTTGATAACAAAGAAGAATTGTTCTTGACCATTGTTCTGTAGGATTTTAAGATTTAATCTTCAAGGAATATTTTTGATCAATGCATTTAATACTATCGAGATGATCTAAAAATACATACTACAAGAAAAGTCAATGGAAAAAGAGTTTATGATCTCAGAAGCAAGACAATTTAAACCAATCAGAATGAGGTTGAGAATATTCAATCAATCAAGATAGGTTAACTTCACAAAACTAAATTCATTCATAATTTATTGCCTTGATCGTAGAATATTACTATTCAGTTTACATCGCGATAAATAATAATAGTTTTATTACTACCGCATAATACAGTCTAGTTATGATAGAAATAAATAAAATATATCCTCATAAAATATAAATTAATCATAACTACTAATCATATTTACACATTGAATAGTAATAAGTCCAATTTTTTTAGATTACCTAAAGCTGGTTAATATGAAAAAAATAATCAACTTTTATGAAAATTATGGCATATACTAAATCTCGAGTTAACGCTAAAATTTGATTTTTTTTGAAGTAATAAGTACGTAATAAATGCAAGTGAATCTGATCAATAGAATAGAATAAATCTGGTTCTTGTAGTTTTTCCAAATGTTATAAAATGAATAAATGACAATGAAATGAATGAAATGGTTCAACAGAAATTCATTAATCATCTGGCTGTCATTACTTAATGGAGAAGAGAATAGAGAAAAGACTTAAAGTAAGGAGGCTAATAAAAAATTAGATTTCTGAGAGAATAATTGCTATACGATGTAGAAAAAGATTCAGAGGATTTTTAAACTATAACGCATATCTGCATACCCAGAACAGAAGGAAACTATTTATTATTATTCTTATCATCAAAATCTCATTGATTTTCCATGATAGAGTGAGCCCAAAAGTTGTTAGAAGGAATAAAATTGAATCTGGCCAAATTTTTCAATTTTGGAGCCCAAAATTTTATAGACTTTGAAGAGCTAAAGCAATCCGAAACTTATATTTAGGAACAGGATTTTAAATTTGGCCAAAGAAGTGCACAGAAATTCGTCAGCATCCAGGAAAAATGCCAAGTTTTTATAAAAAAAGCAAATCTCTATCTATCGGCACTGAAAAGGTTAAACCAGATAAAAATGAAAAAAAGATGTGAAACTAACGACAAGTCAACAGAAGTTGATAATCTAATTATGATCCAGCCTGTAATTACAGAGGAGAAAAGTTGTGAAAAATGTGATGAAATAGTGGATCGGCGAAATATAACGTTTATCACTCAAATATACGCTTGTTATTCTCTTAACTTCCTTATAAGTTTAGAACCAAAAAAATATATCCTTGATGCAGTTTGGCAATATTATCGTTCATGATCAAAGATGTGATCATTTAGACTTTTTAATATATTTTCAATTGTCATTTTCTAGTGATATATCTTGAGAATTGCGAAAGTTTAATTATAGTTTTGCGTGGGAGAATAAACATTTCTGAGAATTACAAGATTGATAAGAATCTCACTCGAAAGGGAATTGTGTAATTGTAGAACAGAATATTCAAGTCAGCTCGAATGAGAAAGATAGATAAACTCTCCATTTTCGTTGGAATTGCTTTCCTGACTAAAATGACTGTCAAAATTGTGAAAAAACCTGCTAAATTTATACAGTTTCGTCAGTTTAATTGTTTAAACACAATTGAAAATATTGCATTGCTTCCGTAAGGCAAATTTTGCTTAGATTTGACTACAATGATTTGTTTCCAAAACCAAAAAATATTTCAAGTTGAAATGATCACATCTTTGATCATGAACGATAATATTGCCAAAATGCATCGTTTGGTTCTAAACTCACGAGGAAGTTTAGAGAATAAAAAGCGTATATTTGAGTGATAAACGTTATATTTCGCCGGTCTCTTCATAACATAAACAATACTAAATATTTCATGGCTTCCATTGGTTTATTTCGTGATTGTATTCCAGCCGTCACTAGAGAAGGGGGCAGAGTCTTTTCCTAAACTGATCAATTTTCTGCTGATTCTTTGGCCAAATTTAAAATCCTGTTCCTAAATATAAGTTTCGGATTGCTTTAGCTCTTCAAAGTCTATAAAATTTTGGGCTCCAAAATTGAAAAATTTGGCCAGATTCAATTTTATTCCTTCTAATAATTCATTTCTCCTAATATTCTCATATTTCGTCAATATCTCCCAAACTAAACCCAATTTTCTAATTTTTTTTAATATTAGATTTAGTATCAGCGTGAAATCTTGGATCTTGCCCAATTACTTTTTTGAAAATTCTTTTTCGACACACAGGGTTATTTTTTTCTGTTGCAAAAAATTAAATTTTCATTTCCAATAGAAACTGCCCATTTACTCAGATTTCTTCTTGTCAATATACAGATGAGAATTTATTGGTTGTTTTCACAAGAATCCCTTGATAGTCAAGAACAGTAACGAAATTCAAAAAGAATTACAGCCTAATGACTGTTAGAATGAATATTTTTCTTGATTTTTGTTTCATTTAGACAACTTAGCAGTTTATATCGTATGATGGGATTCATTTTTTCTCATTGCTTACTTGCTTTCTGAGCATTAGGGGTAGATTTTAAAAATTTAATTTTGATAATTTCAAACTGCCAAGCCGCACAAGTTCCACATCACGGCAAACTATTTCAAGTTCAGTTAAAATTTTTGAAAGACGCGATTTCTTAGATAGTGACATAATAGAGCCAAAGTTTTGACTTTTTGACATTTAACACCCAAAAATGATCTCACTACTTTCAAGTAAACTTTTTAATTATAGAACTTTTTGGGTTCCTTCTTGATTTTTCATATTCTTAGTTCATTTATGATTTTAATATCGTCTCGACGAAGTTATTAAAGCTTAAAGTCGAAAAAATTGTGAATAAATGATAATCAGGCAATTCTCTCTTCCATCAGAGTTAATACAAAATGTTTAAACATGATATGTCTCAATCTAAATTAGGTTTTTAGACCCATGTTTTACACATCATTAGAATACATCAAAGAGCTGGAGTGTCTTAGTGAACATGCCTTTTTTAAAATTCAATTAAAGCTTATTTTTTTAAATTAAAACAAATCCCATAAGAGTTATTAAAAAGTTTTATTTGAAAAAATAAAGATCTATATTTACATCTTCATATTATAGTTGGTTATCTCTGAGGGAGGAATTGTTTTGCTTAATATGATCAGATGTCTGCTGCGTATAGGTTTGTCTTTTGATATATTTGAAAATCCTCCATTTTCCCAGTTCCCTATTGAAGGAACTATTAAGCCAGGTATACAAGATTGAATTGGAGAAAGCTGAGCTCATTGCAATACTGTAGAGTATGAGGAACTTGGTTCGACTAAAAAACATTACCTTCATATCGACCAATATCCAGAATATATTGAACGGAGCCCAACACAAGGCGAAATCGAGGACCATGAGAAACAGGGTGATTTCAGTGCATTGTTTTCGTTTAAGCTCGATTTCTTCCTGATGTCGTGACACCAGTCCAGAGTTGATTTTACTCGAACATTTTGCTATCAAGGCTTTATTGATGCGGTAGTAACACAGTGACGTGATCAAACAAGGGAGGAAAAATTCGAAAACCAACGTTATCACTGAGAATGTCTGGGAATAGAAAATGCATGGTTAGAATAATTTGAAAAAAACAAAAGTTTTCAATATTTCTATTCAATTAAACAACCCTTCTGTGAGTCTGAAAGATAACACGCCCGAAAATCTACTTTTTCAAGAGATTGACACTGATCTGTTGATTATTTTATCAATACCAGATTTATGTTTTCAGAAGAACTATACATATTCTCTCATACTGCCTTGGCCTTTGTGAGCTTTTTTCAGAACATGGAATACCTCGAAAATTTCAATTTATCCCTTAGGAATAATCATTAGGAATTCATCATTCTGAGACCTAGCTATCTATCAAAGCCCGGAATATGATTTGCCTCTCGATTTAAAAAAAAAGGCAGAAAATCCGCCATCTTGTTGTTTAACACGTTAACGCTTTATTTCGACATCATGTAATTGAAGAATTTTCTCTCTTACCTTTTTGTCATGTTTACGATAGGGAGACATTGTGGTAAATGAAGAGATGAAGAAAGAATCAAATAGGAAAAAATAAAAAAACTAACTAGACTATTCATATTTATGAAAGAGAATTGAAAAAATACGAAATTGAAAATTGTAAAAATCTAAAAAAAAATCCACAGTTATTATAATTACTCTTTCGAGTGCACAATTGAAAAAAAAACCACAATCAATCTACAGTGTGAAGTATGCATGTTAATTCAATTTTGTTTTTTTTCCAGCCTTAATTACATACTAAATAGACAATTAAGTTTTACAAATACAAAATTGACTTCTTCATTCTACGAACTAGACCTAAAAAAGGTATAGATTATGAAGAAAAAGTTAAAGTACACTAAACTTCCTAAAAATTGTATATAAGTTTGACTCTCTCATAAAAACATTTTCGATCCTCTACTCATGAGTATGTACATGAATTTTGAAATAATTTCCCCAAATTCGGCCAAATTTGAGGATCGATTTCTCGCTTATTTTAAATAGAAATTTCCTGAAATCTTGACCGAAACATTCTCTGCAAGTTCTCTCCTACCAACAATTTTTTCAGAGATCTCCATTCAATTATAAGCAGGTTTAGTTGTTTTCAGGTTAAAATCATCGATTTTTATATCATTCGAATCGGAATTCAAAATCATACCATGCTGATTATTTTCAATGCAAAATGTTAACTTTGACCAGAGTTCCATAGACTTAAAATCAGAACCTATTTTCTTTTAATTTTCATGAAATTAAACGTGAAAAGTCGGTTTCTCGTTTGGGAGGCCCCCTTTGCGTCTGTTCTTGTACGCCATTGAGTGGGAGTCTTTGCCTGCCTTAATGTATGGATTTGTTAAGGATTGATCATCCATCCCTCTTGTTATTTTTTTATTTTTGAAATTAACTCATCATCTATATAAAGCTAGTTGACATGAAGATGGGAATTTACTATTTACAAAAAATCTGATCTTTTTTTCCGGATTCACAGGAATTAATAATTTTTTGAATTCTTTGTCTTATGTTGATCTCAAATATCATCACTTAACTGCTTCAAATCATCGAAATCGATTAAAATTTTGAGCTCAAAAGTTGGAAAAGAGGAAATTTGGTACATTTTTGAAACTCAAAAAAACAGCCTAATTTTGGTCAGATTGATTTTTTCGAATATCCACATCTTACTAGCTCATTCCATTTTAGAATTCAAAAAATTATTAATTCCTGTGAATCCGGAAAAAAATATAGGATCTTTTGTAAAAATAGTAAATTCCCATCTTCATATTAACTAGCTTTATATGTAAAAATATATTTCCAAATTCTAAGAATTTGCTACTGTGCGATTCAGTCTAATCATGAAATACAAAGTGAATGGCTAGGATAAAAATAATTGAATAGAGAAAAGGAATTTTGATTTAATGTTATTTTAAGCAGATGGCCTTGAGAGTAAACACAACTAGATTGTTTAAGAGTGTCATTTAAAAACATTCATCATTCCCTCTGTGTGTTTCTGGGGAAATTTCAGTCAGGCCTTGCTCAAATAATGAAATTGTATTTCTATTCTCCTGTGTTGAGAATTTTTTTTGAAGGGATTTAATCAGTAGGAAATTTAGTTGATAATAATTAGAGGAAGATGTTTGTTTTAAAAATAGAATATCTTACAAAGGTAAACAAAGAGAACACTAAGATGAGGACTGCATGCTACGAAAGAATTTAATGCCTCACTTCTACTATTGCATTGAGAATCGGAGATAAATGATCCCCTAAATTCTCAAGATGAATTTCATATTCTTTTGTTATGTTATGAGATAAAGGGGACAGTGTATTTTCGATGTTGAAATAAATTTTGTTAATATGAAGATGGGAATTTATGATTTTTACAAAATTCTTGATTTTTCAATCAAGAAATCGAATTTGGTCAAGATTTTTTGGAATCTAAATCACGAGACCCTCTTTCACGATACGGAGAAAAAAAATTAGAAAAAATAAATTTTTTTTCAGAAAATACGGCATATTCTCATTTTTTCGCTGATTTCAATGTGAGAAAGGGATCAAAAGTGGATTTTTAGGATCCCAATTAGATGTAAAAGGGAGAAGCCATTCGAATGAAATAAGCATTCTATTTTTGCACGATAAAATTTTAATCTCGTTTCCATGATAAATTGTATTGTATTTTAAAAATTAATAATTCCCACCACACACCAATCTATGATTACGTTGAATTTGTTAACACCAATAGAGAATTATTAAAAAAATTTATTAAAGTTTATTGAATTTTACAATTTTTTTTGTTCAGATTGAATTCTACACCATACCTTGCTCACTGACTATGGTCTTGTATCCAATACTTTGTGGGCTTAGATTAAAGTTATCAACTTTTTTATCTGAGAGAGTTGATCCGTTTAAAGAGCATCATTACATTACTAACTACATTCTAATGCCATTTTTCCATATTTATTAATTTGTATTCTACAAACATTTGCCTCGTTAGATATAAATATGACTTGTTGTATTTTCTGAGGCTTAATTGAAAAATAATGAGTTCCCGTTTTCTATCCCACTTTGCCCAAATCTTAATAAACATCCCGGGTATATACCTAAACCATGATTTTTATTAGCCAATGAGAGAACAGGGAACATTCAACCAATGAAATTTTTGATATAATTTTGGATTTACAAGCCTGATTCCTGTTGTGTTCTGAGAAACTTTTGCATTCCAGTAAAAAGCCTCATCTGGTTAATTTACTGCAGCCTGTTATAGATAATTACAAAATTGCTTTCTATGATTAATATATTGTGAAAATTAAGGTAAAATTGTAGTTTACAAGAAACTATAAAAACAAGAATTAAATTTTTAAGAACCATTCTGCATGATACTATTTAAAGGCAGGCTGGGACTCAAAGTGAAAGAATCAGACATAAATTTCCATATGGCCTAAAAACCAAAGACGATACGAGCTCAAGTAAAACCGTATGTCTTGTCACTTTTTTCAGTTACACTAACTAGGTGTTACAGGGAATCTGGAAACTAATGTTATTTTTAGGAATCCCTGATAGTCTTAGTTAGCTAGGGAATCTGGAAACTCGGTTTCTAGAATCCCTACTCGAGTTATTCATAGTTACAGGGAATCTAGAAACTCACGGAAGTCTTAGGAATCCTTAAATTTCTAGGGAATCTAAAAACTTAGTTTCTAGATTCTTAAAAGTTTCCAATTTCCCTAGGGATTCTTGAGACTCTGCAAGTTTCTAGATTTCCTAAGACTTCCTTGATTTTCTAGATTCCCTGTAACATATCTATTAATTAATCTACTCATCTCTTTTCTCTACTCTGTTTTGTTGTCTTCATTTTAACTTTTAGTTTATCTATATTTCTTTAATATGCCTAATAGCATTCAATCAAACAAATTGAATTTTGTTAATCTATATAGAATTCTTTCATTCAATGATTCGAAAGAACTACAGCTGTTAATTTAAAAAAAATCACAACTCAAATACAGTTGTTCTGGAAATATTCTTAGCATATGTCAAGTTAATTCTGCGAAGGGAATTGAAGGAAAATAAATAAATGTGGTGGTTGGTATGTAAGAAGATGATGTAGTAGGCAAAGTCATGTATTTGATGAGGACTGTATAGCTTGTGTGATAATGCAATACAGAAAAAAAAGTACATTAGATAGGAAGAGGAGAGATTCATAGTTTTGACGACTTACCACGAGGTGTACACAGAGAAATATGAGCTGTGTACCCAAGTGATTAAACAAATTAACCTCCATTGATCTTATTGGTTAATAAGGGTCCTTTAATATGATTGGTCAATAGGTTTTAGTGTACATAAGAGTTTGTATTTTTTTACATTATTACTAGTGAGTAGCATTAAAAATAAATAAATAAGGTTTTTAAGGAACATTAAAAGGTTGTTGTAACTATGCTGTTACATAAATATAAGGAATCGAATTTAAGATGATTAAATTTTGAAATCTAGTGATTCATTATTGAATATTTTGGAGACCCTGAAAATTGTGAATTCGACAATGTGAAGAAATCAAATTATCATCAAGAGTTGTGTAAATTAATGAGATTTTTCAGAATCCCCAATTGTGTTCACAAACTTGAAATAAATAAATGGTTTTTCAATTATTTTTAGTTTAAATTAATATTTTCAAAACTTGGTAAAATATAAGTGAATTAACCATTGTGTAATCTAGTGTGTGGAAATAATATCTATTTCTGTAATAATTCCTATTTATAGATTCGATATTACAGATAAATTTATAGATATTTTTAAAGAAATTGAGTTTCTGTAAGAATGAAATAATTCCTAATCATTTCGAACAGCTAGTTATGTCAAATACAAAGTTCACTGCTAAAATATGACGGATTAGGACTAAAGGATTATTATTAGAACATGAGCTTCTATTGTTGAGTTTCCAAATGATTCTATTTCATCTTTGGTAATTATCCAAATAACATAGGTGTAATAAATAAGAGCTAATTCCAAAAGTAGCCCCAAATCTATTCGAAAAATTTCCGAAAACAACCCCAGGACTTTCATCGAATTCTCAAAATTTCAACTTTTTTGAAATATTAATACATATTATTATTGTTTATCATCTCTAATAACAATTAAAAATACGTTGATCATATTTCTCCATAAAAATTCTATTGAAAATTCTTCTTTGATATTCATACTATTAGATCTTATTCTTAATTTACTTGGTCTCCTTTACTTCAAGCTCAAACAAGCATTGCTCTTCCAGTTCGTCGAGATCGCAGAGGTTAATCGATCCAGAAAAGACTATTTTTACTGAGTCTATTTTGTAGAAGGAAGGTGCTAGCGAAAAAATTTCTTGAATGGAGCTAGTTTTAGGATTATTCCCACGTTGGGGCTACTTTTGGAATTAACCCAATAAATAAACCAAATCATTATTTTAATTCTGATCAAGGATTTTAAACACAAAAATTCCTGTAATTCTTAATTCAAAAATTTCTAAAGTTAAAGATATATCCTCATATCTTGAAAATATTAAAATAGTCAAAATAGTGAAAAAAATAAATATCTCTTTAAAGGCATAGTCCTGTATTTTCTTCAAAGAGTATCATTATGCTCAAATTATTGAGAACAAATAAATTGAAATCATTTTGATTACATACTTGAGTAATTTGAGTGATATTTCCAAGCAATTTTCTATATAATCTACACACGATCATGTATGTATGTCTTTAGAATATCTATTAACAAGAGATAAATCAATCTTATTGTTATTTCTCAAGGAGAGTTGAGATTTATTTCCGGATCTCTGTTGAATATGAACAACGTTTCCTGTTCTCAGTAATAGACCAGTATATAAAATTGAAATTTATAGATGTTACAAAGGATAAACTTCTCTTGAAGAGTCCATTCAGATTCTGGGCTAGGCTAGAAGTCGAAAATTTGCAACCCTTTATGTCCCGTTGTTCCACCAGTGGAATAGATCACTTTCTCGAGCGATAATTTGCTTTAAAGATTCTTAGGATACTTTTTTCAAAAAATGTAAAGCTAATTATGAAAATGGGAATTTATGATTTTTACAAAATTCTTAATTTTTCAATCAAGAAATCGAATTTGGTCAAGATTTTTTGGAATCTAGATCACGAGGCCCTCTTTCACGATATGGAGAAAAAAATTTAGAAAAAGTAAATTTTTTAGGAAAATACGGCAAATTTGAAATCTTGAAGTAGCGCCATTTTTTTGAACTTTGAGTTGAAAAGTAAAACTTTATTGAGTAGTTGAAAAAATAAAAAGAGTTTACTCTCTACCAGTAGTAGATACATCAAGAGAGCTATCAGAAATATGTGAAATATATTATACAAAGCGTATATTTTATAACGATAATAATAAGAAGAGAGAAATTGTGTCCGTGAACTTTGTATAAATTCAGTGTATTTTTTAATGATCTCTCGTTGAGATCTATAAAATTTGCGATGATAATTATATTATTATAATAACGACAATAATTTCAGTGGTTTCTATTGTATTCTTTTCATAGCATTATGTTACCGTGTCAAGGTTAGACTAAAATCCGAGTCAATTCTATAAATTATGCCAGCTTTGAAAAATCTACTCCCATGTTTTGGCAGAAAAACGCGGAAGAATAGCGATAAGGAATCCTCAGACCCATTCAAGGATATTACTCTTAACACCTTTACACCCGATGGTAATTGTCGGAAGAATACAAACCCTGAAGCTTATCGTGATCAGCTGAATCAGGCCTTGATGAAAAATATATTAATGCAACGTTCCCTGGATCCGTACATGTCCAAAGGAAGAGATAATAACCCCTATAATAGGCAGATTATTCAGACAAGTCCAATTAACGATGCTCAAAAGTATCAACATCTCCTGCCATTCCATAGTTCAGAATACAATGAACATCCAGGTACATGCATTTGCTACATTTGTTGTAGCCCAGCTAACATGGACGATGATGTTGATGATAGTTCAGATCAGTTTTCGTCTTCACTTAACGATAATTATAATTTTTACATGAAAAATCTTACCAAAGACAAAGAGCCAGCTAGAGAGATGAAACCGAAACGATCAAAAAGCCCAGACTCACAACTAAGATCACGACTCCTCCCAATGAATAACACGAAAGGACAAGAGCCAAACGGATCTGTCGGTGAGACTTTTGCTGAGAATATTTTCAACTTGAGTAGAAATATTAAGAAAACAGGTGAAACCAAGAAAAAAGTCTGGTCGAGTAGTGATTCCGAGGAATCCTGAAGGTGGTCTCAACACATTCTCGGCCTGTATGTATATAGAAAAACTGTTTTTTCTCGTCTTTTGTTTTTTTTGACAATAAATATATGATTAGCATGTTCTCGTTGTTAGCCCCTATCAAGCTCCCAAACTAAGCTCCAGCGGCTTATATTTGGATCTTAACTTCCTTTAGTCATAATTTTGTTTTTAAGAAACTAAAAATATTCTATTAACCACTTTTCTGAACCATTTTTTATTGGACTACAGTAGTTTACCGATAATAGTTTATCACAATTCGAAGAATATGAACATTTTCAAGAATAAACGAGTTAGGCCTTTGATTGAAATACTCAAGCTGGCCTAGAAAATCGTTAGATCTGTTAGATGTGACTAAAAATTCAAGATTTTAAAGATGAAAGTTATTAATCCCAATATCTATAATCCGCAATTAAAAATTGAAGAAGCAAAAGAGTGATAAATAAGTTTTTAATACAAGAGAGTACTTTAGAAAAAGGGTGGTGGTTTCATATCCTAGACTTTAAAAGTTGATCAAAATGAGCTACGTAATTATCCAAATTTCCTTAAGATCATGGGAAAAGGATGAGAACTGTTATTTTAGAAAATTATATTCACAAGAAAGGGTTGTCTGACAACAATATCATCATGATAAGCAATCGATGTCCGAGATGTCAAAAGATACAAAAAAATCTAAGCGGTGATGTCAAACAGGGTCAAAACTATGCTGACCAAGGGAATGTATCCCTTGCCAATTGTTACCCAGTACAACTAAGCAATTGTTGTTTCTCATGCACACCAACGACGCCGATGCCAGGTCAAACACCAACATCACAAGCTTTCCATCACACGCAGAATGGTAACTTTCAAACAGCTAGCCTTGGGGCGCTACATAACTGTCAAACAGGCTATCTTGTCAACCTTCAACCTGTCAAGCCAGAAATGATGAACTTCCAGTGTTCACCACAATTCCAGAGTGGTGGGACAACTTCTGGCTTGCGAGTTCTGTACCCCCAAAAGAATAACCCTCAAACTGGAAAGTCTACAATGAATGCACTCAATAACCCTGGCACAAATGTTCAAGGACAACCCTTTGCTAATCCCAACATTAATAATAATAATGGTAACCAGAATATGCCCTTGAAAGAAATCTCTGATTCGTGGACCCAAACAATAAATCAGACTTTTTAGGCCAGTATTTGTACAATCATGATTTTTTAAATTTGTTTTACTCTCTCGTTTTGATCAAAAATAATTAAAATAAAAAAAATTTTCGTTAAAAAAGTGTCTTCTTTCGACATGATGATAACTTCTTGAGTTTAATCGCGTAGATGACCTTGTTTCATTCAACCTCTCTTCTTGTCAACCAATGTACGCAAATTCATCTATAGTTATAAGTAATAATTATACATTAAGCTAATCACTTTAACTAGAAACTAGAAATGTGTCTCCAGATGAACTGTTGCCCACCTGTCAACTGTTGCCAGACAAGTGGTGCCACTCAGGTGATGATGCCACCAATTCAACAGTCCTGTTGCTGTACACCTGTCTGCTGTGTGCCACAACAGGCCTCAACTCAGAATATGACACTATGCAATCCGTGTGCGCAATTCCAGCCAGCTTTCCATTGGACTTGCTGCTGAAGTGTCTGTATTCAAAGTTCAACTGTTTTTATTGAAATTTTCAAACTTTTATTCTCATATGCAGAGTTGACAAAAAAATGATGCCAAACTTTCTCAGATGTTTTACCAAATCAACCGAAAAAAAACAGCTAAACTCTGCAGAAATAAATGAAAGTCCTTTCGAAACTAAAAACCTATTCAATAAGTTGTAATGATTTTTCAAACAAAATTTCAAAATAATAACAATTGAATCTTCAATTCCTCTCTCTGTCTTTAAGTCATCCTTTTGTATCGTGTATCTATCACTAGGGAGATGAAAACTCTAAAAGATGGCAGCAAAAGTTTCAGCTATCACAAAAAAGAAATATAATAGAAAAAAGATCGAGTTTAAACTTTAATCTAGATTAAACGATATAAATTGAACGAGCAGTGCTTCTATATTAAATTATATCATGCATATAATAATATGGGAAATAACATTTCCTAATTATAAATTCTCTAAGGATTTCCTGGATATTTCATCTCCTCTATCATTGGTTCATGAGTAAGATCATTTATGTCTCATGTGTCGTCTATCATGAATGATGGGCGTCGAGTGAAGTGATAGATTATTTCTTTCATTTCACAGATGCAAGAAATTAAAATTCACAAGAAATCTCGATAATAACAATTGAAACGTCAGCAATACCAGTGTCATTTCTATCAAATTGTACTCAATGGACAAAAGTGTGAGTGAAAACCTTACCTAGATAAAAAATATTATGAAACATATTCAATCTAAAATCGACTACACCTACTCTCTCCTATATCCTGAATCAGGATTCCTGATCTTCATTGAGTAGAAACTACCAAGTGCTATTCGATTAAACTTTTCAGATTTATCTCCAACACTAACCCATCGAAGATGTTCTACTCCCAAAGCCAATTCGATTGCAATCAAAAACTCTTTCAAGACTATGTTTGCATCCTTATAATTATAAACCATCAAAAGATTTACTATTTATTTATAGGATTTATTCCAAAAATCACCCCAAAGGAAAGCAGCTTTCTCGGAGATTATCATGCTCCGTGACGTCGAAAATCTGATGGAGTCGGAACTTGAAGGTTAAAATATGGAAAACCACGCAAAAGCCGTAAAAATATCAAGCGCTGAAAAAAGGGTAGAGAAATTATTAAATTAAATTATTTCTTATTATTTAAAAAAAATATTTGGGGTGATTTTTAGAATTAGTCCTTATTTAATAAATAATATTTATATTCCCCATTTCTTATTTTTCAGTATAGATTTTATTCCAACAGAAACGTTAGCAAGACCAACGTCATTCCTATCAAATTGTACTCAATGGACAAAAGTCTCTCTGCCATCTCTTCTGGTGTCCCTGAAGGTTCCATCTTTGTCCCATTCATATTTAATTCAATATTCTCAGACATTAAGCTTGCAACAGGTCTCAAGATTAATCAGAGTACAGCTTAAGTCATGCCTATCAAGACCCCCTTTCAATGCAAATTCTTTCATCAAAGATCTTGGAGTCTCATAAGATCAAAATCTCATTCTAAAGATATCTTTAAAAAGTACTATATATAATTCGATATTTCAAAAAAAAATCAAATTCAGCATATTTGATTTCCTTCTCTGGTCGTGATCCTAAAAATCAACTTGTGATTTTGAAATCAAAGAAATTTTTCGACTCAAGGCTCAAAATATATCAAGCCATAAACTTCCTTGAATTTTTTTTTTCATCATACGGTCAATATAGGCAAAGTATGGCGTATATTTTATGCTTTCATTCTAAATTCCAAACTAAAGGCTCAATTGCCTAGTTACCGCAATTTTTTTCCGATGATCTAAATCTCAAATACTGTGAATGAATTGATTTTGTCCGCGAATAAAGAAAGATGAAATTATCCAAGCTATTTCTCATTTAGTATTTCATTTCAAAGAAGAAACTAGCCATTTTTTTGAGAGATCTGTTTCTAATTTCGTTTACAAATCTTGATCGATAAAGAGATTTTCAGAAGTTGTCCTTTTTCCTTGTTATGAATGTAGCCTACACTTACTCTGTGATGAATAAATAAGTCGAAACTTTTTTACTTGATATTAATGAGTTTTTTATTTTGTTAGAAAATAAATTCTTGTTCATCTTAATTGATGGGTACAAAAATAAAGTGTGTAGAATTAAATCTATAGTTTAGTTTAGATAAATATTTCTGATTAATATTGATACGATGATGGGTTTTTAATTAAATATGGACAAGGTAATCCGATTGTAAAAAGAATCTGAGTAAAGTAATTCAGCTCGTCATCTGGTTAATAAAGGGATAAAGATAATTTTAACTTAATTTTCATTTTGTCAATATTTTTCCCCGCCAAAGTATCTGCTGTATTTTTGTATAAATTATTCAATCATTTTTGAAGTAATATAAATTGTGACCAAACAATCAGGAACCAAAATATCCCAAGAATAAAAAAGTACACTTGTAAGTAGGCAGATCATTTTTTTCTGTTGAAGACTAAGCATTTTGAAATTACTAGGGCGGTCAAAATACTATTTTTGCTATTTTTAACATCTTAATAAGCAATGAAATCTGATTGGAATAATGTAAGGCATGCTTTTGTCTCAGTTTTAGTTTCTGAAATAATTTTGCTGATATTCTGCTATTTTTTGCTAATTATCTGCGATCCATTGAAGCCTGTGAAAGTCTATAGAAAGGAAGAAAGTTTTTGATTCAACTCGAATATTATTGTATAATTATTTTTAAGCCAATCAGAGTAAATCATTGATTTTTATTGGTCATAGATTTTCATCGTATAGAATCCTTGTTTTAACAAGACCAAAGTACATTCAAATAGAAAAACTATATTATTGAAGAAGTGACATTTTAAAATTGCTATTTATCAGGATAAAAATGCTGATTATTTTTGAAATTGTATTGCTATTTTCTGACCGCCCTGCTAATTTCTAAAACTGACTTCCTCAAATCTACTCCTTATGCAGAATCTACAAACACAATGGAATTAACTAAAAAGTTATTTCGACTCGATGTGTATTTGAAATTTTATTCCAAACTTACTGAGATATCATTATTATACTTGTAAAATCTCTGTGTATTTACGAGAAAATCATAAACAATGTTTATTAAAAAACAAAAAGTCTACTGTTGGGGAAGAAAATTCCCTCAGTGATTGATACAAGTCAATGAGAAACAATTCAATTACGGAAACATACAGTATTTCCCTTGAGCTTATACTTACAGAGTACTACTATAGCAATAAAATTAGCTTAGTGTATTTTATAATTATATACAAATAAGAACACAATATTTTGTATCAGAGAGAGATGATCTGTATATTTATATTCGTAATTACTATTTCTAAATCAAGTGTTGTTTTCCTATGATGATTTTAATTTATAATTATTCAATGAATAAGATGAAATTGATTCTTCATATACAGTTGTGACCCAGTTTTTGTGTATGAAAAATCACACACCCCAATTTTCCTATGAAAAATCGATTTTTCTCATCATAGATCTACCTAAGAGTGGAACAAGTTTTTTGAAAGATAATTTTTTGGCCGAAATTTCGCAATTTTTTAGTTTTTGTCTCTTGATACAATCATGGCCACTAAACCCTATTGAATTCGTCCACTGAGTTCAATAATAATAATTATGATTAGTCTATAATTATGGGTTTCAATTTAGTCAAAAATTCTCTTTTTTAGCTTCATCTTTATGTCTTAAAAATCAAAAAACGTTCCAGTCTCTTGATGAGAAAAAACTATTTTCCATAGAAAAATTGGAGTGTTCGATTTCCCATACACCTAAACTGGGGCACAACTGTATAATAAAGTGATGAAATATTTTGACTATATTCCCAACAACATTGTACTAAGTACAGAATCAGAGAAAAATGATCTAAAATTAGTTTTATAATAAAATTTATTAAAACTTAGGTCAATATTAGGATTCTCAGCCATGGTCATCCAAACGTTTCGACGGTGATTGTCTTCACACGCCTTCTT
>SSNU01000208.1:115699-153994 GCA_012064415.1 Gyrodactylus bullatarudis
AGGCGTGTGAAGACAATCACCGTCGAAACGTTTGGATGACCATGGCTGAGAATCCTAATATTGACCTAAGTTTTAATAAATTTTATTATAAAACTAATTTTAGATCATTTTTCTCTGATTCTGTACTTAGTACAATGTTGTTGGGAATATAGTCAAAATATTTCACACTTTATTATACAGTTGTGCCCCAGTTTAGGTGTATGGGAAATCGAACACTCCAATTTTTCTATGGAAAATAGTTTTTTCTCATCAAGAGACTGGAACGTTTTTTGATTTTTAAGACATAAAGATGGCCATGGCTGAGAATCCTAATATTGACCTAAGTTTTAATAAATTGTACTAAGTAGTTTGTGAAGTAGCACTGAGATCACGAATCCATTGATTGCCATTCTATTCTATAGAACGAAATCCTATTTTTCTTAAATATCTCTCATTGTTTGAATAAACATGAGTTTTTATGATCTGACAGATAAAAAATCTGGCATAAACAGAAACTGTTTATTTTTATAGATTTTTCAGAAAGGAATTCCTTTTTTTTTTTTATTAATTTTTACTATAGCCTAGAGAGATAGAACAAAGTTTACTCAGAGAGATTTTTCAGCGTAAAGATTCTCTAAAAGTTTTATTCTTCCATTGTCTAATCATTTCCTACCTCATTAGTTAGTTGATACACATATAGAGAGCGAGTGTCTGAAGAAATTGATTTGGAATCAAACAAATGATTGAAAATTCAATCAACCGTTAATACCCAGAATTCAATAAAATCAACTCTTGACTATCTCAGTCATACAGAATTAGGGAATCGCATACAAGTTGATCTACTCTGAGAAAGGAATTACTAATCAGACTAGGTACAAATCCATACCTAATCAATATGGCAATATATTGATGAGATCAAAATAGGAGATAATTTAGCCGATAATCAGTTTTGAACTCGCGCCAATAATTTTGAATGAATATTACTACAATAATTGATAAAATTCACCTTTTTGAGTAATCCGTATGACTTTTCGGATGGGAATTATTCTGATAGTTATTTAAAATCCCTTCACTACATATCCTTATCCTTTTCTGAGAGCTTTGAAGGGAAAATGTGATTTGAGGGTATCAGAAATTTTTGAGTTTAATCAATGAAAATCTTCTTTTTTTATGTAAAAGCGTCCAAATTAGCAAATCGCCTAGAAAGGTGTTCGAGAAAGAGAAAATATTTTGTATTTATTAGAGTTGGACGAAATTTAGAACACCTTGAGAAAATTAATACCTAGATATGCTAAGATTAAGAAGAATAGAAGAGAGTCCAGGTTACAAGCGTCTCATCTGACTGAAGAAGACAGTAAGACGTCTGGGAAGAGGCTGATTCCAAACAAATCAAGATTTTCTAATACTAACATTAGATCAGGCATGAAAATCCATTTATTTCCCTACTCACTTGTCTTATCGTTTTTTACTAAAAGCTCTATTCAATAATTTGTAAAAAACATATGGTTAGTTTTCGATTATCTTAAAAATGAGAAAAAAGGCTAGGAAATGTTTGACTTCTACCATGAATAGTTTAGTAAATTTGAAATCCAATAAATCAGTAAAAACTCACTATCCTGCCATCCGGTGACATTGTTTCAATGCATTTGTTATCCTTAACAATTTGGTAGATGAACAATGGGGATGAAGCCGAAATGGCTATCACCAAAATTATCATCATATTGAAAATGCCCATCTTCAAGGACTTTTTACATTGATAAAATACACTAATATACCGGTCAATGGCGATCATAGCCAATGTATAGGTGGAAATATAACAAATGACACAATTCAGCATTGCATTCAACTTGCAGAGGAACTCGGGTAATATCCAAGAATCCGTGAAGACGATGTACACTGTCGATATGGAGCATAGGGTCCCCATTAAAAGATTGCATATCGACAAGATCACAATGTAAAAATTGCTCATTGTATGAAGACTCTGAGTGCGCCCAATAACAAAGATGATGACACAGTTGGTTAAAACACTCAGAATCACAATTATTGGGTATACTATGAGGGCGTAGATTAATGAGAGGTCAGGACTGATGTTACTGGCCTCGGGACCGGGCGAGGAAGAATTCATAGTGTGTACTTCTGTTGAAATATTTCCAGCATATTCAGGGAACATTTTTCATGTGGAATAAATCTTTATATAGAATTAACATAATGACCCATTTGGCCAATCAGGATAGCATGAATATTTGAGCCAATAAAATTTCAAAAGAGTGATGGTCTAAATTAGATTCATCTAATCTAATAATCTCACGTTATCTATTTCAACAAAATCGACTAAAACAATCTAAATTTAATCTTTAATTACTTGAGCTAGGAATGATTGATAAAGTAAAGTCGAAAGAAGGAAATTAACGAGAAACAAATTCCCTTTAGAATAGATTATGCATAATGCATTTAAGATGTTTCTCAAGATAAGACAAACATGAAATAATAATAATTTGAGGGAAAATAGAAATGTCACAAATTTAACAAATTAACGCTTGTAAATATATATGTATTATTTGTAAAACTACTCTAAAGTAGTAAGGTTATTGAAAAATAGTAGTACTCATTGCATTAAATTTAAGTACTATTCATTGATCAGTCAGTCAGAATGGACTTGCTGCATGATATTGGATTTAACAAGTGTCACACTTTGACTGTCACAGTATTAAACCAATACCAGTCTGGGTGAGCGCAAATTGTTTTTTAAAAGTTAATTTTAGTAAGAACGTAGTTATGGATATTGTAGCTTGTTTAAAACGATTATGACATGAGAAAACTAAAAGTAGAAGTATTAGTATTACTTTAATAGAAAATTAAAAATAAAAAGCAACAAAATCTGCTTCTAACTCAGTTCCGCTGACTATGCTTAGAGGTTTTAATTGATGAGACAACTTTTATTGTAACCAAATGATAGATAGATAATCTTAATAGGGAAAGATATAATTGAAGGGAGTGGATTGATAAATTTTGTGAGTATTGACTACTTTACATAAATCTAAGACTCGGAGTTTGAGAGTCAGCCTCTGAGTACCACTCAGTGAGTAGATTCGTATAATCCTTGAACAAAAGTTAAATAAAATAGGAGAGATATCGATTTGTACAATTTATTGATAATATAATTCAAGATTCATTCCATCGTGAATCTCATAATCTCCCAAGGTTACATGATCTTTGAAAATAGTGTACCATTTCTTAAGGACAATCTTGTCGTATCTTGTACCAGTTTGAGCGGCAATGAGTTTCTTCAAATCACCAATCGTATCTTCAGTATTACATTTTACACGTACCTTCTTGCCAAGTCGATCATTACAAACAACTTCGATCATTTGAAAAAGCAAACAATTGAAACAAATTATTTTGATTCAATGTTTGTTTTAGTCATGTAAACTGATCTTGAAATTATTAGCCGCAAAATTAACTCATTGAAATTTAAGATTTATATCAGAGTGCTCTGAGCACCAGACACATTTAGTGTCAAATTAGACTTGAATCAAACCTACAATATTGGAATTAGAAAACTTATAAACTAATCCATCTCGCCTTAGTAATTTAAGAGAATTACAAAAGAAAATTATGGTTATGTATTTCACATTCTTGATTTTTTCAATTTTCTGATCCATGATCTGAGATCATGAGGCAAAATGTGGTTTATGATGAAAAGAAAACATGGTAGAGGGGGAGAAGAGAGTAGTACAAATGTTCAAATAAAAGTAATACATTGTTGCTTCATTGTAAAAATGCAATCCTGAAAACAAATTTGCAGTACTAATGTTAATAAAAATAATGATAACAGTGTAAATATATTATTATCATTAGTTAATAATTGTTATGTATAATTTTTGCAATATTAAAATAATGAATAAAAAATAAAAAAAATTCTTTATTTTTCCAAAAAATGAATGTAATTTTTATCATAGTAATGATAATTATGTTGTAGTATTATAAATGGATAATTAGATGTATTTTTTTACAAAGCTGAGAAATAAACTTGCACTTGGACAACAATTAATATTTGTTGTTTTTTATATAATAACACAGATTCTTGTACATCAATTCGAGGTACACAAATGGCGAATGTGACCATGTGTCAACCATCACACCACTAGAGTAATTTCCCTCAATACAATAAATAAATATGAATGTGTACAATTTTTAATAAATGGTAATAATAAGTTGGATTTACATCTAATATTTATTCATTAATATTGATGAGAAGTTTGTGTCTGTGTGTGTGAAGGGGGAGGGGGAATATTTATACTTATCTCAACAACAATGTGAAAAGGATGAAATTATATTGATATTGAGGTGGAGAGATGGTCACATATTTTGAATATATAAAAAAAGGCTTGCTTAGACTTTTTTACCTTTCCGAGATTCGACAAGCTCATCAACATTCCTCTTTGGTAGGGTCTTGTCGCCGTATAATCCATTGATGAAGGAACCAGTTTCATTGAACTTGGCTGTAAAAATAAGAGATTTACAATTATTACGTGAAGTTTTGTACATTCTTTTTATGAATCAAAAAAGTTGAATGGAACAGCAGAGTGAAAGATAAAAATCGATAAACAAAAAAAAAGTTTGTACAATAATAATGATGATGAATGATACAATAAGATTAACTAAAGGAATGTCAAAGCAATATGAAAGAGAGAGAGAGACAGTTATCAATCTAAAAGATGTGGGCTCACATTATTACAACTCGAAGTAGAGCAGAAAATAATAATGGGCCAGAAATGTTATGAGTCATACAGGTAGGTTGGTTGTTGGTCTTATTTTTACAGTGATCTACAAATTCATGAAAAAATGTTCAACAAGAGAGAGAGAGAGAGAGAGAGAGAGAGAAAGAAGTGTGGATCTACGTCGAAAGTTTAGCTTCATTTGGATATTTTGGAAACTCTCTCAACAACATGCAGAAAGAGAATTTATTTTATTTCAATGATAAAAACTATACATATAGTAATAATAATAATAATAATATCGATAGTTGTTTGTTGAAGAATATACATATTTTAGTTTCTCTACAAGGATTCTATAGTACTACTACTAAATGAATCATTAGTAAATGAATGATGAGCAAAGAAAGACTAAAATTGTTTAGCTATATATAAACCTGATTGACATGAAGATGAGAAATTACTATTTTTACAAAAAACTCGATATTTTTTTCCGGATTCACAGAAGAAAATAATTTTTTGAATTCTAAAACAGAATGAGCTAATAAGATGTGGATATTTCCACTTTTTCAACTTTGGAACCAAAAATTTTCATCGATTTCGATAATTCAAAGCTGTCAAGCGATGATATTCGAGATCAACATTGAACGAAGAATTCGAATTAGGCCATAGAGATAGCAAAGAATTTACTGTTTGACTTGCAGATTTTGGATAATTTTCCTTCGTGATAATCGAAAAATTCAAATTTCCCACAGTGTAATAACGAATTTCAGTGAACTTCTGCAGGTGAATTCGAATCCTTTGTCTAATGTTGATCCAAAATATCATCACCTAATTGCTTCGAATCATCGAAATCGATAAAAATTTTGGGTTCACAAGTTGAAAAAGTGGAAATTTGGTGCATTTTCGAAATTCAAGAATTGGGCTAATTTTGGTAAATCCGTTTTAGAATTCAAAATACATGTATCGAGTTTTTTGTAAAAATAGTAAATTCTCATCTTCTTGTAAATTAGGTTTATATAGTCGAGTGAAAAGTGAAAAATAAGATAGAATTAGTATTTACAGTCTTTCTAATATTTAATTTATTGGAAAAAGATGAAAATATTAATGCTTCGTAAGCTTAAGAGAGATGAGAGATATTTCACAAGACCAATTGGGCTTGTGTAGGAATCAATGTATTTGTATTTGTTATTGAATTTCTCCAAGAGAAAGAAGAAAGGTTTTTCTTGACAAAGATAGAGAGACAAGGTCAGAGACATGTATGATTGTGTGTCTTGGAAACTGTTTAACAACATGGGGAAGAAGAGGTCATTCTTGTCATGATGATGATGATGATTATGATGACTCATTAAAATGAGACAGTTTAAGTAAAATTTAGACCAATAGGAATTTACTCGAATGTCATTGGTCAATAGATTAGGTCAAAAATAATTGATAGAATGAATGAACAAACTCAATGAATGAGCTTGGTTTCTAATTAATAAAGAAACACTGAGAAAGTACAGTACACTTTAAATAGAAGAGAAAGAGAGTTGAAATTCACATGGAATGATTTATCACATAAAGTAGAGATTAACTTTTTAACTCTAAGAAGAGAGAGTAAAATATTTAAGTTCATCATCAACCAAATTCAACCAACCCCCCTCCCCACACACACAACATCATCATCATCTTAAAATTAATAATTTATATAATCTAGGAGAGACATCTGCCTTTTTTTACCAACAGAGAAAGAGAGATTATATTACACTTTTAAATTAAATTGTATTCAAAGGATATCTATATATAATTATTAACTTTATTTGCATTGGTTTGATGAAAAAATTCCTATTCGAGATGTCAGATTTCAAGATTTGCGCCACCATTTTTCAATGAATTTTACTACGATAAATTATTAAAATTATTCTGAAAAAAATGCGGTCAATTTGGAAGAATTAACGATTTCAAGAAACATGGAATTTAGTTTGCGGAGCATAAAGAATCCTATTGGAAGCATCAAATAGAAAAGTGTTTGGGGGAAAAATAACCGATTTAGAGCTTTAAAAATATTCAGTAATCCATGTTTCCTTGTAAACTTTAGGAGAGAGGGTTAAAGAACAAGTGCCATGAAGAGATTTATCAAAAGAGTTAGAGGATGGAAAAAACTCACTCATTATTTCATCGGAATAGTCACATTCGAGAAAGTCATCTTGTCCATTAACCTCGAGGTCATTGTCGTCAATGTTTTGATTGCAACTTGTCAATGGTACCGTGTCCCTAAACATATGAAATAATAGTAATAATGAATACAATTCAATCAATAACAATGTGTATATAGGACAGAAATCTTGGAAACTAAAAAAATATTTTCTCTCTCAATTACAGAATAGAATATAAGCACAAGAGGAAGGATTTCCCTTTAAGCCATGAAAAAAAGATTTTATGCCAAGGATATATTCAAAGGTTTGGTAGTGAATGAGAAATAGAAGATGGAATGGGGTGTAAGGACAAACTTTTTTCCCTGAGAAAATAACAGAATGTATAGATTTTCACATACACAAGCTAAATTACCATCCATTATCAATGCCCCCCCACACACACTACCTCAGTATTCCCCCTAGTCATTTTTACATTAGTTTTTATTTTTCTCTTGTTTAGTCATCATCGGATGCTGATCGCTTTTGTAGGGAAGAAATCAATAGGGGTGTGTTGCATCAACATTCATATTCTCCAAACATCTCCTTCAGTGGTACAAAGAGTTCATTCAAGACAAAATACTATGTATATATATAGTATATACCATTCATGATCTCATAGCCATCAGTTTTGTCCAATCAGATTAGAGTATACAAGAGTCTATACCTATAACTCTATACCTGAACTCACAGGGCATATTATAAGAGCTAATAATCGTTATATTTCGCTAGGTCTTTCCAGACGCTGTACCGATTAATATTTAAATACAAACGTTACAATACATTAAACTTTGCATTCTTTCTGCATTGAATCATTTTTTGTTCTGACTAACTAGAACATATCAAATAATATTTCGGATAAGATTCTTTATTGGTAGATTTATTTTTGGCGTTTTAGCCCTAATAAGAATACATAGGTTAGTTTATCTCTAACCTTCCTTTTGAGTTCAGAGACCAACAATATACAGTAGTATTCTTGATAATTGTAGAAATGGAGAAAGATTGCAATTCCTACCCATAATAGGAGGAAAATATATATAATTATGAATATAATAAAAAGGAAGACCTTCACAATTAGCCCATATAATTGACAAGAAAAAGTTTTCTTATCTCTAAATCATAACTTTGATCAGAGAAAGAATTATATGGATATGTTGTATTTACATAGCCGAACGGAAAAGGTTTTGTTATCTCGAATATTGGAATTATCGAATTACAAAGAATGAAACATGTATGTATGTAAAGTTTTCTTCTGTTAATAACTACAATGTTTTTTCTCTATGAAAAAACAGCACAGATTTTTGTGTGTTCAGAAAAACAATAGTGATTATTATCTTCTACTATCTTGGCCTATATATAGATGAACTTTTTAATCATTCTCTTCGTGATCCTAATTAGGAAATCAAATATGCAGAGTTTTCAACAAATCTTTTATTCTGGGTAATACAATGATATGAATTCAAGGGGACACTCTAAAAGACTCTATCTTGTTAGAAATCGATATACATATCAATATAATACGCAAATACATCTTGAAGAAGTCAGATGATAATATATGAATGCTATTTTGCAGACTTGTCTACTTTTACTCATAGATTTGGTATTTTAATGTGTGTATATTGAGAAATGAGCAGAAGCAGTGCCTGATGAACTTGCTGGCCTAACTTGTAAAATTATCTCTTTAATAAAGCATTCTTTACTCACCGTGTGGATGAGAATTTGTCTAGTTAAATTAGATTCATTGTTAATCTTATTATGTATACAGAGTGTATTTAAATGAGTGTTAGGAGCCTGCAGAATCATTATGGCCAACTCATTCAAGGACAAGTTAAATAGAGCAAAGGAGAAAGCGAGAATATATAAATAAAGGGAATGCATAATGTTATTACCAAATAACAAACCTTTTGCAATGTTGGAAGGGGAAAAAGAAATCTTTTAAAAATTAGCTTCAAATATGATTTATAGATTATAATCTAAAATGTGTTATTAGAGAACATAAAAATTATGAGAAAAAACTCACGGTCTTTCGTAAATTTGAAAGGCAGATACATCACGGAATTCAGCTTCTGGGTCATTGCCGACAGCCTTTTCGTAGGCATTAACGAGATAAGTTTCCCCACGATTCCTCATGCAATACCAGGCAATTCCGAGGGCAAATAAGAGGATAACAGCAATGGCCGTAACAACTGAAGCAATCCATGTCATTTGTGTGTTGAAGGCTGGCTTAATGATGGGCTCGTCAAATAGTTTGACTCGAAGATGGTTTTTGGGAACAGTATCAGAGTCAAAAATGATTTTGGCCTGATTTTCTTCCATGTAGAAAAGGCGTAGGCGACAATGAATATTAGACATTCGTAGGATGTTCTTGAGATAGGTTTCATTGCCAATTGGTTGAATGGTTAGGGTATTACCCTCAACAGTTATATAATCGTATACTTTCTCCTTTGGCTTTGACTGGGAAATATTGTGGGAGTTGAAGAACCAAGATAAGTCCGAGTTAATGTCGGAGAATCGGGACATGTCGACGTTACATTTAACCTTGTGGGGTTTACTAACTAGACAGTCGTCAAGACATTCACCATTCTCGATGGCGTTCTCCAGTTTCGGGAGAGCTAATTAAATAAAATAGATTAATTAACACAAGAAAAAATAAGGCAACTCACGAAGAACACGGATGAGGGTATTGGTGAAAACTGAACCATGATCGTTGTTTGCATACAGGGTGACCAGATGTGTTGCAGTTTCAAGAGAGTCTGTCTTTAAATTTTTTACCTCATACGAAGAAGAAGTCCCTGGCTTGAAGATGATTTGCATGTTTCGCAATTCAGGATACTTGATAGTCGGATCATCGAGTCCGTTTATTGAATAGTTCTAGAATAAATTTGAATAGATATAAAAAGGGACATTTATTGCAGTAGAGAGGGGATGGGGAATTGTCCAAAAATAAGAAAAGAATAGACTAGCAAAAGAAAAGAAAAAAATTGACTCTTTTGGGAGTTTCTTATTTTGCATTTAAGTAAAGGAATTAGTCATTGTTGAATTTGAAGGGGGAAAATTAAATACGAGATCAATAAAAACTTGCTTACATAATTGTTTGCATTTTCAAATTCGGCGGTAATTTGCACACTTTTATCATCGGTAACATAAACAACAGATGGAGGATTTTTCCTAGTTTTTGGCAATGAAACCACTCGAACATCGAATACAAATTGATTATCATCTCCAAGGGTGTAAATGTCTTCAAGTTCAGGTGTAATAACACTGGGGAAAGTTAACATGTACGGATTCTCCTCGGGGAACCTGTCAAAATTGCCATTCTTGCGACTCCACTCAAGTTTGCGAGATGACCGATAATTAGCAAACAAAACGAATGGACTTGAAAACTAAATTGAGAAGTTATTAAAAGATATTTTACAAATAAAAAGGTATCTTATAACCTTCAACTCCCCTGGCCTATGTGAGCTTTTTCACTTTTCTCTCCACTATTGCTATTTTTTGGAGAGTTTTGGTGTTTTTTCAGCTTACATATTACATTCTAATTTTATTCATCTTTTACGATTTCTTTCATTATTTGTCATTTTTAAAGCAATGCCACTGATGATGCTTTAAGAAATACGTATATGGTTTTAAATATCTCTTTCTTACATATTTCCAAATTATAAATAAAAAGGGTTACACTCACTCGTCCCTCGTAGAGGTTAATCTTTGATTCAGCATTGCTAATCCTCTTGAATGGAATATAGCCTGATGATGTATCAATTAGATTGATGCCTTGGCCATCATCCTTGCCGATGTAAACGTTGAAAATGCTGCTTTCTTTCGTACAGAATATTCCAAAATCATATAATGACTTGTCATTCAAGGGTTTGAGTAAGATTAAAGTTCCATCTGGGATAACACGATACTCAAAGTATCGTGAGACATCCTCAGGATTTTTGGTGGGGTAACACTTTTTGGAATCGCTAAATTTACAAATTTTCCAATGAATATTTGGGCGTATTTTCAGAGCATACTCCGGAGCATTTGCTCGTTTACTTGTACACACAAAGGATGTTGGAAAATCATCCAAAGTCAAATTGTTAACATTCTTTATGACAAGGTCTCCGGAGAAATCATTGGCATAAAAATCCAAGTCTTGAAATTCTATTTTATTCGAGAAGATTTTGCCATTTTTATTCTCCAATTCACACCAGAATTGACCAGAAATTGGACGAGTGGACATTTTAGTCCGGATTGTATATCCATTGAAGTTATCTCCAATATACTCGATCGGGATGCCAGACTTTTTGAATGTCATTGACTTTGGAGATGTATGTGTCCCAATTAAGGCTAATTTATCATGCTCCTTATTGATGTTGACATGAAAATAAGCAGAAATGATTTCATCGTATTGATTCAACTCGTTGACTTTACAGGATAATTCCAAGTTGGGAAATTTGTTGTTAAATACCTTTTCAATAGAAATTATAGTGTTTGTTGGTTGGTTTCCATCAAAGTAATACCACATTGTTTCTCCATGATTGCTAATTGTTGAAGGAGATGCAGGGTGCTCATGTTTAAACGAGAGGTAATTAGTTTTGCTCGAAACCAAAGCTATCAGAAGAAGAAATGTCACAAGCTGACAATCCATTCTAATCTGTGACTATTGAAGGTATCGGTTAACTTAAATTATTATTTAAAATTGATGCTGCATTAGCTTTACTAATGGATTATAAAGTTTAAACAATGAAAATTATTCAAATATTTTGTTGTTAGAACAAATTAGAACGTGTAATTTGAATTCAAAATTTGAAAATAATTAATTTTTGATATATTCTAATTTAATACTATTATTGATGAGCATTAAGAATTTTAATAACTACAGGATAAAAGTGATGAGCTTTTTATTTCAGAATATAAAAAATATCTGAAATATTACAAGGTTTAATTCCAAGAAAAAATACAAAATATAAGATAAGAAGAATGTGTTAACGATTTAAATGAATTTCATTTCAATCTTGTTCGAGCCAAGAGTGATTGATATTTTATACTTTAAAAATAAATAGTTAACAGTCAATCTTTTCCCGAAAGTATGTCTTTCAACTTTGGACTTGAAATTGATGATGGAATCAAAATTAACTCTACGTTCGATTGCTTAATTAACCATATTTTCATAAAATAAATGGAACAATTTATCTAAAAATTATGATATTGGTCTCGATTGTAATTTATAATCTAATCGTATAATAAATTATAATACAAATTCTCGTTCCAAAATTGTATTCATACAATAATAAATCCAAATAAATCATATCTACTTAACAGTAGCTTTATGAAATATTTATTTTTAAAATTATGTTTTAAATAACTTCTTCTCAGGCCTCTCATGTTTCACGATGAAACATTCATTAAGTGAAATTAAGATCTTCGTCCTGTATCTCTCCATTATTCTTGTTGTACTTAAAATTATTGTTTCCTTAGTAATACAAATTTTCCGAACTTGATGAAAATTCCTATTTTTGCTCCATTAATTCGATAGTCCATCAAGACTATTTTGATATTCATTGATTCAAAGACCTTTTACCTCTTAGGTGATTGATCTCGTTTATATATATAGAGGGTGGTAAAAAGAGCTTTCTACCTTCTAAAAAAATGGGGTTCTTTTCATATGAAGGAAAAACATTACTTTCATAATGTTTCTAGGGATAATTGTTTTATTGTATAATTATAGAATTAGTAGTTTTAAAAATACAAAGATGGACAGGAAATGATTCATATAAAGAAAAACATGGTTGTCAATTAACCAAGTTGCCTGAGAAATTCTCAAAAATACCTTGTTCACTTTTTATTCGTTGCCAGAACTCTATTTAAAATTTCAATTTTGACAGCCATGAGAAAGCTGGCAGAATTGTATGGAACATTACATGATTCATACTGATTGTGAGAATTACAATTTGTGGAGTAAAGTTTAGATAGGGGGATGGGGTTTGATTGTTGCATGTGCCTTGCAAATGAAAGAATGAACCAATATTCATCTGACAGTGTTGGACACTATCCTATTTTCTACTTGGTAATATTGTAAATTTTATTTTTCAAATCTCCCTCTGTGTGTGTGTAATCCGTGCATTTTGATTCAGAGTAAGAAACAAAAAGCTGTCAGAATTAACTTGACTGACTAATGAAGAAATTTAATCTGTCAAATATAAAATTTATGTTGCTAAACTAACAAATTTCCTGTTTCTGTGTTTATTTGTTTGATTGCTTGTCTATTTTTTTATTATCGAAGCCTGCTTTTATTAGAAAAAGTTTCATTTCTGGATTGAGGAATGCGAAAACCGAGTAACAGTATTCTCGTTTACTTAATAATAATAAAATCATAGTTACGAACCCAGAGTGGATGAAGCCCTGAGATCGAGATTATTGCATTATAGAAGAATCAAGATTAGGGTCTAAGGAATGTAAAAGCCTGAGAGTAGCTTTGATCGTTGTATCAATCTTGACTGTAAATAGGTAGCATTTGTACATTAAGGGTGTAAAAATAATTTGATCAAATGTAAATAAATCTACAAGAGAGAATAGAATTTTCAATGTGTGGGGTAGATTGTGGATTTATCCAACCATTTTCGTACAATAATAATAATAATATATTGTCAACTTTAAGGGTTTCCCATCTATACACTTATCTTATCAACTAGGTATGCTTTTCATTGGTGATATTATATCAGAGGGAATCGAATCGGTGAGTGAGATGAAGCACTACATGCATCATGTAATTCTGGGCAAAAGCTATGAAAAACCATTCAGAACGAAGGAATTTATATGTAAATAAATCCTTGGAACACTTGAAATTCAGTGAAATAAAAAAAGAATTTGTTCTTATTCAGATAACCATTATTCCTGTTTATATCTTTATTGACTTTATTGAAGACCACAATTTCCTCTTGAAGTTATCATTATCGTTATAGATATCAACCAGATATCTTTGTATTATGTAGCACAAAAAGAAAACGAGTAAAAATTTAAGATGACTCAAACAACTGTCGATGAATAATACAAGTTCAACAACTTTAGAGCTGAAAAACAGGAAATGACCTGTATCACATTGATGAGTATGCCTGAAACTACCTTTTTACTGATCAACAATTTTGTTGATTTCAGAGATTTGGAATCAAGACAAAAAACTCGAATCTATTTTCAAATAGTAATTAAACCTTTTAATTCATCTTCATATCCGTAACCTTATTGGAATTCATTATTTAGGGGCCAACAGGATCGAAATTTTTATTGGCTCATTTGTTGTAAGGTAACTTCAAGTTATTCTCAAAGATAAAGGATAAAAATATATAGCTGAGGAATTGGCTGACGAAATAGAGAATGCAAAGATAAGCCTGAAGAAAGATGGTTATTCCAATAGATTTGTCGACAAATTCATGGATAGAAATGAGGTTAAAACTGATGTATTTTTTTTGAAGCTCATCTTTAGTAAGTGAAATTAGAAGACTTGATGATCTCTATAATCTACATAATTGAAAATTGTATTCAAAACTGAGAGATGAATTAGTTTGATTCATAAAGATTTGCTAAAGCACTGGGGAGAAGACTCTATTTCTCAGTGTGATTGTGGGATTTCCTACATACTATAGTATAAGGAAATTATCTACAAGAGCGGACGATCATCTCAAGAAGAATACTGCATATTAGGCATCTTAGACAAGAAGAAAATTGGGTTTCGATTTCTAATTTATACAAAAACCCTAGTGACGAGAGAATAGATCTTATTAACCTTATCTAAAGTTGGTTGATTTGAAGTTTGAAATCTATGATTTTTTCATCAAGAATTCGAATTTGTCAAAGATATTTTGGAAGCCTACTCATTTTGCTCACTTTTACCATTTAAAGAAAAAAAATTCTGGAAAAAATTATTTTTATGAAAAATATGTTCATTTTTCAAATTTCGAATTGGCGCCAAAATCCCATTTTCTCGAACTTTGAGCTGAAAATTTTTGTTGATTTGAAAGTGGGAGGCTGATCGAAAGAGTTTTTTCAGGATCAAAATTAGACAAGAAAGCTAACTAGCACCGTCAAATTATCGAAAGTTTCCGCATTTTCGAGAGAGTGAATTATCGAAATTTCTTTTATTTTCAAGTAGTGGAAATGATCAAAAAATCGAAATTCCGCTCCCAATCGATTTTCTTTTGCTTAGCCTCCCACTTTCAAATCAATAAAAAATTTCACCTTAAAGTTCGAGAAAATGGGATTTTGGCGCCAAATGGGAATTTAAAAAATGACCATATTTTTGATAAAAATAATTTTTTTCTTCAACTGGTAAAAGTGGGCAACATGAGTAGAATTCCGAAATATCTTTCACATATTCGAATTCTTGATGAAAAAATCGAGATTTCTGTAAAAATCATAGATTCCCAACTTTATATCAATTAGCTTCATGTGTGTACAGAAACACTACTCCTATAATCTTCAACTACCCTGGCCTATGTGAACTTTTCTTTCTCCACTGTTGCTTTTTTATTGGAGAGTTTTGGTGTTTTTTTATTCAGCTTGCATATTATTCTAGTTTAATTCATCTTTCATAATATGTACATTTAATAATTCTCAAAATTTCTCGTTTATTCCCAGACTCAAATGAGGGGAAGGAATTTAATGAAGAATTTAATAATTTGAACTACATTTTGTATTCATCCAACCAAATGATTCACTCGGAGTGAATATCTTTTACTCTGTATTTCTTTCTCTTCAAATCTCCTTTTGGCCAATGATTCTTGTGTCTTGAATGGGTGAAAATGTACAGAATGAAAGCAGTGTCCCTAATTCGGACATGAAAATAAAAAAAAAGTATTTCAATGTAATTATTATGCTCTTACCGAGTTAGTAACAATAAAAAAGAATAAAGTAACAAACTTGTCAGTTTTTCTCTTCTTCCAGATGAAGTGTTTGCATTTTCAAATCCTTTCGCTCTCTCGCTCTCTCTGTGTTTATCTATAACTAGGCTAATTGTGTTGTAATATTGCAACGACAACTAACAAAACTCTCTATTTCTTACAAATTTGTAACAAAAACCCAATTAGAGATAGCACGGTGTGCTTCCATTTTTAAGGGGTATACTACTTCAGATTGATGTTGAATAATAACAAATAATAATAACAATTTAAAGTATCAATTTCGAGGTGATATATAGCAGGCTCTAATTACTAGGCCTTAGTTCTAGTTTTGGACAATTTCTCTTGTCTGTCGATCAAATGAAATGATTGGGGAAATTTACACTTGCAGTGGACATGAATGAAAGTTGTTCCTCCCCAGATTGAATTTAATAAAGAAAGATGTTCAGAAACATTTGTTTTGAGCTGTGCTACCGATTTCATTAAATATTTGAATGAAAATAAGAAGATGCCAAAGTATTTCACAAATAAAGATCTCTATAAAATTCTAAAATCTGTACTTATAAGGCATGTATCACACTGATGAGTATGCCCAAAATAGAGATCTTTATTTGTGAAATACTTTGGAATATTCTTATTTTCATTCAAGAATTTAATAAAGCATTTTAAGATTTTGAAAATCATGTATTCTATGCTATCTCTACTTCAATATCTTGTTCGGACTTTGGTTCTGAATCTAATGCTTTGCTGGCTTCCAATAATACCTAAAATTACAAACACTGTATTAATGAGACGGGTGATGTCGAGGACAAGATATTAATCATAGACAATTTCATGCCTGTAAATTGAAATTCAATTCTTTATCAATTTAAAAGATTTGAAGCAGTTTAATGCAGATATTCGAGATCAACGTTGGATAAAGAATTCGAATTGGGCCGTAGATGTAGAGAGGAATCTACTTTTAAATAATCCCCTTCGTGATAATCAATGAATTCGAATTTTTCAATTTCCCACTATAATGACGAATTTCTGGCTCTTAAAGAGGTTAATGCTGATCACGAATACCTGCATTTAACTGCTTCGAATCATCGAAATCGATGAAAATTTTGAGCTCAAAAGTTGAAAAAGTGGAAATTTGATGCATTTTCGAAATAAATAAATTTTTACCTGACTTTCCGAAGAAAAATATTGAGATTTGTGTGAAAAAAAGTAAATTCTCAAATCTTCATGTCAATTAGGTTCAGGTTTGAAATTCATCAAGGGTTTAATGGAACAATAGTAATTTCATCTAACTAATTATCTTATCAAATGAACATTTATTTGGGTGTATTTCTTTGTAAAAATCTATAAAGCAATCTGTAGATAATAAACAAGAGGTGTCTTACTCAAAAAATAGATATCTTCTCATTTATTATTATTTACGATGGTATTTTTTAATGTTTGATGCTGAAAAGCCGCTTTCACTTTGGTTTAAAGAGAGTTTAAATAGATGCTAGTTATTCTCACAACTCAGAAATAAAAACACATCAAAGCAATGTCTATCTGATCAGACAATGAAACCTACTGATAAACTGTAGTCATTAAAATGCTTGTCCTAAATTCAGTGTCGAATCAGTTCAATACATCATGTTGAGTTTTCTTACAACCGTGTGTCTTAATAATTTGAACTGAAAGATACAGTGATAACTCAACCCCATGCGATTTTCTCTATTTATACCTCCCCGTATGCAACAACCAATCAGATTCGAATATTAAAATTCGTCCCATTCAACAATCATTTTACATGAATGACCTTCAAATTTTCTGCTCTATTGATTGTTGAATGGGACTTGAGAACTTTGCAAAAAAATACGAATTTTAATACTCGAATCTGATTGGTTGTTGCATATGGGGAGGTATAAATACAGAAAATCGCATGGGGTTGAGTTATCTCGAGGCGTTATGTAGGGAAATCACTGTATTTGAAAATACTTGTTTCACATCTCATTAGAAAGGAAATCTATTAAGCTACAAAAATATGTGTAATTTATCAATACAGGTTTTCATTGATGCCAACCAAAGGTAATTTTTTGAAAATGTAAATATTTGAAAAAATATTTAGAACGTTTTTATTGAATACGCTGATTTCGAATCTGCAGATGTTTTAACGCAATTATTTTTTGGATTTTTAGGCGATCGCATATTTAGATTTCACGGATGCGGTTATGTAATAGAAGTTATCTCACATTTTATCTATGACATGGGAAATAGGTTTTCAAAAAAAAGTTTTAAATAGAAATCAAATTTTTGGGAGGTATAGCACTAGTTTGACAAATAATAGGGCGCATTTCAGGAGATTAATATAGATTTCCTATCGAATGGATGGTAAACGAAGTATTTTCTTGGATCAACAATAATGAGTTGCTAAAATGGAAATTATAATAAAAAAACGTTTTCAAATATTTTTTCATCATTTAGAAATTCAACAAAACAAGGTTTAGTGATAGTAAGATTATTCAAACAAAATTAAAGGCAGTTCCTTTAGGTTTGCGAATAAAGCTTCTATTCTTGGATTTATTTACCTACCAAATCCATATAAGAAATAAATATAGAATATAGAAAACTATAATTGTGGAAATTCTACCCTAGATATTTTTAGGGGGATATAAATAACTATTTGAATGGACAGTTGTATATATGAACACAGGGTGTAATTAAAAATGAATAGCTGAACAGAGTGAGACCTTTCAGTCAAAGTTTCTATCACTTTGGATGATCATTCCTTCTTCTACATGCTAACAAATGTACGTTAGGTGAAGAAAAATAATATAGAAAGGATAAAAAGGAGTATTGCCCAATTTAATTAATTAGTAATGTCATTAGGCTTTTACTCCTCTGGGAGGTGTGTGGGTAGACAACAAATCCATGGGGGTGCTTATTTAGTTCCGTATGATCCTGCGCAATAAATTTTGTTTACTTTGAGGACATTGGGCATTTGGGATTAATTTCAAAAAATTTTATATTCAATACAATAATTGATAATAGATTACGGAAGGAAACTGTTTCTGAAATGAACGAATTCTATGAATCAATATTAGCAAATTTCGCTCCAAAATATCGTAATAAACACAATTATGAAAAACGTTTTTTATGTTCTATTTCTTCCAGTAAAAATGTAGCAGAACTGGCATGAATACTAATAAAATTGTTCTGATACTCGTTAAAATTGAAATTTCTTTTGTTTTTCATAAAAAAACGTTTTTAATTTGAAATTTTTTATCCCTTTGTTTATCTTATCACGAAAGCATAAAAAGATATTTTGAAGTGAAATTTGGCGGGATGAATTTGAAATACTTGACGACTAATTTTAGGCAATTTTAGTCAGATTTTTTTCTAAGCCAGGCGTTTTGGTACTGAGATAGCCAAAATGAAGAAAAAATTCTAGCTTCTATCATGAGAATAGATGGCCTAAACCGAATTCAGTAAATTTTTCATCCTTTTAATTTAATTTAATAAAATCATTGCTTCTATTGCAACCTGTTCATAAATACTATTTATTAAATAGGCTGTGGACCATGGGTTTTGTACATCATTCGAATTGAAGAAGGCCATTCAGATCCAGGCTAGGTCTCATTGCCCAAGTGAGGAGTAGGTATAAAGAATGAAATAATAATATCTTGGATAATTGGACATATTTAGACAAAAAAAGTACAATTACTATTGAATATCTATGCAGTAGAGTGTGTGAGCTCTTTCCTCTGTGTCTCTTTATGTCTTTCTTTCTATCTCTCTTACTCCCAGAATGAGAGGGGGTGGTGGTACTGAGGTAAAAGAAAAAAATGAGTAGGGAAAAAAGCTCCACATACACAAAGGAAACAAAGAAATCCATCTCTCTTTATTTGCTCATTCTCCCTCTTTGAGAAGAGTTAGAGACTGAGCTAACATCAAGATCAAATGCAAAGCCCCATCCCCTCTCTGTGAGATAGATGGATATACTCCCACCCGTATATATATGCATACGTACACTTATGGATAGTTACACACAAATCTCAATTTTGATGAGGATCAGGAGTAATCTCCGTATATTGGCCATCCACCCCTGTCAATCCTCCTTCTCCGATTCATGCAAACACACCCACAGGATGTACACACACATATATACTTGCCATTATTATTATTATTATTATTATTAATCTTGTATATATATGTACATTGTAAAAAATTTTCATAGTAAATAAAAATTTATAGAATGAATCGATTTATTGAAAAAGAAGGAGAAAATTCTACTATGATGGATAGTTGTGGTTAGACACGTGCCACCATTTGAGAATTTGCCATTACATAAGCCAAAATTGATGGCTAAATTAGAATGTGGAGTCCATAATAGAGTAATTTTTATTAAAATCAATAAGAAACAATTAGTTACTTGAAAGGGGTATCAGAGATAAAAGGCAAAGCTGTACAATCGACTATAGTTATGTCATTAGATCGGATCAGATTTCTTCTATATGTCTATGGATTGAAAGGGACTGCTCCTTTAAATATTTTGAGAATTTGAATTCGCTCTCTGAATTTTAAACAAACAAATATGAAAACAATCATTTAATTCATATGTAGAAGAATGGAAATGAATTTATTATCAATGCAGTTTATCGTCAGAATGTAGGAGTATCGATTAAATTTGTTTAAAATACTGATTTGATTTCATACATGTCATTACATTAGGGAGTCTTAATGCATCTACAAATAACTTTCTAGGGTTAGTGAATAAATCCAAAAGCCAGTTTTGATGAGGAAAATCAAGTGGTTTCTAATATACTCTATATACATTATATTTAATTAATTATTAATTAATAATATCTTCTCTATCCAGCTACTATTATGGAAATGGTAGTAGTTGAAAGTAGTAGAAATGACGCCAATCTTATCATCCCCATTAGTATAATATGGGAATTGCCACTTTTTAAAGAAGAAAACACAGTTCTTCGATGGTAGATGTCCACCATACCCCTTCATATCAACAACTTTACTAATCTATAAAAAGGTAGATATGTAATTTTCTCCCCTGGGATAAAATCAACTTAAAGATACTTATGATATCCCTGTCTACCACCATTTTTATGGATTTATGACTCTTGGGAAAGGCAACTTATTCTATAGTGTCAATTTTCCCTCTGGTCCAATAGAAGCCTCCTTTGGACTTATAAACTTGATATAGACAGAATTCACACCTTAGCCTGACTTAATAAAAACGCCATCTTGAATTCTCAAACAAGGTCTCTGTTTCATTTCAGACAACTGATAAGGGTATCTTGGCTATCTTAATGATGAAAAATCTGGAAGAGGCTTTGGAAAAAAAGGTCTAATGTATAAAATACTAAGCCTATCGATATTATAAAAATGATCTGCCAGTATATTATACTGGCCTACTGGAATTTCTTTATGTTAAAAGATGAAACATTCAAATAGAAAACGTTTTTTGACTTATCAGAATTGTTACATTCATGAAAAATAAACCATTTTTATATAGAAAACGTTTTTGATCATTTTGTTTATTTAAGAAGCATAAAAAGGAAAATAAGGTGGGATAGTGTTAAAATACTAAAAGTTTAGCCGACCGAACTGATCAAAATTGACCTCCAACACTGTTTGTAACTCGTTACGTTAAGTCAGAAATCGGCACTAGGGAACCAGCAGGTCTTGAAAAAGATAAAAAAGACGAAAAACCTCTTAAATGTTTCTACTACAAAGAAATAGGAATTTAGAACAGATTTTTGTTATTATTCTTCTATGCATAGTCTTACTTGAATATTGAATTAATTTCTAATTTCGTTCAAGAAATATTTAATCAATCGAAATGCACACAGATTAAACTGTCAAGGACAGTAGGAATTGTCACATCCAAACTTGACGCTCTGAATAGATTAGATTTAAATCAGTTTTGCAGAAATAATATGAATTCGAGTAAAAATCCTGAAAATATTACATTGAAAACCTTTTTTGTTTCAGAGTCTAATAAACCTAATTGACATGACGAAGAGAAAAAACTCAATAATTTTCTTCGGAAAGTCAGGAAAAAATTATTTTTCGAATTCCATTATGAATTAAGCCAATAAGTTGTGGAAAATTAAAAAAATTCAAATTTCCACTTTTTCAACTTTTGAGCTCGAAATTTTTATCGATTTCAAAGATTTGAAGCAGTTAAATGCAGATATTCGCAATCAGCATAAGACAAAGGATTAGAATTCGGCTTCAGAAATTGACAAAAATTCGTCATTATTGTAGGAAATCGAAAAACTAGCTTTAGATAGATCGCCTCAATAGCAGAAAAATAGAAGAAATTCCTTTCCTTACACAGTATCTAAGTACCTGGCCCACAGATGAAATTTTTATTGTTGTGCAGAATGATTTCAGTATTTTGTGTTATCATGTAAAAGAGGGACATTTCATAGATACCCCTCTGTCAAGATCATACACACAGAATTCCATCTTCAAAGAATTATAGTGAGAAATTATCTTGTTAAAAAAAACAGGAAAATTGAACATGTGTTTCACACATTTGAAAGTTTTGTATCTATACCAGGAATTTCTCTGGTGTCCCCAAGAAAGAAATACTTTAGAATAGAAATACAAAAAGTGAAGGTTTGAAAAATATCAAGTTACCTCCCAGTGTAGAGTTGAATCTGATTCTGTTAAAGGACCTTCAGAAGATTGATCTGAGTACAGGTTGCCAATTCAATAGGGAAATTCTCAACCTGAATAAAAACGTTTTGTCAAATTTTCAATGCAGATTCTCTATTTTCAGCTAATTTTAAATATGCCAAGAGACCTAGATTCTTCAAAAGAATTTATCTCTTGAGTAGAAGAGATGCTATGAAGTAGACTTAGACGAAATTTTCGTCCAAGTCTACTATGGTCTCTTAAGATAATCCCCGTCGAAAGGTTTGACTGAGAATTCTTATACATTTTTTATTATCAGACAAAGGGGGAAATTTTATGGTCTACTGATGCCATCAAACTAACTAACTAAGGCTTTAGAAATAAATCTTTAATAAATGTAGATTTCATAATTTTATTTGTTTTGGCTTCTTCTTTTCCTGTATCATTTATTCATCAATAAATAATGTGTGTATTACATTTCAGAAAGATATTTTAAATTTATCTGTAATTTATACGTAATTAAGGTTAATAACGCCCTTCCGTCCCTGTAAAATATATCTATACTTGTTTATATCTCTGATCTCAAAAGATTAGATATTCATGATCGTGTCCTTCTTCTGGTTGAGATGGTAGAGACATCAAGTTACATCGGAATTTTCCAATCATTACGAGCAAGAACAATTTTCCTCTAACTATTTCAATATTTATAAACATTTGTAAGAATGCCAATTTTATCTCTGAAATCTTAACAATTCATTCTGAGAAAAAATGTAGAATTTTTTATGTAAATTCCCATTATCATTACAGCTCTCTCTATACGCGATGAATAAACATTTCAAAAGAAAACATTTCCAGATTTTCTCCCTGTCATCAACAACACCTGAAAGATTTCAAACTTTGTTATTTTTTGAAGAAAAATTTCCCTCTCTTCGATGAATAAATAGACTTTTCTCCTTTATGCGTGTTCAGCAAGATTTATTAGTGAAAATAGATTAAGTTAACTCTCTTCATTTTTATCATTGAAAAACCTAGTGCTGTATTCCTAGTGGTCCATTAATCTGAAAACAAGCCTGATTTCGACTCAAGATTAATTTTAACATCTTATCCGTATAAGGCTAGCTAATTAGAAACCAAATGGGTGATTCCTCGAATAATTAATGGGAAATCAACCCAAAGTTCAAGAGATTTTAGTAAATATCCCATTCTGTCGCATTCAGGAAGGTGTAGTCTATCAAGTACCATCTGAACAACCTCTTGTCATCCACTGATGAACGTACGTCAGTGATCAGTTATACACTCGTGAGTGAAACCTGAGTGAAATTTATCGTTATTTAATGAAAGAAGGAAAGTTTGACATTCTTTTTTTTCTATGAAGGAAACGATTTGAAATAAGAGATGCTGTCTAAATAATGTTGATAGATTCTCCTATTATTGCAATATTTCAAGAATATAAATATACAATTTATATTAAACCCTATACGAGAATGGGGACGCAAAAAAACTTTCTTAGAGTTAGTCATTCCATTGGTCTGTTCGCTCAGTCCTGCAACTTTTTCTTGGTTTCAGTTCTATTGTAAATCTATTCTCTCCCTCCCCATAGATTCTTTTTAAAATAAATAAAAAAATATTTTTCTGTGACCTTTTAAGATGGTTATTTCTTCCTCAATCAAACCCCTCTCACCCTTGCTAATGCTTTTACAAAATGGGGGGCTTTTTCCTTTTATGTATGAAATGTTACTGATTTCTCTTTTGATGCAGAATGATTGACATTCGTTCCATCTTATCTTCTAAATAAATTGGACACTTTTCGGTGAGGTTGGAGAGGAACTAGGTTCTCCTTATGTGTATCGATTCCCTCTTGAAACATTTATGATGATTATTTTTGAATAGGCTTCTACTTGTTTATAGTTTGTTGTTGAGGGGTTTTCTTATTTATCAATTCAAATTAGAGAATATGTTTATATGGGAAAAAATGTCAAACTAAAAGGACAAAACAAGCGATGCAAGAAAAAGTCAAGTTGATTCATGAGCCAATTAGATTTGGGTATACCCAGTGAGCCAATCAAGTAAGACGAATTTTCATTGGCCAAAGTGTCAATCATACTGAAATAGAAAAAATCAAGATGAAATAAGTAATTCGATAGAACAATTAAAAAACAAGTAAACTTGACACAGTAGACATGAATTAAGTATGTTTGCACTCTTGCCCTCTCATAGCAGATTTAAGATCGATAAATTACTTTTATTATTAACAATACAACTTGTAAATAGGCATTCATTTGCTTAAAACTCATTTCATATCTGCATTAGAACAACGCTCTCCTTCAAAAACACTAGCTAAATTCAATAACACAGTCTTATTTTTCGGTGATTTCAGAAATGTGCTTCTTAAGAATAAGTCCTTTTTTATACATTACCATTTGAACAACAGATTACCTCTTTCTCTATTAGAATAGGTGATAAAAACATTGCTCAGAACTTCAATGTCAAGGACCTTGGTCTAAAGTACAACCCATCGTTCTGAAGAACAGATGAAAGATGCCCTGAACAAGTTGAAAACCAGATGCATGATGATAAATCGGACAATAAAAACAGACAAAATGAAGTTTTGCTTATATAAGGTCTATGCAAGACCAGTTATTGAAGATGGATCGGCAATTTGGAATCCAGAGGCCAATTATTACTCAAGAAGAATACAACGTACATTCAGACGATTCAGGGGAAATATGGCGCCTGAAATCAAACGATTAATAAGACATAAGAGCCAATCCTTGAATATAAGAAGAGATTTCCAAAGTTTGATGCTGATACATCGCTACAAAAAGATGAATGAAAAGATCGGATTTTGAATCATTAAATTCGTTGGTTAGGGAACATTACTGTACCATTCATTTTAGAAATGTGTTCATTTTTTTAAATCTGACTCAAAATCCATATGTTTTCACCTTTTTGAAATATAGATTCAAGTTTATCCATAATATAGATTTCGAAAAGAAGTTCTTTGCTCGAGATATGTTGGCCATTTAAGTAACTTTTATCAATTTGAATTTCCTCGATAACCATGCTTATGACACAAATTTCTCATATAAGGCATGTTCTCTCTTCTGGTAACAGAGACCAGTTTTATCGTCATGTTTTATCCTACCCCACCTTCTTATTTTTACATGTCTAGGGAATATATCAAGAGATTTATATTTAATCCTTATATTATGTCACGTTCAGAATAACTATCCATTCTCTCTTGGTAGACGTGATTTTCGAATCTTTCTCGGCTGACTGGAAGAATTTCTCATCAAATCTCTGAATACATGATACATAGAGCCTTAATTATAATTATTTGGAAACCTATTAGATTAATTTTGTACTCTCATTAAAGCGTTAATATATCAACTAATAAAATTTAGTCCAAATCGTCTCATCAGACTTACTTGATCTTTACTTGGACTTGGAGGCAATGTAATGGTTTGGGGGTTTATCACAAAGCAAGGAACTGGAAATCTTGTCGTTATTGATGAGAAGCTTAATTCAAATTCATATCAGAAATTGCTTGAGGATCAGCTATTACCCTTTAAGGAGGAAATTCATAAGTGCGAGATGATATTCCAGCAAGATAATGCTCCCTGTCATCGATCAGCATCAACTAGAACATGGTTTGATGATAATGAGATACAGATTTTGAAAACTTGTGGGGAATTTTATCTCAAAAAGTCTATTCCCAAGGGAGAGTATATTCAAATAGGCAAGAACTAGTTCAAAGAATCAATGAAGAGTGGAAATCAATCCCAAAAGAAATAATAGAAAATTCGTATGATTCCATGTCAAAAAGGTGCTTAAATGTTGTACTTGGTAGGGGAGATTTTAAAAAATAAAAGTGAATACTTTTAATTTTTCGTTTTGAAATTTAATGAATTATTGTAAATTTGTATTTATGAAAATATGAATGAACTCTTTGTACGAGTAAAAGTAATTTCGATAGAAACGAATATTCTCTATCGAATTGGTCATCTTTCCATTTTCAATAACTTTTAATAAGTGATTTAGAGACAATTTCTAGTGAATACTTTTATTTTTTCTACCACTATATCAATAAAAGGAAATAAAGAAAAGAACCATGTATGAATTTGAATCAAACACGTAGCGCTTATTTTTAACGATCAATGAAATTATAATTAATTTCACGAGCGTTTGTGAGGGTTTTATCTCAAAATATATTACAATTGAAAAATATTATCTGAAGCAAAATAAAGCTTCACTATCGATCCATCTATCTGTATATATTCCAGATACAGATAGTTATGCATACATCTAATCCTAACTTGAAACACGGATCAGAAGCTCTTGATAAAGGATTATTAAAAGAACTATATATAATTATTAGATTTACGTATCTTTCTTCAGGTCAAGATAGAGAGATAATTTTAAGAAATCTTTATATAAATATTATTCATTTAATTATGATTCAAATAGACCTTCTCAAAATATCCAGTTGTATGCTTATTGTAAGGAATCTATTATAAAAATAATACCACCTTTTTTCATCCTTTTGGTGCCCTGATTTTCTTATCGACTTGGACGAAGGTTCTCTCAAATTTAGTACTGAAACGTCTGGGAGTGGCTTTGAAAAAAAATTGAGACGAAATTTTCCAAAATTACTTAAATCGATATGATAAATTTAATCTTTAAGGATTTTAAAATTATTCCACCAAATTTCGCTTCAAAATACTAAGATAAACAAAATTGTGAAAAGACATATCCGCACTGAGATAGCCAAGTAGAAACTAAATTTGAGAGAACCTTTGTCCAAGTCTATTATTTAGTGATCTGAAAATTCCAGGGCACCAAAAGGAGATTTTTTGAGGTCTCTATTTAGTTGAAAATGTTGATCAAAGTTTTCACATGAGATCTAAACTGTTTGTCAGTGAAATTTAAACTTCTGTCCACTCTAATAACTGGATTATAATTCCATAAGAGAGTCAAATAATATTCAACTCACGGTGGCAGATGTAGACGCGTTTCATCCTTGTTAGGACTCGTCAGTTCACCATAGCCAGGATTCGAACCCCAATTCTTTTTTATCTGTTGCATTGAGAAATTTGGTGTGAATTCTCTACGACCTACATTTGAATGCACCTGATAGTATAGTCTCCAATAAATAGGTCTTTAGTCTAGACTAGCTGACAATATATTCAAGATATTTTACAATGAAAATGACCCCCTTTAACTATAGTTGCCATGCTAGTCTGGAATCATTTCATTTTAATATGCACTGGCTATGTCAAGCGTTTTCTACTTTCATCATTACACCTTCTCAAAGTGTGCTCAATGTAAGAATTCTGTTTAAACATTTAGATATCTCTGGGCTGTTTTACCAGAAGCTTATATCCATGGATAGAATTTCTTAAGTATTTGAATTGTATTCTTGAATTGCTGAAACCAAATCATGTTAAGAAAGTTTATAGAGCTTTTCCTTTGATCTTTATTTGAGAAGGGTGAGGGTTAACAACTCCAACGCCCAAAACTTGTCAAAAGAATAGAGTATAGATTAACTCAGCAATTTTGCAGATATTATTATCTACAAATAATGTATGTATCGTTCTTAGATAGAATTACCTAATGGATTAATTGTAATTAATTATTTTAATTAATTATTGACGAGACGCGATAACTTTCTTGGTGTCTGTGGTGTCAGTTCCATTCGATTAATAATTTTTTTTCTTTAAATGTATTAGGTCAAATATTGACTTAGTTAATCTGTATCTATCATTGACAATAAGAGGCAAGAATCTAATACAATGACTTGGATGAAATTTCGTAAAACTGATGAAACCGCCTGTAATTTTGTTTAAATAATCTTTGAGCTATTTCTAAATCATTCCATCATGTCTGGCTGAGTCAACTCTTTAAATGATTCTTGTATCATATAAACGAAATTTCGGAAATTTTCAAATTTTGAACGTTTTTTATTTTAATTTTTGTTAATTATACGATTCTATTAACTTTATGATAGTTATAAATAGTTTAAATATTTTATTTAAATAGTTTTTGGATTTTGAATATAAAAGATTAAGACATTTTTAATGAAAATATAAATCAAGAGATTATTAAGAAAATGTAAAGTTGTACATGTAGCAATAACGAAGTGGTTGTTGATAAAAGTTAAAAAAATTATTCAGTTTATGTTAGAATAGGCCAAAATTTTCAACTTTTTCTAGCCTCATTTTAAAGATGATCGAAAATTAAGCATTTTTTCCTATAAAACTATACGTTTTCAGGTTTGTTCTGATATACAAAATCTCAATTGAAAATGCCAATTTTTGAACACGCGCCATGATTTTTTCAATGACTTTTTGAAAAAAATAGGACTTATTTTAAAAATTGACTTTTTTTACATGTTGAAAGAATTTCCTAGAAAATTAGGCAATTTTAATGATTTTAGGAAATATGGGATTTCAGAACATGAAAAATTTTCATTTTGACTTTCAAAAATGTGTTTTTCATGGTTGGAACATCAATTTTTGATTAAGGCATAGAACATTGTTCGGGGAAAATAAAATTTTGTATTATTAACTTGTTTTAGTGTGTATGTTACCGTAAATATTGAAACTCCCTCGTGAGTTTCGAAACTCACGAATATTTTCGCGAATATTGAAACTAGTTCCTTTCTCGTGTATGGTTTATCCCTGAAAAATTACCGGAAAATCAGAGAGATTACTGTGTTAAATCGTTGAAACTGATACATTCCGTAAATTAATCGATTAAAACAAACTTTCGTGAAAATAACGTTTATGAGGAAGAATGGATCAGAGAAAAATGTTTAAATGTCGATCAAAGGAGTAATTTAGATGAACTCAATACCTATTTTATGCCTCCTAAATCATAGAGAGATGAGCCTTCGATAGAATTTACAACAGATTTTTTCCATCTTTTTCGTTATCTCCTATTTTCTTTCAACAGTTTTATGGCTTAAACGTGGTCATTTGTTTAAATTTCACTTTGACAACAGAACGAGGACCTTATTCGTAGTTGAGTTGAATGTAACTCTTCTCTAATACTAAGGTGATCTGTTTTTTTTGTCGCCATGTGGAACATATTAGACTCACTCGAGTAATAACTGCAGGTGTGATTGTTATAATAGATAATATAAGTGCATAAACAAAGGATATGATTGTATTTGAGTCCATGTAAAGAACATTTGTATTCTTCTTTATCTAATGAATCATTATTATTCTTTGTGTTTTTTTGAGCTTATATACCCTTTTTATATTACTGCATTTCATAAGAATAAATTTGCCAATTTTACCTACATATAAAATAATATACCAATGGATGATAGGAAACACTGCATATTCATCTTCTTTTTAACTGAAACAAGGAATCTTTTATACAGTTTTAGTTTTGCGTACACGAGAATAAAAAACACTAAAAAGGGAATTACATGCTCATTTATCTTGTGTAAATCCTTTAAATTTCGTTGACTTTTGCAATCTTTCCTCGGTGGTTCAAGATACATAGAAAACTGATTGAAAAATATGATAATTACCGAGATTATATATCTATTACATGAGAAAGAGAGGAATTAACAACAACAAAAATGTATATCTACAGACCCTGAGACAAATAAAAGTGCTTTATAGAGCGATTGTGAGAGTAACCCAGGATGAATAGATAATATGTATTAGACTTGGACGAAATTTTGCAAAATTACTTAAATCGTCCATCGATTTGAAAAAAACTAATCTTCAAGTATTTAAATATAACCCTACCAAATTTCGCTTCAAAATACCTTTCCATGCTTCTGGAATAAGATAAACAAAATTGTGAAACTTTTTTTAATTTAAAACGTTTTTTTGTTTTGTATTTATAATTCTAACTTGAATTTACATTATTTCTTTGCATAAAGTTGTAAAGATGACTTAAATCCTATAAAAATAGTTTTTTAATAGCTCAAAACGAAATTTCTGTTATTTTTCACGAATATCACAATTTTGATAGGTCAAAAAGCGTTTTAAATTTAAAAAGTTTCACAATTTTGTTTATCTTTTTCCAGGAGCATGGAAAGGTATTTTGAAGCGAAATTTGGTGAGATTATATTTGAATACTTTAGAAGATTAGTTTTTTCATATCGATGGGCGATTTAAGTAATTTTGCAGAATTTCGTCCAAGTCTAATATGTATATTCCATTCTGATAAGAATATTGTTTGTTCTATTAAACTTTGGATGAAATTTTACCCTAGTGCAAATTGATCAATAAATCTAGGCTATCTCAATTGTTTTTAAACTTCAAGTAAAAATTAATTTTTTCATCAAGGAAATTATAGCATATTTCAAATCTCGAGTTAGCAGTGAATTCCTATTTTCCATTGATAACAGAAACCTCTGGCAGAAAATAATTTGCCTATAATACCTATAGTTTCCCTGAATGTTATGACTGCAGGCAGAATTATAATTGATGGATCCCGTTGACTTTGTAATTAGATTTTCACGAATACGCAGTGTTAATCCTTGGGTTTTTCCATTCCTGCCAGCAATATAGGAATCAAGCTTATACTTACAACTATTCACTATTGCCCGAATTAATAATTATATTTATCAATTATTATTATTATTATTATACAAGAGATTTATTCCACATATAAAGGGATGTTATACACAATGGCCGATAACATTACTTCTAGTTATCTATGGTTAATTATAATTAATGCAAGTTATTCAGGTAGCTTAACCTTACTCCAAGTCAGGATAAATAACAGATAACCACTGCTAGTCTATAGACAGTAATAATAAAGCATTTTAATAATATGGAATTAATTAATTCTTTCGAGAAACATTTACTACGAATCATCCAAAGAGAGGCTTAAAAATTATGCACGGCAATTCCTATTCTAAAAATCTATTTGCATCTAAGGGGAGGAGTAAGACTTGGTGGTTACAAAAATCTCATTTTTTCATTAAGGTATCGAAGTTTTTGAAAGATTTTTTGGTAACCGATTCATAATGTACACTTTTACTGATTTTAGAAAAAAATATTTGTAAAATTTTAGAGATATTTTTCAATTTTTTTAAACTTTGAGTTGAAATTTTTTGTTGATTTCAAAGTCTCAAAAGAATCAAACGTTATTTTTCAGGATCATCATTAGACAAAAAATAATAATTACTCTCATTCATTATTTTGAAAAAACTCGTCATTTTGAAATGATCTAATTTCCGAGCAGTAAAAATGATCGAAAAATATGAAGTAGACATTCACACGTAAATGGTATGTTTTTTCAAAAAAATGAATAAGAGTAATTATTTTCTTTGTCTAATGATGATCCTGAAAAATAGCATTTGATTCCTCTCAGACCCTGAAATAAACTAAAATTTTCAACTCCAAGTTTAAAATAATTTTAAAAACGCGCCTTCTCGAATTTTAAAATTTTCCAGAAAAACTTTTTTTTTAATTTTTTTTCTAAAATCAGTAAAAGTGTACATTATGAATCTGTTACCAAAGAATCTTTCAAAAAATTCGAAACCTTGATGAAAAAAGAGATTATTGTAAAAATCATGAATTCCCAAATTCATCGAGAATAGCTGGAGATTTCTCTATTTCTGTATATCAAGGTATTAAAGGGACAGATGAATATTTTATAATACAGTTTGACGAGAACCCCAATGATTTATGTCATCTTGCCTTTACAGATTAACAAGATGTCCCATTTCGTGGATTTAACCATGAGAAGTTTTTTTTGTTAGAAAAAAAATCTTATATTGAATTGAAAATAGAAATAAAATACAATAAATAAAATGGATAGATTGATCTGTACAATTATAAAAAGATAAAATGTCAAGTCATAAATAAGCTAAATGCTCTCGAGTTGTAAATATTTGAGCAAATAGGAAAGCCTGGGACTAGAGTCTGCAAGAAATTCGAAAATCATCTGGTTAATGAAGATAGGAATAAAGCAAAGACTTAGAGTAATCGATTTTAAGCCTGATGTGAGACATGATCAATTTAAGATTGGTCAAGTCACAATCAGATAATTCATATTTTGTAAAAATTAAATTATAAAAAGATAATAGGTAATTCGGTTCATATTTAGAATTTCTCAGATAATAATTATTATTAGAGAGAGAGAGTAAGACTCTGTGAATTTTTTGACTAAAGAAGCAAAGCGCCGGACCCAGAGGGGGTTAAGGCCAGAGTACAAAATTTTAGTGCGTTGTACGAGTCAATTATTATTGTTTTATGATACCCCGAATTTGTTCTTCTTTTAAAACAGATTTCATACCATACCAAAAAATATAGATTGAATGAATAGTATATTTTGGATAAATTGAATATAAACTTTAAGAAGGAAAATGTGAAAGGAAGAAACTAGATTTATTCTATTTCTTGAAAGGAGAAACGTTGGGAAAACTTTCCTTCCTTTGAATATATACACAAATGAGAGAGATATCCAAGACGACTTTTGAAAAAAAGGATATTCACTCTAGGGTGTGGAGAGAAAAACTTTCTTCAACGTCACTTTTTGTGTGCATAAAAATAAATTAATAAAAACTTTAGTTTACGATAGTTTAGCGCATTCAAATGCGTAATAAATGTTCAATTAAGGTGACAGAATTTCTAATGATTTCAGAATCATAGTTTATTCGAACCCAACAGAATCAAAGGAGCACTAAGTATGTCAAATTTCAACGTTAAAGCTGAAACATTTTATCCATTCCAAAGGTTTATAGTAATTCGATACTGACATATATCGGACCATAATTTGAAGAATTCGAATTTGGCCATAATGGCTGAAGAAATAGGTGAACTTCTTAATTTTGAATTATTTTCATTCATTTTAGAGAATTGAGTCTTTTGTAAATTCTCAACCGTGTTAACCTAGATTTTTATTGAAAATTGATAAAGTCATATATTTCAGAATCAAATTCATTTACTATAGAACTGTTTCCAGAGTTAATTAACAAGATATAAATTTACACTTGATTGCTTTTTTGACGGAAGAAAGCTACCACCATCGTTCATACACCGGAGTCAATATGCATTAATTGAAGTTGTTAAGGTCAACTGACTGTACACAAGAAAAATTTATTGAAGAATAAAATTAATTTTTCAATTCACACTATGAATAATAAACAAGTTTTGATATAATAGTGATATAATAATTCAGATCTGGATAAGGGAGGGGGGGGGGTTACTTTAAGAAAGGATACATCCCTAGAATAAAGGGGATGTTTTCTTATGTAGGAGTAATCTAAATTTAGACAATATTCAAAATAGTATTTTTATTTTATTATAGCAAAACAAGGAGAATACATCTAGAAACTGTATTCCTATATTAAGGATAGAAATCTTGATAAATATGTATATGAAACTTTCGTTAGAATATTTGAATGTCACATGATGTGGATAAACATCCATCATGAATAACACTCTTTCGGTTAAGTCAAAAAACTAGAACAGGGAATGGAATCTAGTCTGGGAGCTTTGGATGAGTCACAGGTTGGATAGAACAACCCTAATTAATCTGTATGTTCATGAGGTTCACTTCTATAGACAAGCTGATGTCAGTGGGAATTAGCCGATAGTCGACATTATAATAAAGCCTAGATGTATCTTAAATTACCGAAATACAACTGAGAAAGACAGTTATAATACAGTATTCATTTATTGTTTTAATCTTTCATTGATCATACATTGTCTCATGTAAGGCTTCAAATTGATAAGAACCAGTTATGGACAAATTTTCCAACTCGGACGATAAGAAATGGGTTTTTTCATCACTTCTTGAGTCAAGACTCAAGTGACCTCCAACATTGTAAACGTCTTCCCATGAACATCCCACAAAGATCAAGCGAGAACTTGTACCGTAGTTTCCCCCTCCTCGTATTTTACTCACTTATAAACCAAACCCTTAATCTCATAGCTGTTGCTGGTTTTCCATTGGGCTTTGGAGTAATTTTCAACTTCTCTTTTGTTACGAAATTTCTTATAAAACTATTATAGCATTCGAGTGATTTCCTAATCAAAGCATTGTGTGTGATTGGAACAGTGTGCCAGACTCTCTATGATGGCGATACAATGGGATTGCAAGTCTTTATGTGGGAATTTGATTGGAGATTTAATTAATTTTTAGCAAATAAAATAAACACTTTAATAAAATTGGCGCCAAAATATAGAGTCCTCAGTTTAAATCATTCGTTAGTAAGGTTATGTTGATGTGCACTTAGGATCTCTGTGTTTATCTGAAAAAAACGAATTGTATTCTTATCAAATCGGATTCTTCCCCCAGTGAATAATCGAATGGGTAAGGCAGAAAATCTTTTGTTCTCTTGAAATTGGTTACTGCATTCTTTCTTTATCAACAATATTTATAAACCCTTTTGAGATTAGTTTGGTAAACCAATGGAATGCAACTGATTAAAACATATCTTCTCCATGTCGTAACCAGTAGGTTTTTAGAATTCATGATTGAAAAAGTTAACCTGGTTTAAAAATCAGTACTTGGGAGTAGTCTTGAATAAAAATACAAGATTGTAACCATAATTACCCCCTGGAATACGTAAATGTACAGCTCTGTGAATCGTTGAACTCGAGCTATACAAAATCAAAGAAAGTTTAAAAGTTTTTTTCTGAAAACCTATTTCTCTAAGTCATAGATAAACAGCTAACTTAACAAGGGTTAAAGTTCTGATCAGATTAAATGTCTTTTGCATTCTCCTAGTAGAATGCTCGTAGTTGCTCTTGTAAACTATGTTCAACTATCGATTTTCCATACACAACTTTTGGGAAATTTTAATGCTTTTCACCATGTTTCCTGTTAAAGTCATAATTTATGTACACGAATTTTCATTCGTATGGTAACCCAATGTTTTGTTTTCTTCCTCTGGGTGTTTGTTTTGCAGTTCTGGTTTTACATACACAAGGTCACCTTTTCCTACTTGCCTGCCTCCTATTCGGAATAAATGGAACAGATTTCTATGCGAAAATGTACAATTTATTTCGAAATACTTTCCAAATGTATTACATTGATTTGGTAATACTCATGATAAGCTCATACAAATTCGTGAAACTGTTATAATTAGGTAAAAATCATAGATATCCTACATCATGACAATTAGTTTTAATAGGTTTGCAGCCATATATGGAATGCCTTTTAGATTTGGACTGAAAATACTAAAAAGAAATCTGAAAATGGGTCAGTCCTGGAAACAGTTGTAAATTTGAGTAATATTCATTGAGTATGCCCGAAATAAAGGCCTTATTTGTGAGACAATTGGCATCATCTTCTTATTTTTTATAAAGAAATATTGAAGGGGTTTCCAGATTTTGAATTTCTCATGGGAACTTGACCAATGAAGATAAGAATTTACTACACTATTTTCACTGAAAACTCAATATTCTTCTTCGGATTGTCAGGAAATAAGATCTTAAATGAAAAGTTTTTTTCAATCTGACTAAAATATGGTCATTTTTAGAATTGTAAAACGATATAAAAGGTTTGAAGCAATAAAATATTGAAATTTAGGATCAAAGTAAGACGAAGGTTAAGACGATCGTATAAATGATGATGAATAAATTTAATATTGGATTAATTTAAATCTTCAATTAAGATCGATTTTTAAAAATTTTGGACTTGAAAGTTGATCAACCACATTTTCAAATTCAATACACAAATATAGGATAAATGGTTGAAATTTACAGATGTACTCTTTTTTCCGAAATTTTCATGAAAACCCGATCGTGTAAGATAGATTCAATATACAGTGTATAATATACACACATAATCACGGTATCATGATGACAATTGATTCTTTATATTTTCGTTTCACCTTTTGCTTCGCAAAATAGAAGATATCTAGGACACGTCAACATGAAAATAGCTCTAACAAAATTGCGATGTAATATTATTGATGGAAAGTTATATATTGATCTGATTCGTATTGATTTGATGAATAAAATCATAATAAATTCTTGGTTTTATATGAAACAACTGATTATCAGATTATTCTGAACTAGTTCTGGACTTTTCATTCACTTTGCTGGCTGATAGCAAAATAGAATCTAATCGAATAAATTCACAGTAGTGGTCGAGTTGTTTTTTCTATGGTGAAAAGATAATTAAACTTTTGGACTAATTTTATAGACGGCTTCAAATAGATATTCGTAGTTGTATTCGAATATATGGTATATCCTGTGAAAGAACTCTAGGATTGGTATTATCTGTTGTTCATCTTCTTAAAGCTAATTGATCTGAAGTTGTGAATCTATAATTTTTACGTAAACCTCGATTTTTTCATTAAAAAATTCGAAATTTGACTCCCAAACGATAATGAGCTTATGCATTAGAACAGATCCAGTTGAATTGATTTTCTTGTCTAATTCTGATCTTAAAGAACAACTTTCGGCGCGAAATCGAAATTAAAAAAAAAATTTTCTTCAAATCATAAAAGTGGGCAGCATGAGTAGGATTCCAGAAAATCTTTAACATGTTCTAATTTTTGATTTTAAAAAATCGAGGTTTTCGTAAAAGTCATATATTCCCAACTTCATATCAATTAGATTTACTTAACCAATCCCTATATTCTAGTCTATAACGATATTCTTATCTCTGACATAAAGACTTGTCTAGGTTTTTAAGTGATTTCGAACTAAGATCACATTCGATTTCGATTACTCTACTCAAAATCAGCTCAAATGTAAAGCAGTTGGTTCGAAAGTAAGGCATTCTCGATGAAGATGGGAATTTATGATTTTTACAAAAATATCCTTTTTTTCATCAATATTCACATTCATCGAGAATAGTATTTGAATTAATTGATTTTAATGATGTTTTTTTTGTTTTTTCGTATTGTAGAATGAATAATTCATAAATTTACAAGCCTGGTAACCATGGTGAGCAAGAGAGATGAGTTCAAAAGTTAATCCTACAACTTTCAAACCAGACTGAATACATCTTCTCACCTCAAACTGTAGTTGGTTGTAAGAATCGATTTTATCAATTCCACTCAAGTTTACTTTAATTTGAAAAAACCATTCATCAGGATACTTTCCATTATATCAAAAGACATTGATTGTACAGAGATGTTGGAAATTTTAATTTCTAATTTCATAATGTAGTTTTTTTTGCGATAAGAACCTGTTGACTATACTCAGTGAAAGGATTCAAACCAACTATATATATATGTATATATAATAGACTTGGAGGAAACTATGCAAAATTAATTAAATCGCCCATCGATATGAAAAAAACTAATCTTAAAGTATTTAAATATAACCCCACCAAATTTCGCTTCAAATTCCTTTCCATGCTACTGGAATAAGATAAACAAAATTGTGGAACTTTTTTAATTTAAAACCTATCAAAATCGTAATATTCGTGAAAAATAACTTTAATTTCATTTTTTTCAACAATTTTAAAAGGATTTAAGTAATTTTTACAACTCCATGTAAAGAAATAATGTCAATTCAAGTTAAAATTATAAATATAAAACAATAAAAAGCGTTCTAAATATAAAGATTTTCACAATTTTGTTTATCTTATTCCCGAAGCATGGAAAGGAATTTGAAGCGAAATTTGGTGGGGTTATATTTAAATACTTGTAGATTAGTTTTTTTCATATCGATGGGAGATTTAATTAATTTTGCATAATTTGGTCCAAGTCTAACATATAATATACAGGTTTCAACATTGTTTGAGATTGATAGATTGTAGAAGAAGTTTATCGACAATTTTTGATCGATTTCATTTCAAAACATTCTTTGATTATTTTGGGAATAAGAAAAAAGATTATATTGAAGGCAATATGTACATTTCACAAAGCATCATCAGTGGCAATACTTTAAAAATGATATAAGTTAAAAATTCATTGAAGATAATTTACAAATTATGAAAGAAATAGTAAAAGTCAAAGAAAATCAGAATATAATG
>SSNU01000208.1:154984-322017 GCA_012064415.1 Gyrodactylus bullatarudis
CATTATATTCTGATTTTCTTTGACTTTTACTATTTCTTTCATAATTTGTAAATTATCTTCAATGAATTTTTAACTTATATCATTTTTAAAGTATTGCCACTGATGATGCTTTGTGAAATGTACATATTGCCTTCAATATAATCTTTTTTCTTATTCCCAAAATATGATTCTAAGAGGATTTTCGGACGTATTTGAAAATTTACGTGAATATTTCAGTCAGAAAAATTCTTTGATTAGGTATAGTTATGTCTTCCTACTGTAAAGGTCAAGTATTCAGAGACTATCACGTCTGGTAATTCAAAATTTCCGAAAAAAAATTCAATCTGACCAAAATAAGGCCGTTTTTCGAATTTCGATAATGCACCAAATTTCCATTTTTTTCAACTTTTGAACACAAAATTTTTATCGATTTCGATGATTCGAAGCAGTTAAGCGATGATATTTGAGATCAACATTAGACGAAGAATTCGAATTAGGCCATAGAGATAGCGAAGATCTTACTGTTTCCGAGAAAAAGTAAAACTTCCAGATTTAGGATAATTTGCCTAAGTGATAATCAAAAAATTCGCATTTCGCACAGTAATGACGAATTTCAGTGAACTTCTGCAGGTGAATTCGAATTCTTCGTTCAATGTTGATCCCATATATCATCACAAAACTGCTTAGAATCATTGAAATCAATAAAAAATTTGAACTGAAGTTGAAAAAGTGGAAATTTGGTGCATTTTCGAAATTCGAAAAACGGCCTAATTTTGGTCAGATTGAATTTTTTGGGGAATTTTTTCGAATAACCTCATCTTGTTAGCTCATTCTGTTTTAGAATTCAAAAAAATATTTTTTCTGTGAATCCGGAGAAAAATTTCGAGTTTTTTGTAAAAATATTAAATTCTCATCTTCATATCAATTAGGTTTATATACGTCCAACCTCATATTTACAAGAATAATAAAATAAATTCAAACAAGCAAAATATCAGAAAACCAAAACAATACAATTGAAGAAGGGTTACCAATATTGTCCGAGGTAAAATAGGGTTTCAATAAAGGTTTTGATGAGTCAATCAATGATGACTAAATGAGTAGCACAGTATAAATAAGATTGGTTTTCATAGAGTCGGTCCCTTCCCATCCGGGAATCATCACATCCATACAGTTTAAACCCTGTCAGCTAAAGAGTTAAAGCCAGTCACTGACTCCAACCGAGTCTTATTGTATCCATTCAACGAGCTCAATTCAGAGCTTAATTAATCGATAATGAATTTCATTTTAAAACCAAAGAAAAATAAAAAAGAAGAAAGAATACTTTCTCTTCTTACTCAAGTGTCCTCTTCTCTCTACTACCCCTTTTTTCTTGTTTAATAGGCTATAATCAGATAGAGAGGGGGGGCTATGTGTAGATATTCCAACTACTGTATTACTTTTACTCTGTGTTGTGTAACATTGAGTATTTAGTGAAAGAGAAAATATACAATACACACTAAAAAATATATATCTTCACGTCTTATATACTCTCAGTGAAAGAACAAACAGATGGTTATCTTTATTGACCTGTTTTGATTCAAGACACAATGACACACTGATGAAAGAGAAAGAGACCCAAAGTGTAAATATTTTGTACTCTGCCAAAATCCAATGAATCCTCCTCCGTCCAATATGAATGCAGTATTGAGAGGCCTCCTTGTTTGGCTTATTTACTCACCAAATTGAAGCATTGCATAAGAGAAAATAAATGAATCAATAAAAATCGGAAGCAAACTTGAGAAAAGAAGACCCAGTTGTGTACTCTTTTAGGTTTTTAAGTTTTTCCCATATTTGAAGCGATTAACCCTTCATGTCCCAAATTATTTTTTTTCATCACACAAATAATTACGCTGATTCTGAATCTGAATTTCTTTTTGTAAGCCGACTTTATCATTTCAAAGATAATAGAGGTTAAAATTGGCCCTTTTTAGATCTAAAACCAATTATCTTCTAAACTATAAGAGATATCGAGCAGGCGATTGTATATATTTGAAATCTACGACTATTGTTTTACGATGAAGAGTTATTTCATTTTTTTCTAAGACCTCAGCAAATAGGTTTTCAAAAAAACGTTTTAAATATTTTTCAACATTTTCAAAAAATCACCCTTCCTCAAGTAACTATGATGTGCATCGGTAAAAAGCAATCTTTATGAATTATACATATTTTTGTAGCTTAATAAATTTCCTTTCTAATGAGGGGTGGAAAATTATTTCAAGTATCTGGTGAAACAATGGAACATGAAGGGCTAAATACTAAAATTGTCAAATTGCTATCTTCTGTAATAAGATGACGTTTATTATGTTTTATATTGAAAATTTTAACTTGAATTCATGTTATTTCCTCCAACATGATTGCATAAATGACTTGGATTTTATTCTTGACTTATTACGAATGAAATTTCTCTTATTTTTCAGGATCGGTTTAAAAAACGTTTTTAATTTTAAAGATTTTTTACTAAATTACATGTTTATCTTAACACAGAAGTATAAAATGATATTTTGGGGCCAAAAATTCGTAGACAAAATATTGGAACACGCCATTTTTGGTCATTCAATAATGGCTTATTTTTCCTCCAATTTCTTCTATCACTTTGGAATTCCCAAATAGCATAGATTCGTTTTAATTCATCTCCTTATTTAATTTCATTTAATAATCGATTCACAAAAGATCTGGTCAAGCTCTGAGTGTCCAGAGTGAAAATCAATTCAATGATAGAAAAGAAAAATCAAAGTTCACAGCCTTTGACCAACGTTTTTTAACGAAATCATAAAAAAATCTCTTGAAATTTATAATTTACATTGTTTTATTTGAGCGTTGCTTGTCTGATTGCTATTTCTATTCTTCTAGGCACGTTATCTCCTTACTTTGTAATGAACCTGTCAATTATCTTTAATCGTGTGTCTATTTCGACTTCAGAAGGGCTCTAATTTTCCAAATATAAAAGAGAGGCTACATCCAGCCAAGATAGGACATAAGGATAATGTTTCTTCTGGTTTGTTCGAGAATGTTCCAGAATAATTCTACTCTCACCTGATTGGTTGAAATCGAATCGAAAGAAGAAATTAAGATTTCATTCAATAGTATTCTCACTACACTTCCCCCATTGATTCTACTTGTTCATACAGCGAGAATTAATCAAATCTATTACTCTTACTTAGAAGTAGCGAATAAACGAGTAAAGCTATGCTATAGTCGGATCAATTTGTTAATTTTTTTTATTTATTCAAATCTATTTATTTAGATAAAATCATTTGCATCAAGTCTAGAGTTTATTCTGAATGACTGCTAAATAATCCGGTTATTAACCACACATAAAATGGTCATTTTCATTGCAAACTTGTCTCTTTGAATTAATAAACACCAATGATATAATACATTGCTCTCTTTAATTGATTAAAAAGAAATAAAAACAACTCTAAATCGGTTCTTGGACTTGTCTTTCCATGTGTTGATTGAATCTGATAAACAATTCCCTTTTTTTCATGGTGTGGGGGGAAAGAGGGAGCACAATAAACAATCTGGTTTATTTGAAATTCTAAAAAGGCACAATTACGTTGGATGAGGATGAATTACAGTAAAATGCCTGAAAAAAGTGTTACATTAAAGAAATGTAACAAGGTTAAGAAAGTAAATAAAGATTTAAACAACTCATCTTTTAAAGTTTAACCCTTTAAAGACACATACCACTTAAGCAATTAATCATTATGCATCTTCGTTTACCACTCCCATTCGATAGGGAATCTGTTAATCTCCTGGTATAGAATAGATCTTGACTCTATCATTCGTCAAACAAGGGCTATGTTTGTTTAAAACGTTGTTTTGAATATCTATTCCTCAAGATCATAGATAACTATTAACGAGTAATCATAATCATAATTGATCAACATTATGATAATATACAATTGAAAATTGTATTTAAAACCCAAAGATTATTCAGTTTGATTCATAAGGATTTACTAAAGCCTAAAGAAAAGACTCTTTTGATTTACAAATTCCGATGCGACTTAAAAAAGCCTTAAGAAAATCTTTAATAGGACGTACGATTAGGAAATTGTCAACTAGGTCAAATGATCATCTAAAGAAGGATACAGCGGTGACAAGACACATTAAACAGGAAAATCATGAGGTTTCGATTTCTAATTTCTTTATTTTGTATAAAAATGCAGGTGATGACAGCACAGATTTGTGGGTGAAGGAGAAATTCTTCATCAATCACTTTAAACCAAGCCTGTGTGTTCAGAAAAATTACTCTTATAATCTTCAATTACCCTGGCCTATGTGAGCCTTTTTCACTTTTCTCTTCACTGTTGCTATTTATTGAAGAGTTTTGGTGTTTTTTCAGCTTGCATTTTATTCTTATTTTCTTTGACATTTACTATTTCATTCATGAGTTGTAAAATATTATCTTCAATGAATTCTTAACTTTTATCATTATTTATGTGTTACTACTGATGAACCATAAAGAAATGTACATTTGGTGAATAAAACTTTTTCTTCTATAACTACAAATATGATTTTAAGCGGATTTTTTTAAGCAGAAAATTAAATGCGAGTTAAAATTAAAAAATTTGCGTCTAAGAGGACTACTAGAAAGTAACCATTAAAAAAAGGCTTTCGTTATTATTTAATTACAAGTTGAGGCAAAATAATTTTCAAATTATTCACGGACTCAGACAATTCATGAATATTTATTTTCAAGTCTATCAAGTATTACAACAAGAAAAAGTAAAGTTTTACGAGAAAAACCAATTCTAGGGCATGTCTGAAGGTATTAGAATAAGATCAATGAAATGTTACATTTATGTGAGTGTGTGTGGGTCTTGAATGCAAATTTATTTGTAACTTTATTCTAATTATTACAACTCATACTCTTTTGTCTTGTAGTAAAATTTGAATAATAATTCTACGTTCTACACGTCATTCCATGTTGTCATTTAAGCATGAATGAAAGTTGTAGTAATTACTACTTTATTTTTCTAATACTAATAGTATTATTATGCAATATAAGCAAATCAGAGTGACACACGTGTCTTTCTTCAAGTTGAGTTGTTGAGAAATTAAAAAGGGCAAAATTCTAGCAGTAGAGTGAGCGAAAATTGATTTATCACAAAAAAACGTTTATCATCTTCCATATCAGTGCGTAGTTGACGACAAAAATGATTTTCTTTCCCCCTATCTCTTCAAATCTTCTGTTAAAAAAATCAGTCAGGAATGTTTTCACTAAAATAATATTTTTCACATAAACAAATATGAATGATTAACAATGAGATATGCCCAACTCTCTCTATCTGTCTTTATCATCATTCTCAGACACAAAGAATTATCATCATCATCATCAGTAGTAGTCGTAGTAGTGACTTTGTCTGTTTTATTCTCAATGTTTTTACGTGCATATCTTTCTTCCTATACTCACACGTATGTATATCTTTTCCCATATAAATACATACATGCTAATATTGTATATGTATTCTTAATTCTCTGTAAGTTTCTGTGTGTGTGTGTGTAGTATGAAAAATAAATTAAAAATCCACGTACGTACGTACGTGTATCAGATTATGAATGAATATTTGAATGATGGATGTGTCTATTTTCATTAAGGAAACTGATTAGTAGTAGCAGTAGTAATATTATTAGCAGGAAGAGGAGAGAGGAAAAGGTATGAGAAAAAAGAGTGGGTTAAATGAAGTATTGAGGAGGGGGGGGGTCACATGGAGTATAGTGAAAAAATATACACTTATACATTATTGATACACACACACACACATGATGATGATATACGTATATAAACAGAGAGAAAAAAGATGGGGGACATTTACAACTACAGGGACTATATGAGTGTGTGTGTGTGTGAGTGATGGTGTGTCACAATGTAATGATGATGAACCTCTCATATACGCACTACTACTACACTCACCACAAGAACAACGAAACTGAATGGTAATGAATCATAAAGGCAATCTGTCTTTCTCTCTATCCATCTCTGCCGACTCTCTTTTGCCAATGTTACAACTTGTTTCCCTACTACTCTTCTCTTTAGATTTTTTAGGCAATTTTCCTTCTTCCTATTTGTCGGAGATTGGATTTTTAAAATTTCACAAAAACAAAATTTTTCAACTCAAAAGAGTTAAAGTATTATTATTTAGGACCATTCAATTCTATCCATTAATGTATACTGGAAAAATAATGAATGAATTACAAGACTATGAAATGTCAACTTTTTAATGAAAATTAAGTGAGTCACATATTAAATAAAAAAGGTAGTACTGAACAAAAATTCTTAGAATGAAAAAAATCAAAATACACATTACGAGGGCATTAGTGTAAGAAGAAAAAATTGAGTTTGAAAGTAACGTCAATTTGAGACGAAGGAAAATAATATCTTTGTTTCAAATTAAAATAATTACGAGTTTGAGGAGATGAATTTGAAAATCATACAACGTTATAGGATAAAGAAAAAATAGTGAACAATGAAATATCCTATACACTATTGTATACTAATGTATAGAATATAATATATATATATATATATATATATATATATACTGTGTATGTATGTTTTTTATTAACTATATAAGTAGCCAATCAGAGTGTAGCTATTCTCTCATTGGCTCAATAGAATATATAAACTACATACATAGTATAGTATGCTTAGTTGGTGATTGAATCGACTTCAAAAGCTTCTTGACAAACCATTTTTATAATCTCACAAGCTCCAATGACTAAAGACTGTATGATAAGCAAAAATTCCAAAAATGTCTTCCGTATATTTGGAGGGTCTTCCACATCCTCTGATGCAGTCCACAAGACTATTGTAACCAACTCAAAGATAATCTCCTCTCCGATTCCTGCTCAAAAAACGCTACAACCTTCTTTTGCACCTATTTTATATCATACAAACGTTTTGAAGCCAATCAGCAACAAGAATTTACTGCAAAAAGAGCTTTTGATACCCAATGTATGTTTCAAGAAAAAAACATTGAATTGATTAATGAATAATTTCTTTCTTTATTCCGCTAATCTAGGGTAAGAACGTTGCAACTCTAGAGAATCCAGCTCAACCAAAAGGTCTTTCAATCATCTTGGATGATGAGTTCAAGTTCAATGTTGACGTTAGTCACATTGTCAATATCGATAGTTATCGAGAGGAACGCGTTGATGGTAAACTGAGGGAGGAAGCCCTCATGGATATCTTGTCACTTCATCAAGCATTTTATAATATGAATTCAATTACATTTGCCAAGTCTGTATGCCTCCTCGATACATTTATGAATAAGATCAAGTTCAAGCCAAAATACATTATGTGTGTTACAGCAGCATCCTATTATATTGCATCAAAATTTGAGAATTCATCTGTAAGTATTATCATTGATTTCTTGGATGAATGATTAGAATCTTATTTTCTCCTTTTCCCCCCTTTTCAGGATGCATTCTATCCAACTCGTGATAATTTAATACGAATTTATCGTTGCCCCGGTACCAAGGAAGATTTAACTCGAATGATTGATATTATTTTGGAAAAATTAACACCCGAATTTATCGCTTCACTAGGAGCCAGTAATTCTACTGCAATTAATTTCCTGGAATTATTCTTTAATCATATTAACTTGATGAATGATAAGACGGCGAAAGTCTACGATCCAGTCTTTAAGAGCCTCTCAAGAAAACTGGAACTTGTAAGTTTCTTCAATCACCCCCTCCCCCATTCAAATGAAAAAACAAATGAGCCCATTTTGGTAGTGATGAGTTTTTATAATTCTTTTCTTTTTCTCTCCATTATAGATGCTCTGTTCTCCATGTATGACAAAGTATCGACCCTCTTGTCAAGCATTGTCTCTTCTCTATGGCAGCTGTACGGAAGATGTTCACCTAGATAAGATTGATAATCTGACCCTGCTTGACGTACTCAATTTTGCCTGTGCATGTCAAGTAGATTGGTCTGAGATTGAAGAGTGTTTTGCTAATTTCAAATTAATCTTGCAAAAACATTCCAAGACGAATTCATCTTCTTCTAGTGCGACAATAGATAATCAATTCTTTTCCAATACATCCCCTGAGTCGAATTTGCTATGTTCAAATTATGCTGGGTCGCCACCTATCCGATGGAGTCTATCCAAGCGTACTCGACTTAGTATGAGTAAATTTGCTTTAGTCAAGCCAAAATTAAATACAATTATTGAACGTCAAAAGGAGGAAATTGAACTCAATCAAGAGTATGAAAGACAAAAATTGGAAAATCTACAATCAAAGCAGTCATCATCAACTATAACGGAAGCTATCGAGATTATTGAAGAAGCCAATATTTCTCAGGATTCAGAAAATACTAATAAAAATTGCATAATAGATAATAATCACAATACAACTAATTTAGTGACAGTCACTGATAATCAACATCAACAATCATCTCCACTACCACAGCAAGAACAACATCAGAAAATGTTACCCGCTCTTTCTCAAAAGATTGAATCAATAACCGATGAAAAACCCAAGTCAGATAAAAGCATATTACGTTCCACAAAATTCAAAATACATTCTAACAACACCAAAAAGAGACCATCTTTAACTAGTCTTGATGGATTGACCTCTTCAACTACTACACCAGGCCTGCAACAATCTCTGATTGCCAACAATCCCAACAGTAATAGTAGTACCTCGTCCTTGTTAGTACTAGCTACTAGCGTCCAACAGCCAATCCATCAAATGGCTACAGAGAATTTCTTTCCATTCAACACGCCCTTTCCAACGAATTATAATCAGTGAGTTCTCTTTTATTCTCTCTCACAATAATAAATTACTCTTTGAATGACTTCTAAGGGACAATATTAATTCATATAAACTTATTTATATTGTCATAGTAAAAGTTAGACAAAGGACTAACCAGTGAATGGTAATCAAACTCCAACTGGTCATTCCTTTTCTCTACACATCCTACTAAGTGATATTCGCCAAGAATAAAAATTAAATCGAGTTTTTCTTCTCTTTTCATAGATTCTATGATGAGATTAACGATTCAATCTGCGGCCTATTGACACCTCTCTTGATTGCATGAATATTTTTCTATATTATATATACATATTGAACCCATACACACAAAAATCACCCATACTTGTACTCCTACTAATTCTACAGATTTTCAAACAAGAGGAAAGCCCCTCGTTGTTTCCTTCTTTCTCTCTGTCTCTTCAATTAAACTTGTACTCAAATTACAAGAGAAAAGAATCTGGCATCCATTCTTCTCTTGCTCAATCTTGTTATCTTTTTTACAACTCTCTCTTACCTTTTCGGTGCTTTAACATGAAGAATTGAAAGGAAAATCAAAAAACCAAACAAAAATTATCACTCAGAAAAAAAAACAAACAGAAGAAAGTCTTTCCAAATACAAAAAAAATATTGTTGAATTTTGAACCAATTAATTATAAAAAAAGGCATATTCAATTTTATTGTCATTTTTTACCGTTTGAGAACCTTTTGTTCCAGTCGCCCAAACTATCTTTCTCTCTGTTTTTATTCTTGTCAACTGTAATTCTAATCTCATACATCATGTCATAGATTCTATGATGAGATTAACGATTCAATCTGCGGCCCTTTTCCATTTACTATTCAATAATATCAACAACATGAGAAAAACTATTACTGTTGTATTAAAACGAATCTATATGCACTACTCCCCTCTCTTTCTGTCTCTTGTTAGAATATGACTCTTGAATTATACAAAAAAATAGAAAAAAACACAATTTGGATATGACCGAAAATCTTACATTTTTTACAAGAAAAATTTGCATTTCTCCACTAATATAATAATAATAATATAAACAATACAATACAAAAATTTGAACATTATTATTACTTTTGAGTAAAAAGTACTTTTTAATCAAACAACCCACACCAACCTAAAAATATGGATTATTAAAGCCCCCTTGTCTCTCTAACTTTTCTTGTCAATTCTCAATTTACTTCTTTTTATTCTTGAGAAGAAGAAGGAAAGTTTATTATCAGCGCATTATTTAAAAATGTTGTTTTTAACGCCATTTTTTCTTTTTCCAATAACAATAAGATAACCCCTGGTTTTTCATCCTGTACACACAAAAAACTTGTTTCCTCTTGATAAAAAAAACAAATCTTTTTCATGTCAAAATCCCGGTTGAAATGAAAGCAAAAAAAAACAAATTACCTGGTTAATCTTCTCTCCAGAACCTCTCTCAGTCTTATCGAATTATGAGAAACCCTTTCCAACGAAGAAGATGAAGACAAACTTTTATTATAACTGACAGAAACACAAAAAATGGCCAACCTTCTTTCATCAGAAAAAAACACAAAAATAATCCAAAAAATATATACATTAATTCTCTCTTTGAGGCAGATCAAATCACAGAACACAAACACTGGTCATTGGCCCAATTTCAACCTCTCTCCAACATGAGAATGGTGATAACGCCCCCTGACCTGGATAGAATGAACACTCTCCGGTTTCCTTGACGAATTTTTTCATCTTCAACAGAGAAAAATATTGATCCAAAAACATTTGAAAAAGCCGTCTCAAATTATTATATTTACATAGAAACATACTCGAGGCACACTCACTTCTCCTACTAGTTGTTCACACTATACATAACTCTCATAAAAACACGTTATTCATGATAAAATAAACTAAAATTCTTTCATTTTTCTATATTGGACGCCTAGCATCTCCCGATTATTATCAAGTTAATTTAAAAAATTGAAAACAAAAAATCAAGTATACCACTCTACCATGGCAGCTTATAAACATCATGAGTTTAAAAAAAATAAAGAAAAAAATTATCAATAAAATGAACATAAAAACCCAAACATTTCCTTTAGAGGAAAGGAACACTTCTCTTTCAATTTGATCCCTATCGAATCTCGTTTCATCTCTCTCATATATTGACACAATTTGTGTTGCATTTAAAAGAACCACTTTCAAAAGTTTGATATTTCCTATTGACCATTTTTCCTTGCCAATCTCTGTAATAACACAAAACCTGAATGATTCTTACCTTGAAGGAACCTAAACCGACAGAATCTGATCGAGTATCAACGTCTTTCATAACGACATTATAAAAATATGTACACACAATAATCCCTTGCAACTTTTCTTTGGAATTCTTTTTTGCATCTTGAGTCATCTTTATCATCTTTAATATTACTATTGTACAAATAAATAAATCTGTTCTTGTCATAATAAATACAATCGAATAATTCTTTCTACTTTTCCTAACATTTCATAATACAATATACCTATTACATATTATTATTACTTGAGGAGAAACAAAGGAAACAAGACTCTTTATACACATTTATTCGTGTAATCCTTATATAAGAATCTTACTGTATTGTTACAAATTGCAGTGGTACCTCTCCCAAAATTCAATCTTGTGTGATAAATAAATCATTCTTGTGATAATGATAACAAAACTCTTCAACTTTTACTCTGAGATTTAGTTTAGAAGCATCGTAGAATCTAAGCAAATTAGAGTATACACATCGAAATCATTAATTTCCGTAGTGAAAATTTCCTCCAATTTCCAGAGAATTTCACATAAAAAAGCAATCTATAAAAATTGACCAATTAGAATCATTCTGGATCTCTCCACCAATTAGAACGCTAATCGTACCAATAATCATTAGTTTTCACCCTTTTTTATAAATTTATTCATATTGCGCATTTGTAAAGTTTTAATCCCATTTTGTATAGTTTGAAACTCTGTCAGAAAAAACACCTCAATAATAAGAATAATATTCGTAGCAAAAATTAAATGAATAAAAGATATACATAAACACGTAATGCATCTGCGAAGATTATCAGTATATTTCTGTGTCTCAATCAAAGAGTAAATGCAGCTTGCATTCAATCTGAAGCAATGAAAAATCTATGCTCTCAGATGAATTTTTCTCTCAGCGTTAAACAATCGAATTTTTTCTTCATTATCAAACTGATCTTTGTATAATTCTCAATGTTTACCTATCTGAACTTTGTCATTTGTATTCTCTAATCTCTTGTCAGGTATTTTAGCACCTTGCGAATCATTTTTCAACTATTTCAACTATCGATTTGAAACGAATAAAAATATATTTTCTCACATAAAAATTACTAGAGCCTCGAAAAATGTATTAAAACCATTTAGAACAATATATTCAAAGTTTTTATTAGGTCTTGAAATGTTTTATTCTGAAGGGATTGCATTTATATCAGTTAACTCATTTTTTGAACTAAACGATCGATTCTCATGGTTTAAAGTAAAATGCCCTCTACCAAGACCTATTTCCATTAATTTGAAAGCTTCTGATGCAGTATGGCCGATGCTATAGTTGAAGTATATAATGGACCGAATTTGTGAGTCAGTAAAATTCATGTCTTTATCAAGATTATTTGAAAACTCAATTGATTAGCAGATATAAGCAAATTCTACAGATTTCGCTGAATCTTTTCGTGTATAGTTTACATTTATTGCTTTAAGAACAAATTCAAAATCTAAAGTTGAAAATTTTTCCGAGAACTTTTCACACAACCTAATACATCAGATATAAGTAATGAGAAATTTATTACCCCAGGGCCACACTCTATTTCAAATGATAGTTGAGATAACCTTTATTATACCAGATATATTGTATTTCAAAATATTTGAAATTCTTCGGATATAAATATACATACTATTCCAATTTATCAACATTAGATTTAATTTAACTTCGGTCCATTATTCCATTCTTCTGATTATCAATAGGCCAAACTCTATTGTATTCTACTATTCTCTAATTTTTAATTGGACAAATCTGATAGGAATTAGATCATATATAAATGAGCTTGTCGTACCAATGACTAAGACGTGTAAAGACAATTCGAAACGTTTGAATCACTAACTGCTGAGAATTCTAATGATGATCCAAGTTTTAAATAGTCTAAAGCAATATTGAATTTCTGTTTATTACCAAAGATGTTAGATGAACAAGAAGAGCAATACTCTAAACTAATTGGAATTGGGATAGAGAGGACAATTAACAGAAAATCTAAAAGTTAGGCTTGTACTTTGCTTATTGATTCAAATACCACTTGTTATCAATACTGGATTAATAATATACTATATATATTGACAGAGTTACCAAGGTTCTCTCTCAAAAGATTCTTGTACATTTGCCAGTGTATTGATTTATGTAGGTGATTTACATAAATATATATATTTTTTGATCTATTGCAGCATTCAATACCAAGTCTTGTGATTTTATTCAATACGCTATGATTTACACACTGTAAACCTCAAACATGAGAAGTTAGCACTACAGAATAAACAACCTTTTTAATTAAACAAATCGGCTTGATAATATAGTTACATTCATTTCTATAAATACACAATAAGTTCTCAATTAACAAGCTATAGTTGAAAATCTTGAGTCATGCAAAATTTGAAGTCAACTTCTATGCTATCGATATGCCAATCTTGTGGGCATAGGGTTTGTGTATTTAGTTTAACTCAAATTAATTTATGACTCAATCGTATTTGAATGACTCTACACTTGGTTTTTAAAGGGTTTCCAGTCTTGTAGAATCGAGTATCTGAAAATTCTTTTTCATATATTTTACGAAACACTCCTATTATAGATTTTAGTATTCAATGAAATTCATTACGAGAAACCTTGCATAGTTTTAGGGGGGGGGGCACTTGAAAAAGAAATGCTTTTATCTGATATCTAAAACCAAAGGTTAATTATCCCGAATAGCCTCTTAACTTTTGATAAGAATTTGGCAAAATCACCCTTTTTTATTGTAATTAATCAATGATCCATATCATCTAAACGTTTAGAAAGTATATGTACTTTTATTTGTGTAAGATGGGATTTTATATATTCGATTTTTAAACGTTTTATTGTTATATGCATCTTTCAATGTGATAAAACAATAATCTAAAAAATCTCTTGATTTGTAAACGTTTTCTATCACTATTTTTTGTTCGTTTTTAACCAAATAATGCCACATTAGTGTTAAATAAATCTTATCATTAGAAAATGAAAAAAATTAAGCATGTCTTAAAAACGTTCCAAATTTTACATCTTTCAAAAGTTAAACATATATAAATCCACACTGTTGATTCTACCTTGCCTTGCCTTTTAAAAACTATTTATTCTCAAAGAAGTATTGATTCAAGAAAAGAGTGTCCTTGGGAGGATTTATGCTGAATTAAAAGCAAAAATTTCTTCTTGATTTCAATGATTGATTAAAAATATTCGTTCATTTTCTCTCCTCAGAAATTCGTATGCATTGCATTGCTGAATCATATTATTGAATATAATTTTTTTTACCAATAAAAAAGAAAAATTCATTCCGTTCCCTTCATGTTTAGAGGGGGTGTGGGACTTTTGCTGGATTTGCGAAGGGAGAATAAACTTTTTCTAAAAATATACATCTTCCTCGTTCTTTGCTGTTGTATATTATTACAAAATTTATCTCCAACTGGGTAAGCTGTCAATAAAAGAGAAAATATGTAATCGTTAGTAATGAAGAAGAGAATATCCTTTCTTTCTTCCTTTGTTGCAATCATATTTTTGGATGAATCAAAAGAAAATTAAATATGCAGTTGGGGACAAATTTCTTTTTGTGTTTGTGTGTATCTTTTAGTATTTCTCTACACGTTCCATTGCTAAGCTCATTAAAAGAATTAATCATTTCTCTCTTTGAAGAGAGATTCACGACACTAATTCGGGATCAATTGCATCCTACCAACTGTAAAGTAAACTTGCTACTTTAATCAAGATAGTGGACGATCCAATCAGAGGACCTTGGACGTTTCCATAATCTGATTGGCTCATATAATTCTTATTACATTAATCATTATCTCTAATAACCAATAAGAGGGAGTATTAGAAAATTATTGATTTCTTCGTTTAGAGTAACTTTAAATAAAGTGATCAACCAGACTTGACGAATTTAAATTAATTTTTCAACATAGCCAGGCATCGTTTATGTATTGCCCAAGTTAAATTTTAGTTCTATTCAAATTCCCTCTCGATTTAAATAATATTGGCGGGAAAAGACGCCATCTTGTGAGTCACAAGCTCTAAATTAATAGAAAAAAAAGAAATGGCTAGATTAGATTTTGTATATTACGAAATGCCGAGTTGGCTATTCAATATTACTACCTCTTGATCGATTACTTCTCATTCTATTAAGACTTTTGCCTGATTTTTTCGTTTTTTCTCAACTGTGAAGTGAGAATAAGGATACTACTGTTCACTCTGATATGATAATTCCTAGGGAATATAAATAAAATCGGCTCAATAACACAACGAAGCAATTTTAATCCTTTAATCTCTTTGTTTCTTCTTACTTTCAAGGTAAACAGTCGGTTGAGAATGAATGAGTAGTGTAGCCCCCCTGGAAGTTTATTCCCCAAATTTGCTCCTACTTTTGAGCGTTTTTTGTTGCTAATTTTTACTGAATTTAGTCGATTCGGATCAATATTCTTAGACGAAATTTTGCGAAATTACTTAAATCGCCCATCGATATGATACATTCAATCTTCAACTATTTAAATGTACTATTTCAAAATACCTTTCCATACTTCTGGAATAAGATAAACAGAGTTAAAATTTTCAAATTAAAAACGTTTTTTTGTTTCCAACTTGATAATTTTAACTTACAAAAAATTTGTAAAAATCCCATTAAAATTGTTTTTTTACTAGTTGAAAATTAAAATCTGCCAAAGCTACAAAATAGCCTGTTTTTGGATCAACGAATGACCCTATTTTTTATCGATAACTTTTGAACCAAAATTTATTGCACTAAAATTACTGTACCGTGAAGGGTTTGAAAGCAGGAATTCGTACGTATCCCTGGATGATTACTTTACCGTGTGAAAGGTTTTTACGATTTACTATTGATTCGTGAAAATAATTTCAATTTCGTGTGATAAATTGATTGCAGGAGTTCAATTACAAATAAAATTCTTCATCTGTGATAAACCACAATGGTTTTTCTTAATACAGAATTAGAAAAGCAATTTGTGGTTATCTTATCCATCGTTCTACATGTTAGTGGAAAATCTAATTTACATACCTAAAGAACTATTGCTTGATAAAAGTAATCTCACTTTTAATATACATCTCTGGAGAATAGGTGTTCGAAGTAATATTTTTAGAACAGGGGATTTATATTTTGAAAATAACCAACTTTCTCCGAATTAGTATTGTGCGTTGTTAACGAATGATAGAGCTAATTTCAGGAGATTAATTGATAAAAATAACCCAACTGGACTAGGAGTGGGTCTGAAAAGTTTCATCTATTTATTTCAAATACAAATAGTAATTTCCATAGAGTAATTTGTTAAATAAGGAAACAGTAAATTAGACATTTGCAAAAATATAACAAAAACCTAATGGCAGTGTCTAAAAATAAGAATTTTATTTTTATATTTTCCTCTTGGAGGTTATAGCAGGAAAGAGGGAGAGGTGATTTCCCAAAAGTATGCAGACAACATACTTTTCCCGAGGTTTATTGATAGTCGAATTGTTAAAGTTGTGTGATGTGAAGTCAGGAATTTGACGAAAACCTCGGTTTTTTGGAATCCCACTCATGTTGCCCCCTTTTACGATTCGAAGAAAATAATTCTGGAAAATTAGGTCATTTTTCAAATTTCGATTTCCCGCAGAAATCCAAGGAAAAATTTCTTATTAACCTATACAAACCTAATCTATGTGTTCAGAAAAACTATTCCTATAATCTTCAATTACCTTGGCCAATGTGAGCTTTTTCACTTTTCTCTCCACTGTTGCTACTTATTGGAGAGTTTTGGTGTTTTTTCAGCTTGCATTTTATTCTTATTTTCTTTGACATTTACTATTTCATTCATGAGTTGTAAAATATTATCTTCAATGAACTTTTAACTCATATCATTTTTGAAGAATTACCACTGATGATACTTCAAGAAATGTACTTTTGGTTTTAATATATCTTCTTTCAATTTTCTAAATCCAATTTGTTCGAACTCTGGACTGAAATTTTATATACAAGGTGTATATTGAATTTTTATAGTTTTAACTTTAATTTCCATTATTGCTCACCAAAAAAAGCAAAATTGAATGAATCCTATTTAATTTGTTTTGTCAATGGTTAAGAATGAAATTTCCTATATTTTTCATGAATATTATAATTTTGATCTATCAAAAAACGTTTTTAAATTGAAAATTTTTAGTTCAAAGTTCAAAAATATGGGAAATTATTTTTCCAGAAACTTTTTCTTCAATTGGTAAAGGAAAGTGACATGATCTGTGTTCTTAACCGAATTCTTGATGAAAGTATTGTGATTTTTGAATACCTCCCAGTATTTCAACTTCACAACAATTAGCTTTTTTGTTAGTTCCATTTTTTCAAAATCAGAATTATAACCAATTTCCTCTTTGTTCTAATTATCATTTTTTAGTTTCCTTAGTGTTTATCAAGTCGCCAAGCAACTGGATTAGACAGAGTTATAAATTAATATTTTTATGTCAATTTGGAAGTTTCTACCCCTCTCTTCTACATAAACTTTGGATCAAAATTCGGTATTCTTTTAAAACGTATTTAAAATAAATAACAGCCCAGTCTAGTAGAATGACAATTTTTTTCTCTATAATTTTTGTAATATTTTGAGGTTATGTTGGTTAAATTAGAGAATTGTTGCCCCTTATTATTTCTCTCTAAGTTTACTTTGAATCATCTAGTAATAGTATCACCACTAGGATCACCGCAAGGAATTCGTTTTCATTCGAATGTTATCGATGTTAAAAAGCCCTTAGTTTCTTTGTCATTCAGGATAAAAAGATTCTGAAAATCTGAAAATTTTTTAGCCTGTAGATTTCGGGAGATATATGAATTTATGTTTCACTTAGGTCAGATGACAGTGGAAAATGCATTCAAATTAAGAAAAATTAGTTCTCACTTAGTTTTCAGACGATTAATCATTGATAGGATTATTTTACAAGAAAATTGGCCTCTCTCTAATATTCATGAATATCAGCTATTCTCACGCATGTAAGAGAAATTTCCTGGGTCAGTCCTTACATCTTCAAAGAGGGATTGCAATTTGAAAAATTAAAATTTTAGAGATACTTTCGAGTATAGTTTTTAAACAAGAAGACGTAGCTAGAAAGTTTGAGATTATTTCTTTCTTTTTAGAATTCTAATGCGAGCAAAAATAAGGCCTAAAATTCGATAAAGCATAAATATCTTTCAAATTCTCAAAATCTTTTCATTTCGATCATACTGTCAAAATTCCGATAGGTATAGTATTTTTCCTAGAATGTGTAATACCCGACAGTGTCTATAAAGGATCATTAACAAATTAAATTACAGTAAAAATATTTCTATTGAAAAATCTTATTTTTATTGAAACACGAATATTTAGCCCCTAATTAAGTATTATTTATCTCGACCAATCAGAATGCAGCAAGTGATTTCTATGCAAAAATAAGATGTTTCAATAGAAATATTTTTACTGTAAGCCCAATCAGTAGACATTAGATGAAATTACATAAAAAACTACAAAGGCCGCCTGTAGTTTTAGTAAATAACTTTTCTCTCCCTGTGCTTTGAATGCTTCAGAAAATTTTTATTTAATACCCTCTAAGCATCTCATATCAATTTGTAGTGAAATTTCAATCAAAAAACCCATTGACTCTTTTTCATAGTAAAATTCATTGATGGCGGAAATTTTAATATTTGCCACTTTTAATCTGATAAAAATTTAAATTACAAAAAGTTCAATAGAATATTATGATTTATCAATAATAATTATATAAAGTGGTGTAAGAATAATCTATAAACTTTGCATTTAGCTCTGCATATTAATAGCTCTTTTTCATCCATGTGACAAGTTTTTTTGACTAGACTAGACACTAAATGTGTAAAAGGAAACGTAGAAACGAAAAGGTGTTCAATAACTCAAGCCGGTTAAATTAGAGAACTGTTGCCCCTTATTATTTCTCTCTAAGTTTACTTTGAATCATCTAGTAATAGTATCACCACTAGGATCACCGCAAGGAATTCGTTTTCATTCGAATGTTATCGATGTTAAAAAGCCCTTAGTCTCTTTGTCATGAAGGAAAATTACTGCAAAACAAATCACTACTAAACAAAGCCTGTTTTTATTGAAAATCATTTTGCGTCAGATGATAAGACCACTTCAACAAACCCACACTTAACGATGAGAATTTTGTTTCTTTTTCATACTGAAAATTAGCTTGAATTTGAAATTAGAAAAGTCCTATTTACAAAAAATGGCAATCAGTCAAATGGCGATAATAAAGCTTGTTGAAATGAAGAAGAATTTGAAGAAATGGAATTTGATCAAGATTTCTTGGAATCGATAAGAAATGTCTTTATTTCCCTTACACTGGTATTAATTGAATCATATTCCTCTTTTCTGTTTCTAGACATTCTATGAAATAGATCCAGTGGATCCAATATGTATATTTTATAGACTGTAGTAAATTGCTTGAGATTTGTCATAATTTCCTTGACAATATTTTATATCGCAATCCAGTATTTGGCCCCCATGATCTAGATTCCATAAAATCTTAATCAAATTCGAATTCTTGATATTTTTTGGTGTTTGGCATCGTCATCAAGATTCAAGTTTGATCAACAAAATTTATCGATATTTGGACATGAAAGGGACTTCCATAGTTTTAGATGGAATGGCCCATCAAACTGTTGCCTCTGACTTGATCAAGTAGACATCAAAAAGGGAATACATTTTCAATAGATTGAGAGAGCAATTCATGACTCATTTGTGATTTTGATGATTACATGTTTATATCTAGTTCTTAAAATACAATCATTTTTAATGATCCTTTTATTCATGTGAACACATAAAAACATACTTTTATAGGGTTCAGATGTTTAAAAGTCTTTTTAATATTTTTTACAGTTACAGTTGAAAAGAAAAATACTCAATTCATTCTTTTGAATGTGCTGACCCACATTTCGGACAAAAAGAAAACTTTCTCTTCAAAAGAAAAAATTGCATTATTGATTTTCATCTCGAATTTCTTCCTTTTCCTAAAAAAAGTAGATAAGAAAACAATGGGAGTCCACTGAATGCATGTATAAAAAGAGGAAATTTCATTACTGATCATTAACCCTTTTTTTCTCGTTATACTTGCCTACTGTTTCAGTTTTTCATAGCAAACAATGATGGATAATATCAACAAGAAAAGTGAGACTATAAGTGTTAATAACATCCAGGTTTGTTGGTGAAAAATCACCTTCAAAGTTTTGGACGTGTTCCAATTCATTACTATTTATTGCGTAATACGTTTCTCATCATAATTGTATTGAATATATTAATGAATATTGCAGCACTTATACTCACAAAAGTTAACTAGAAATATTTCGTTTATTAAATACACTTAAAAGAGCTTAAAATCTTGGAGAAAAACAACGAATCAACTCTTTCTAATAAAAAAGTACTTTTTGGAGCCCGTGAAGCATTGGCTTCAAGTCCGATGCATCATTTACAGAATCTCAAAGCGCTTTATTTAATTCAATTCTCAAATTTCATACATGTCTAATAGAACCTGCTTAGACAAGCTTTCAAATTTACACATGCAAAAACACTTGCAGGTTTCAAGTTTGGAAAAAGGTCCTGAAAGGAGTAAATAGAATAATTTTAACTAGAAAATAGCATTTTGAGGGCGTTCTACCTTTTGTTGTAATGATTCATGTTCAAAACTAAATAAAACTACATCTCAACTGATGTGTGAACGACCCCCCCCACCTAAAAAATACGAATCAGATCGAACGAAAATATTTTCTCCTTGATTAACAGTGATTCATTATCTGATCATGAAAAGGATCAAGAGCCAACTGTTTTTGAAATTTTTTCCCCACATTCACTGCCTATATAAGACTAGAATTAAACTTTATTCAAAAATATATGAGGGTAATTTATACAACTAGTATTTTAACTTGAATAAACCAGACACAAATTCAAAATAATATAGCATAAATTCAGAGCTCACAACAAAAACTAAAAGATTGAATTGGTGCCTAGTCAAAAGAAATGTATCGATCAGATCATAATAGCTAAGTGACTTTAGTTTTTTTCGCAAGTAGCTAGATTGATGCTTGATCAAACGAACTTTAACTGACATAAATGATCGATTCTCAATTAAGAACAAGGCTTCCAAACATTAGAATTTTGAATAGATTCTATTTTATCATCAAAAAGAGATCAAGCTTCATGATTTTTGAAAAAATCTCAATTTTTCATCAGGCATCAAGATTTTTTGGTAACCGAGTACACTTTTACTGATTTAATTATTTTTGGAAACATTTTGATTCTCGAGCTGGCGTGGTTCTTAGATATTTTCAAACTTTGCGCTGAAATTTTTTTAAATTTCAGGGTGTGACAGGAATCAAACTTTATTTATTCTGGATCATCATAGACATAGAAAATAGTTATTTTTACTCATTTAAAACTGATCTTGGATCACCCTAATTTATCAATTTTCAAGCAGTAAAAATGACCGAAAAATAGAGTCACGGTAATTTCACACGTAATTGGAGTCTTTTCTCAAATCTCTACGACCAATTTTGGTTTATTTGTGATCCCGAAAAATGATGTTTAATCCCTCTTACACCTTAAGATCAACAAAAATTGGCAATTCAAAGTTTATAAAAACGTCTCCATGAAAAAAAGAGATTTTTGTAAAAATCATTAATTCCGAAATTCATCTAGTGAATACCTTCATATCTTTTTGTTGGCTGATCAATCTATGAAAGTTTTCCGATGGATTTTCGAATTTCTTCTCAACTTTCTTGTCCATAAATATTCTAGTGTAATGTAAGCCAAGTCTTTATCTAGATCAAGATATATTTACATACTATATAGTATATATATACCCTCAAGGAACATATAGAATTGTATTGCATTGGAAACATGTTCGAAATTAAATGATAAATTTATTACATAATATTGATGAATTTATAGGTAACATGTCTTGAAATGGGTCACCTAGAACCAGGATACACTTAATATCCACCCAGTTTCATCAACAGTTTTATAATCATGTTTTTTTTCTATGAAACAGAATGTATGTTGATGATTTCTTCCTTAGTAATAAAAAGCTTGATCTTGCTGACTCGAGGTCCTGTTAGTGTTTTAGAACGAACGAAAGATTTACACGAAGGTTAAAGAAACATTTTAAAATTATTCATCCAAGATTGACAAATGAAAGTTGAGTGTGCTCATACCCTTTATCTGTTTCCCTTTTCTTTTTTCGTGATGGAGTAGAGTATTGGGATGTGAAGAGAAAAAATCAATCTTTTTAGGAAATTATGGAAAAATTTCAAGTTGGAAGTTTTTGTTGATTTCAGAGTGAAAGTATGATCAAAAGATTTTTAGAATCACAATAAAACAAGGAAACTGATTATCTAGAGGCTACTTCTAGATTTGAAATAAGCCAGCATTTCCAAGCGGTTTATGGTACAGGTAACTTAACTCTCAATTTAGTTTTAAAAAGAAACTGAAAATAATTGATTTGCCAATTTTTGAAAGAAAAAATGAACTTATATAGCTACTCTATTTTATATGACTCAATATAAAAATTACCTAGAAAATATAAAGAAGGCATTTTTGTAAAACTTTTCACAGTAATCATAGAAGAGAGAAAATTTTATCTCGAAGCCATACCTGTAGAATTCGAAAATGTGATCACCTTGATCATCAATTAAAAAGTTAGCCATCTTCAAGGTCATTATTATTTGGGTTGGTTTCTGAAACCATACAAAATTTCCAATCTCAGCGATGTACTTTGTAAAATATCTCTCTGGGTCTTTCTTTTGGGTGAAAATTTATGAATTCCCATCTTTAAAAAAACTATCGCTTTAATCAGTAAATAAAGTGATAAACGCAAACTCTGTTCGTGGTTCATTCGAAAAGTACTAAATAGAAATGCTCTTCACTAATTCTAATAATAAAAATATTTGAAAAAACTAACTAGGAAAACGAATATTTTTTCAGACTGAGTCCAGATAGGTCTGAAGAAAACTAAGTTGAGACTAAGGTGATTTCTCTTGAAGTTGTCGTTGAGTTGAATATAGCTTTACAAGAAAATTCAAGAGCCATTGCTCAAGATAAAATTCAATAATATCCACGATGTAGGTCACTATTAACTCTAGTCTTGTGTATGAATAATTTTTAACTCTTTCATAATTAAAATTATAATAGAAGAAAAAATTATATTCTGGTTCTATATCGATCTCATATGATGTTATTGTACTGTATTAGCTGCTGTTTCTACACACACAGGCCTTACTTAACAGTATGCTCACCTCAATATTATTGTATGCTCAAAGGTTCATTACATTAGCTCAGTGTGTAAGAGGTTATTTCTGGTCGTATCAATTTTTTGCATTTTCACAATTAGTTGAACATCAAAAAGAAGATTGGTAAACATTCTTCTTTTATACATCTTGTAAAGATTAGATTTGATAGGAACATTGATCATTAGAAACAGGTCTTGTTTCTTATACGATTCTTTAATGCTTCGTTTTTTGGACTGTGCCAGGTAGAATTGTACACTTTTGTGGTTGAGTTTTACAAAATCACAGTTTTTTCAGGAATATATCATAGATTTGAAAGTAAAAATGTAGCCAAAATAGGTTTTTAAGGACATGGAAATAGACAAATAAGGTGTCAGATCCACCATTTCTGAGGGCTTTTGAATTGTATTGAAAATTGTGATTTTTGTAAAAATCATTGATTTCCAACTCCATATCAATCAGTTTCAGAATAATTCCTTATGGCGATTGATTAAATTCATGAACAATTGCATTTTATTATGTCTTTTCGTAGCAATTCGCCTAAATCCTCGAGGCAAATGCCAAAGGAAGGAAGAAAATACAGCAATATTTTTTATAATGCATTGGATTCGTTCATTTGTTAACGTCTTAAGGAATATCATTCATACAAGAAACTATGTAAATGTTGCATTCACTCTTTTAATGTTAAACAGATATGTGTACAGATAGGATTTTCCAAACAAAAACAAGAAAAACATCCCACAAGAAATGTTCAATTCATCAATCAAAAAATCCCTTTTGATGCTAAGAGAATATCGATTTCTCTCCTTCATACAACCCCATTGATGATCTGATTGTTTGTTGTAGGTTTTGTTTTGTTAAAATCCATATCTGAACTCGCTATCTCATATCTGTAAATCTAAATATATAGTAAATTATATTTAGACTTGGACGAAATTTTGCAAAATTACATAAATCGCCCATCAATATGAAAAAACTAATCTTCAAGTAATTAAATATAATCTCACCAAATTTCGCTTCAAAATACCTTTCCATCCTTCTGGAATAAGATAAACAAATTTATGAAAATCTTTATATTTAGAACGTTTTTTATTGTTTTATAATTTTAACTTGAATTGACATTATTTCTTTACATGGAGTTGTAAATCCTATTAAAATTGTTTTTTCAATAACTTAAAACGAAATTATTTTTCATGAATATTACAATTTTGAAAGGCCAAAAAACGTTCTAAATTAAAAAAGTTTTATAATTTTGTTTATCTTATTCCAGAAGCATGGAAAGGTATTTTGAAGCGAAATTTGGTGGAATTATATTAAAATACTTGAAGATTAGTTTTTTTCATATCGATGTGCGATTCAAGTAATTTTGCAAAATTTCGTCCAAGTCTAATACGTACCACATTTTAAAAATAAATTCTGAGATTGAGCCCAAATTTCCCCCACAAAACTTTTAAATAATTCAGAAGGAAAGTCTAATTTTTCCTGAATTAATTTTCAATAGGTTTGCTCCTGGCTAGCTCGTCACTGGTCTCAATTAAATACAAATGGCATTGAAAATAATTATAATTTAGTCATTATAATCCAAGTTATATTAGCAATATCAGCAATATGAATATCTGCACTCATATGACTGAAAATATGTTTCGGATGAATTTAGATAGATTAAAACTATATAGAAAGTAAAAGAAAATTTCGTCCAAGTCTAGTAAATATTTCCAGAAAGAAAATTCTGATATCAATTTAAATAACGAAGCAAGCACGAAATTTCATGTATCCTCAATCACTTAACTAAAGGTCCGAAAAATGTCTCATGGGGTTTCTTATTTCATTGCACGTATTATTCATTTTCCAGTAAATGGGTCAACAGCCTACTACAACATTTTGAATGACAATTTAAACATAACTTTTTTTGGGATTTTCCCCCTTCTCTTTAAGAGCACTGCCCTGCCCATATTTTTCTGATAAAAGGGAAGCCACATTTATTCCAGAGAATGATCAATATTTTATGAAATTTCTATTCTCCAGTCACTTTTCTTTTACGTCAAAATATTATTTTATGAGAAAGTCAAATTTCTCTTTTTTCATAAAATGAAACTAAACTATTCAGAGTGATCGTTTTTTAACCCTTTTCATACATAGGCACCTCGGCAAAGGAGATTTAAAATGGTTTACAAAAATATTACTGAACTTCTATTGTCAAATTTTGACTTTTTATCTTCCCTCTAAAGATCCCGAGTGTCAGTACTGAATCGGTAGAAATCTACAAGAATTTTGAGTTCTATTTTTATCATCTTTATTTATTGATTTTATTAAGCAGTAAAAATGGCCAAAAAATACAAAGTAGAATCGATAATGGGTTGTTTATCTTTCCAATGGGAATCCTGAAATATGATTTTTAGAAATTCTTAATGTCAAATTCATCTGTTTGTTTTGAAGGAGCCAACTCTATCCTTGAATTAGTTTGGTGACAAAATATATATTACTATCATTATTGGGTTCTGAACTCATGGGGGAAGGTTAGAGGAAACAGAGGTATATTATAGTGATTAACGTTATATTTCGCCAGGTCTCTTCAGACTCTACCCTGGTTGACATATAAATACTATAAAAATGCTAAATTTTTGTGCATTGTTCCATCGGTTGAGTTGATCGGCTGTAGCTGATAATTAAACTGTTAATATCCAGAGTTCCGCCCCAGCAACAGGTTCAGAGTTGGCAATAATTGAAGAATAAGAGAAGAAAAACAATAGTTGATAATCAACAAGCCAACCTGTAATTGTCGAGAAAAGAAAGAATGGAAAACGCCCAGGGGCTACACGAAAGAGAAGAGGTTCCACTGGTCAGCTACGAATTGATGCATTCATAAAGAGGCAAAAAGTGAAATGAGAAGTGAACTTCCCCCTCCCTGCTTTTTTGATGCAATTTGCAATCAACTCAACCAATGGAACAATGCACAAAAATTTAGCATTGTTATATTATTTATATGTCAACCAGGGTAGAGTCTGAAGACACCTGGCGAAATATAACGTTAATCACTATAATATACGTCTGTTTCCTCTAACCTTCCCCCATGAGTTCAGAACTCAATAGTAATATTTTTGATGAAGTTCGACAATATTATCGTTCGAAAAAATATATATTAATATAATATTTCAAATTTTTCATCAGCTCAATCGAATTTGCAGCGAGGAAGAAAGAAGATCAAGTTTTGTATTTTCTTTTCGACTGACAGCAGTTTATTTACTTTTATTTAATTTTTTAATGCTTGTTATTTTAATTTCCCCACTACTCCCCAATGTATAACAGAGGAAACAGTTGCTTTTCCTCCATAATCGCAGTATAACAAGAATGTCCAAAATGGAGGTTATACTATGCAATGGAAGAATGAAAGACGAAATGATTCATTGCGTGAAAAGAGAAGATTTATAATCAATAAATCCAGTTTTTTTCTCTTTTTTTCTTAAGACAAGCGAAATAATAAATCTTTACTTTTATCATCTTTTTCAAATACAAATATACATGAGAGGACATGAAAGAACTGAAATGGAGAGTTTACATATCTTGATCATACACAAATCTTGTTTACAATTCCCATGAGATAAATAAAAGATAAGCCAATAAAAGATGATTTCAATGTGGGCTATGGATCCAAAGTCATTTTCCAGAGGAGATCGTAAGATGTTGTTCAATATTGGTTCACTGTTTTCAATAAGACTTTAAATACAACGATGTTTCTCACAAATAAGACCTCATCAACATATGTATATTATATAGGTTTCTTTCTGGCCTCTGATGTCTTCTTGATTGTAAATTATTGGTCTTGGAATCGCTTCTACTTCCTGGAGAAATTGTCTCCATAACTTCGGACCTTGGTTTCAGTATATCTGATCGACTTAAAATTAATCCCCTTTCAAATCTGACTCAAATAAACTCGCTTAAAATTCTCTAAATCACTTAATTTGAGACCAAAAGCTTACAAAGCATTAGTATGTAGTTATCTTGACTATATTTCCCCTTTAGTCCCATCACCGAGTATTGAAAAATCCTTAGAGATTGGGTATATTCAATCCCAAATTTTATTCTTTCTTCATCCTGACCTAGCGTCATACACTGATCGCATCTCAACCTCAAGGTCAAATCCCCTTTGGTTAAGAAGATGTGTAAAAACTTTTATTGACTGATTCCAGAATGATTATTGAAAATTCTCTCATGGCCTACTTATTTTTCATTACAAATTTTTCAACGCCAACCAGATTATATCCAATTCGTCCTATTTTTCATAAGATGCCCAAGAACCTTTATTTTAATGCTTTTTGTGATTTTTATATCTTTGTTATTTATATACTAAATTTGAATATAATTTTCTAACAAAAAAATCTGTAGAATAAGAAAAGGTATGTAGTATTTCTTAAAAAAACATAAGGACATAGTTGTAGTGAAGGTTATAAAAATCAGAATTGTATTAGAGTAATAACTCTGATAATATAATTCATCACTACTTTATTCTATAGTTCTTAAACAATTCTGAATTGTATAGCTTAGAAAATCTAATTAGTAATTAATAACTCTAAAAACAAAAAATTAAAACAGTGCTGGTGATGTTTTTAAGAATAGACTCAATTTCCTAGTTTTGTCCTCAGTTAGAGAAAGTCATTAAGACTTAGATGCTCAGAAGGTGTGTAAAGTTAGAGTTACAATCCTTACAGCATACACAGAATATATATATGAGGGGTGGAGTGGGGGTGCTGCTAAGCATCTTTTATTATGCCAGTACGTTTGCTTGTAAAGATTTAAATAAATAAAGTATTTTTTTGGGCGTTATCGACCAATTTTTATTATCCTCTTGTATTTTGTTTTTATGACAACCTGGAATGTATGCTAATGATAAAATTTATTCATTAAATTTGTTTAAAAATATACGGTGCGAATTCAAATTTTGGGATGAATAGTTTTAAAAAGCTTTTATTTCAATCAATAAAATGAAATCAGAACAAGATCGAAAGTTGTTCAATATTAAATTCTAAAGGTATAAAATACTCTGAACAAAGCCAGAAGAAATATACGTACGTAAATTTTACATTGAAAGAAAAAAGACAGCTGAAAAAAAAATCATAAAAATGTTCGAAAATTTTTTCCAAAACTAATAACTACTCCTGGAGGAAGGAATAAGAAGAGGCCCTGTCAAATTTTATCTTTTTATGTTTTTTTGGCAAAAATATAAATTATTGTATTGTTTTTCTATCCACTGTTGACAATGATAATAATGCAAGTTGGAATATATAGCTTATTCATCATGGCAATACTGAGAGTTTATTCCTAACAGAATAGTTATTAGAATACATTGACAGGAAACTATGCCCAAGAAAAAACCAGAATCTATGTCGTTCTTGAATTCGACACAATTTAATTTTAATCGAAAAATTATTCAATTATAATTATCCTGGCCTATGTGAGCTTTTTCATTTTTCTCTTCAGTATTGCCATTTATTGAAGAGGTGTTTTTTGGTGTTTTTCAGCTTACATTATATTCTTCTTTAAAGATTTGTGAATTATTTATTTTTTCAATCAATTTTAGGCTTTGTTCATTTGTATCAATTCAATCATTGAGAAAATAAATAATTCACTCTCAATAAATTGATGAGTAAGTTTTAATACCAGCGCGTAAATTTCTTCTCAATGAAATTTTGTTTAAATTCATTCAAACATATTTTGAGCGCCATATTTTAATACACTGAATTTTTATATAGCTCATTATTAGCACTTGTGAAGAAAGCCTAATGAAAAAAAATGTCTAAAATTTAGAATAATCTAGGCAGTGAATACACATTAAATAGAGGAAAAAGAAGAAGATGACTTTGTGTATTGATTATGGTTTAATAATCTCTCGCTGGATAATAAAATAAATAAATGTCCATAACTGGGCTAGAGCCTATTCATAGAATAAACTCTCTCTTTCTTTTACTTTCTATATAGTTTTAATCTATCTAAATTCATCCGAATCATATTTTCAGTCATATGAGTGCAGATATTCATATTGCTGATATTGCTAATATAACTTGGATTATAATGACTAAATTATAATTATTTTCAATGCCATTTGTATTTAATTGAGACCAGTGACGAGCTAGCCAGGAGCAAACCTATTGAAAATTGATTCAATAGGTAACCCTATAGACAGCATAGATGTATGGGTAAAGGAGAAATTCTTTATCAATCAATACAAACCCAATCTATGTGTTCAGAAAAACTATTCCTATAATCTTCAACTACCTTGGCCTATGTGAGCTTTTTCACTTTTCTCTCCACTGTTGATATTTAATGGAGAGTTTTGGTGTTTTTTAAGTTTGCATTTATTCTTAAACTTTTACTATTTCTTTCAAAATTGTAAATTATTATTTTCATACAATTATTTAACTCTCATTTTTAAAGTGATACCACTGATGATCCTTTAAGTTATGTACATTTAGTGTTAATATATCTTTTACTTCTATTATAATATGATTTTAAGTGGATTTTCGGACGTATTTGAGAACTTACATGAATTATTTAATCAGACAAGTCTAGTACGTATGCATATTCTACAACTACGAGAATCACTAAAACAATTTCCAACAACAAATATGCAACTTCGAAACCGGCATCAAGGGTAAAGCAAAGTAGGGCTCAGATGAAATAGATTGTTTCTCTCAACTCATTACTGATCAAGATGGTGAACACGAAGTTGATGAAACTCGCCAATTCTACTTCTAGACTTTTGAATTTAGACGAGCTAAAGACGAATGTCGTTATTTTTTGGAGTGACTTGAAACGCTTTAAGAACTGTGGTCAGAAGATGGTTGCTGATGTCACTAACTTCTACTTGATGAACACGGCTCGAAAATTTTCACCAATTAAATTTCAAAAGAATAATGCAACAGTTGGAGAGAAAAAATATGTTTTCCATGAAAACAAAACTTTGATGAAATATGCAGCAAAGAAGAACAAACCAGTAGTCCTTCTAAGTAGTCTACACACCAAACCAGATTATGATTAGGATCACCTCCAGAAATCATATCATATTACAATAAAACAAAGCTTGGTCGTAAGAATTTTCTTCGCCAACTTAGCAAAGCACTGATGAAGTTGAACCAGAAAGATAGCGACAGAACTAATCACTCTCTTATCAATTTATCTGATATAGAACCACTTGGAAAAAAAACAAAAAGTAGAGGTCAAGAAAGGAAGATGCCCTATGGTCCAAGGTCTTTGAAACGAAAAGGTCATAGAAATTGCTACAGATCTTTGAAATCAGTTTTTGATGAAAAATTTGTAAGAAATGTCAATAAATTTCTTTCATTTTAGACATTTTTACATAGCTTTTAGCTGTTGGTGTCGTTTCTTTCGAGTTTAATGGGCTAGTGAAATTCGGCAGGGAAAAAGAAACAGTGAAAGATTTGGTTTTCTCTAATATTTTTCAATGTACAAGGAATTAATTAATAATAATCTATCTCTCTTCATTCAATCCAACTACAGTTTTTAAGAATACAAAATACAAGGTCAATCCTTGAAATTTTATCATGATGACGATATGCACAAATGAGAGAGAATATATAAACAAGCGAAAATAATAATTCTTGCTTCATCCGTGATACTGTTCTGTATAGTATATGAAGTGGGGAGCTTAAACTCCAGGAGAGAAAGATGAAGATCATAGACAATGTATGAGTCATGCTCCTTTCTTTAGAAAACAGTGCAAGAAAGAAAGAGATTATTCAAAGTCAACACAATGACTCGTCGTTACTTGCAAAAATCATAAACTTTACTTACTCTATGCTGTCCGTGAATTCATTCATTTTTATGTTTTTACTATCACTCATTGAGAATTCTGTCTGTAAATTGATCACAATAATCCCATTCATAGTGTGTGTGTGGGAGTGTATTAGTGTGTGTTTGTTTGTGTGCATTACAATACACCCACGCATTCAGACATAAATTGACCCCTTTTATTATTATTATTAGTAGTATAGTAGTACAGTAATTCCCTCCCAAAGGAGATGTGTATTACTTTCTAGGATATGAAAACATCACCAAGTTTGTATTCTCTTAATTATAATTATTATGTATATATGGGAATAAAATCATAAATTCTCTTCATGAAAAAAGGACATAAAATAAATTTTACACTAACGAGCAAGAGGAATGCATCATGCACACAGGAAAAATGTAACTTTTCTTGTTTAAAACGTTTTCTATTCTTGAGAACGAAGCTTTAGCAGATAGAGTTCGGATGAATTCTACAGGTTAGAAATAATCTTACTTTACATCTATTATGACCCTGGGAAATGGATTTTCAAAAAAACGTTTTAAACAAAATCAATTCTCTTTTAATTAGCACTGATGAAATTCTACGACATCAAATAGACCTGCAAATGGCTACAATAGTCCATCATATCAAGGGACCTATTGAGACAAGATAGATAGATGATTGTCATGTTTCTTGCTTCCTTTCTCTACCCATGATTCATTGAAGAAGATGAAGAAAGTTTAGTTCTCTCTTGTTGAAATCTATATAGTTGGATTGATCCATCCTACACGACTTTGGTACAGATTTCGGTAGTTTTGCTACACATTAGTACAAAAACCAACCAACTGGCTTACTAAGAACATGCTGCTTACTCATCTAACGTATCTAACGTATTTGGACAGTAAAACTACTACGGAACAAGCATATTTCTTGTTTAGCGTGAATTTCCAAGCAGTGAAATGTTAATTTTTGATTAAGTTTCTTTCAAAAAGTAGAGAAATATTGATGATGAACAAAATAGGCGTGTTCACTCCACAGGTATACACATTCACTTATGCAGAGTTATGGTTGATAATGATTTTTCTCGATGATTTCTCGTGTATTATTCTTTGAGAGAGACACCAGATGATAGATGTTCTCTTGTTAATGTAAAATTTTTCTTACATTCTCACTCAAAGAGAGAAACTTGATTCATGTTCACTTTTACTTTTTTGGGGTAAGTACAGAAGCAATAGGTGTCAGATGAAGTATAATAGGTGATATTCGAGGTATACCCAGAAACAATGGGAATATGTTCACTATTATAATATCTGGGGTGGAGAAGTATTCATATTTATACAATGGGATAAAACAATATAATATAGGTCAATTAAAGGTTTAATCTGTATTAATACCTATTTTACTAAGCTGAAAATGTTTTACACAAGTACATGTGACGAATTATTAAATCAAAGTTTTCCGTGATATTTCCGCATATAATAATGATCTGTGAGATGTAAAATAACTGAAAATTTTAGCTCAGACTTTGGTTCTTAATCCAGTGCTTCGTTGAATAGGAAAATAGCTGAAATTTGCTCTCATTTTTACAAATCATCATCAAATAATGACATGGAATGTGTAGATAATTTTCTATTAATGAATATCTTTATTGAAAATCTGAATGAATTTCACTGGTTCACTCAAAATGGGTGACTCGAAGTGGTTTCTGCAACAACTGTAGTATATTGCACTACCATTTTCATTTCAGCGTCTTTTGAACGTAAACTAAGGAAGCAGCCCACTCTGAATAATCTACTTTTACTTGTCTTTTATTTTCGTTTGTGATGAATTCATCCCGGTAGTGTTTCTGAACACAGGGATTTCGTTTTCTTTTAGTCTCATCTTAGCTTCAATTTAAGTCTTTTGGCTCTTTAATCTTTCCAGAAACTTTTTATTTCAAGACTCTATCTTCAGATTGCTTTGATGATTTTGCACTTTTATTTGTCCTTCTCTAATTATCATGTTAAAAATCAGTTTGAGATCACTCACGCATATTGTGATCAACAAGATATGGCTTGAGATTTACTTTTCAAAAAATATCATCTTTCTATTGGCTGAATAAATTAGAATCAGTTGAAAGTAATAAACCCATCAGAGTCTAGTGTTCAGCAGCTATTGAATTTATAACTAATATCAATTAGTGGATGATTGTTGAACAATAATTTTTAGTTCAAGTATAGAAATTAAATGCATCAAAACTTTGTACTCTAAGAGGTTTATACCAAATAAAAAAAGAAAACATTTAAATTTTGACTTTGTAAAGAACTATTTGATGCTGATCTAGGTTGACAGACAAAAAACCTAGAAAGGTTTTTTCTTTGAAACTATCAAGAATTATCAAGTATTAGTATTAAAAAGTTTAATACTCTTTTGAAAATAACTTTTTACTAAAGAGTGGCAACATTCTGTTTTAGAAAATGTTCCGGATTTTGTTTGAATTATTGCTGAACCGACAGAATTCGATTCTCTATCATCTTTCCAATGCAATGATTTGAAGCTATGAGTAGTCTAATCTTTTGGCTCTTTATATCACTAACCTGAGAGACAAAATATGAATCTAGCTTAGGTTAAAAAAAGTGGTGTAGATGAACAGCCTTTTTTATTCATGCTCAACGTGTGTCAACGTGTGAATTTTTACTTCTACTGCCGTTAATTTTCACTATTCAATAATTTACTTCGATTCTTCCTTTCTTGAATTGAAATAATTAAAATGACATATTCTTGCCATTTAGTTTCAAAAGATTCAGAATGAAAAAATCAGATAGAAAAAGATGACACCTCTACTCCTTTTGAGTCAGTGTATAGTAGGCTAGGGTGAAATTTTTAACCTCATATTAGGACCAACTTTTCTGATAGAACAAAAAATTCTAAGCATTATTTTGTATTGAAGAATGTGTCGAAAATACTTTGCAATTATGTCATTCGGTTTTGAAAAATTTTTCAAATTGCCGCTCAATTTTCAATGAAATTTTACTGCATACTCACTAAAATCCCGAATATCTTGGACATTTAATGAATTATGCAATTAAAATTATGCAAAATATGATCTGAGTACTAAAATTTATCAGAAAAGTAAGTCCTCTCGTGAGTTGTTCGGAAAAAAAAATTTCACCCAAGCCTAGTGTATAGGATTAAATCTTTACAATACTCAGTGGCCAGTTGCTAATGAATTGATTCATGTTGACTACGATCGATTGCGAAACTCATTGGGCACTCCAGTTCGAAGAAACTAGAGGGAAACTTGTATTTGATTCGCAATATGTTGCAAGCAAACCAGTCTATCAGGCCCCAAATTATTTGATATATTTTTTATTGAAAATCTGTATTTTAGGTTTCTTACCAGGGTAAAATAAAGTAAATGGTACCAAAATATCATTAATTTATTTTCAAAAAATATTCTAGAACCTTTTATCTGATCCTAAGCCAGTCTTTCAACTGATGAATTGAAATTTGCAGGCCAAGATTGATCACAAAATTAAAATAATTTTTTATGGGCTAAAGTAGATATGAGTGTTTCTATTTCTCACGAGATTACTTTTAAGAGTATGTCTATGCTTGAACCCTAAAAAAATTCCTAGCCTATTTGTCAACAACATAACACAGACAGAGTTATTGATCCTTGAAATTTTCTAGTCTGACTTGAGAATTTTCGTATCGAGTATCAAATTCTTTTTCTGGTGGGATGAAATTTCACGAATTCCTTCATATCATTCATTCTCATGCTGGACTTGAAATTCAGCTTTCTTTTGCTGACTCTTTCTTGGACTGATGAAATTGAATATGTCTCATGTGTTGTACATGGATGGAATTGATCTATGACAATATTTATTTACAATTTATTGGCAATTTACAATGAATGCCAAAGAGTTAGAACTTACTTGTATGATTTAGGCTAAGTCTGGTCTAATGCATGACCTCATTATCGTTTGAGATTTGAATTTCGATCATTTTTGATTATTTTCAGTGAATGAATGAAATTTTGATTATCAAAGATCTATTACAAACACTTCGTACAGTGCACTGCGAAACTCAGAAAATAAGACGTATACAGAGTCCTTGCGTAAGGATTTCAAAAATCGAATCAGATTTTACCATTAGTCATTAATAATGACTCATTATTTAAAGCGGAAAATCAAAATGAATCCAAAAAAGATCAAAAATTCGTATTAACCAACTTTGGTTTGAGAAGTGAATTGAATCTGAATTTAGTGGAACACAACACTTTCTCAAGCAATAACTGAAAAATACCTAAAACACTTTTTTCCACCCCTCATTAAAAAGGAAATTTATTAAGCTACAAAATTGTCTATAATTCATCAAGATTACTTTTCAGTGATGCCAACCAGGGTTGCTTGAAGAAGGGTGTTTTTTTTAATTTAGTCAAATATTCTAAAAATATTTGGAATGTTCTTTTGAAAACCTATTTGCTACGGCTTTTTCATTAGTCGTAGATTTCAAATATATGCAATTGCTTGCTTGATATCTCTTATAGTTTAGAAAATAACTGGTTTTAGAGCCAAAAAATGCCAATTTCAACCTCTATTACCTTTGAAAGGATAAGTCGGAGTACAAATTTTCTAATTTTTGTAATGAAAAAAAGTTATCCAATAAATAAAAAGGTGGATTCGCCAACAACATGGTTTATTGTTTTTCTCATTTTGCATCATGATTTTTTATTAGCCTTTTTAAAATAATTATTGATTTGTACAATAGAAATAAAATAATAGATCTCTCTCCTTTTACAGAGGGCTCCATTCTCTAGAGTTGATTGTAGACAAACAAACATACTCGCTAACACAAAGAAAGACAAGCAAAGAATGAGAGAGTAGGTTGGTTATCAGATGAGTAATGTACCACTAATTTCCAGCTTCCATTCACAACTACAACTACTTATCTTCTTCATCATCATTAGTCTCGATTCCATTGTATATGATACATTAACCTGTTGAAAATTACCATTTCTACTATAGCTGTCTGAATATTTCTTTCTTTCTTATCGATTCATTATTCACAATACACAGAAGAATCTCGTTTTAGAGATTAGTTTTGTAATAAAAAAAAACACGGTCTCATCATGGATAATGAAATGAGCTAATTAGCAGAAAGGGTAGGCCAAAGTTGAATATTTTTCATGATGAGTTTATTCTTGTGGAGTAAGTTGATATGAAGTCAGGAATTCGGGATATTTTCATCAAGAAAAAAAGATTTATGAAAAATATGATCATTTTTCAAATTTCGATTTAGCGCCAAAAGCTTTTTTATCGAAATAAGCTTTTTTAGGATTAGAGTTCAGCAAGAGAATAAATTAAGCTAAATTTTTTCTATTGCTAACCTTATTATCGTCTGGGAGCTGGATTTAGATCACTTTCACTACTCGATAACTCAAAATGCCCTCAAAAATGGAGGAATTTTCAGAAATTTGACAGTGATATTCAGCTTTCTTGTCTGATCTTGAACCTTGAAAGCCTCTTTTGACCACACTCTCACTTTTAAATCAACAAACATTTTCAGTTCGAAAAAGTGAGATTTCGAAATTTGAAAAATTCTTTTCTGAATTTTTTTCTTCAAATAGTTAAAACAGGCAGCATGATTTTTATTCCAGAAAATCTTCAACATATCAAGTCAAGATTTATATGATTTATAAGATCAGAACTTATTAAACCCTCTGAGTATATGCTCTTCAAACTGTGAACTTGTTCAGAGATCAAATCAGAATTACACTTATTATTACTTATCAAAGCAAATAAATACAAGATTATTAGCTTGTACAATTATTTCGAAGCGTTATCTTGTATTAACGATGTAAGCGTTCTATAATTATCATATTATTCTAATTTAAAGCTTGTCTTAATTCAATTCATAGATAATAATAGCCCTACTTTTTTGTTGATTAACGCAATAAAAATTTGTACCAATCAGAGAAGAGAAAGTCAATGCCGGTTTCAAGTATCTCTAAATTCACCACTAGCCCTTATTTACGATCCTAGACTACTCAAAATTGTCAATGAACTGAGAAAAAATTTTCCTATTAGTGATGAAGGTGTGTAACTTGACGCAAGCCTTTTCTTCCCACAAGATTTTCTCCTGTTTTACACTTATTGCGTATTTAAATTGTTTATGTGAATTTTTCCAAAGTGTCTTATGCTTTACAAGAACATTTCAAACTTCCTATAGAGCAGATAGAGAGAGTACATACACACTCTGAAAACAAAATGATGTGTGGAAGAAGGAGAAAGTGAACTTACCACATTAATCTCTAATAAGACACAGATTGCAGGGTTTTGGCGTAATTCTGTTTTCATTTCAAAAGGAAAGCCAAGGCTTTAACCTTATAATCATGAATCGATACACGCATGCATCCTTTGTCTTGAACCAAAATTGTAGATTAGTTTTGTTTTTTCTAATTTTCTCAATAAATTGATGCCTCGTTTTTAAAGTGTTTGGCTTTGTTTTGCTAGAGCAGTTCAGCATTTGATTATTCAAAAGAGGCTCATAATTTTCTCATAGTTAATGTGAAAAAGGTTGTTTCTTTTGGCATAAACACACAATGTCTAAAGAGTAAACAGGTGTTTTTCTTTTGTTGTGCAAAGTATAAGTTACATGTGTTAGAGTGGAAAGTAATTCATTTATTGTTTGAATCAAAAAATAAAATATGATTTTCACATTTCATGTTTATCAAGATCCGAGTAGATCCTACGCAATTTTTCCTTCTTCTTACGTGGTCTAGCAGTGCCCTTACTCTCGGCTCCATTAATCAACAGGGCACCTGGATAGTAAGCCTTTTTCGATTGAGATAACCGACGCCATGCCTGACTAGAGGAGAGGCTAGTGGCTGTTTCCCAGTCCTCAGAATTACTACCTCGATAGATATGATCTGATCGATAGGTCATGTCACTGACACCGGAGAGTAAGTTTTTTCCACCGACATTTCCGTATCGGGAAGTGGAAGCAAGACTGCTTATCGACTGCCCATCGCATTCGTCAGCGTTCTCCTTTTCTTCGTCAACAAGACGGGGAATATGACGCTTACTACGTTGTCCGCCAGATGAATAAGAAATCTTTTTCATCAACTATAAAAGGTCTTGATTAAATATTACGTAGCTTTCACAATAATCTACTCTTGCAGACTTATATTATTTAACTTTGGACCAATTCAATCTGAATAATTGGTTTCTTTACTACAAGTGAATCAGATTCAGAAAAATTAGGCGACAGTTTCACTTGGGATATTAAAAAGGTATAAAGAGTTATGGGAAAACATTTGTGGAACCTACGGAAATTGAGTTATCGTTCAAGATGATCTTGTCAAATCTACTGAGGATGGAATCAACTTCAGACTGTACTATGGCCGATTGTCTGGAATGCTTCAGTCGATTCTTATTTGCTAGACTACAGGACTCTGAAATGTGTACTCTGAGGAGAGTTTCCCGGCTGACTTGCTCCTGCCATCGGGTCATTTTGTCCAGATTCTTTGGGAAAATGTTTTGAGTCTCATAGAGATAGTCATCTATGGGAGCGTTGGGTGGGGCATGACTATACAAGAGACGTCCATTAAAGTAATCCTTGACAACTTGACGAGCGGCACGGTCGTAATGAGGAACACCGACTGATGTCATAAAACCTCGCATATCTAACAGAGGGATGGAGAAAAGCATTTAAAATTATTCAAGACTACTCATGAGTATATATGTGTTTTATTTAAAAAAATGATTCTTACAGCAAATAGAACCCAAAAGTTCATGTGCAACCACAGGTCGATTAGGGTCATCTCCCTCTGGCGGAGGCTTTATATTAATTCCGTACATTGTTTCAAATACAACTTTTGGTATTTGGCTGCAAATCTATAAATGGGGCATGTTATAAGAAATGAAAATTACAATGTTAACAGGTCCAATGTAGTCTCGATTCTCATCGACAGAGAGAATACCGGAAACAACCAAATCTGATCGTGTATGTACGAATGAGGGAAAGACTAAGCCGGGACAATCACAGAACAAAATGTTGGGAGTCAGATAAATGGTTTGGAGATGCTTAGTGTGACCTGGTGTTGCAGATACTGAGACCCGTTTGGAGCCGACCAGAGTGTTCAGGGTGCTAGATTTACCCACATTGGGATATCCAACGAAGCCAATGGTGAAAGGATATTGATTATATGTTACTTCAGGCATGGCTTCATCTTCAGATAGGTCATACTCTTCATCATCTAAAGAGGCAGTCTCATTGGATTCCTCATTTCTTGCAGAGTTGGGAGAATCTTTTTTGAAGTAGTGCTCCTCGGCCAATTTGACAATATAGTTGATCATTTCCACTTTGGACAGGACATGAGGACTATAAAACATTATTTAGATAAAATTAAAATAATTACTCATTAAATTTGACATCTTTGGATGATTTTTCACTGGAATGGTTATCATTCGACAGTTCAGACTGAGCCTCTTGATTTGGTCCATCATCCATTTCGGGAATGGACTTCATCGGCTTACTTTTTTTATCCCCTTGGGCAGCAGACCAAAAGAGGGCCTTTATATTGTTCTCTTCAAAGTAATTGGCCCAATATTTTCTAAAAATCATAATTATAGGGTTCAATGGATTACCTCTGGGATTCTGTCAATAAATCGGATTTATTGAGAAGGAGTATACATTTTTTTTCCGCTGATATCTCACTGACGTACTTGTTGAGGTCAGAGGAAAAGTACAGTAGTGGATTACGTGCATCAACTATTTGAATAAGAATGTCACTACGCTCTACAACTCGCCATAATTGACGCCAAAAGTCCAAGTTCTTTTCGTAAGGAGTCATTTCGAGTCCTTTGGATTCAATTCTTGTGAATATTAGATTAGTAAAACGTACTCTGCCAGTTTTTGTCGCCATTCTAGGAATGAAGATTTTTCCAATTCGTGTAGTTCATCTCTGGTCATTGATCTATCCCATTTTGGACGTCTCGGAATAGTCAGCTTATCAGTATAAGAAGACTGCAATTTCTGAACCTCTTCCCGTTTAGCATGGGTGAAGAAAGTCTTGGCCTCTTTCGGGTCAACTAAACGGAAGTTTCTCTTCTCAGCTGTGAAATCCTGATTAGCTAATGAGGCAATATTTAAAAATTGAGAAAATGAAGATTCTTCAGTTAGGGATTTAATTGGCAAGCGAGAATAATCCTGGGATTCTGTATCAACTGAATGCAAAGACTCAAAAACATTAATTAAGTTAATTTACTGAAAATTTAGCATTTTGTCTATTCCGTTGCTTTATCAGCGCTTTTCCCATATCATTTTTCTTGGGCATGATTTTAGCTTTTGAATTTGCACAAAAACTAAGCAACAATGGCTGATTCAGAAAATATTCTTTTAACTACAAGATTCATTTTGCAGATTTTCAGTTGGTGAAAATGACGATGGAAATTTGGCTGCTTGTTTTTGTTTCTCTTTCTACAGTTGTCTTGATTATTACTTTTTTCGTATGTTATAAGTTTAATATCTGAATAGATTCTGATTTTTTTGTATTTAACAACAAATCCCTACGCTAATATTTATCGGTATGAATCTGAGAAGACATTTTATGACATAAAAAAGAAGACTGAGGAAAAATTTCCATTTGGACTGACAGAAAAACCTGTTATAAACTTGTCAGTAATAATCCCTGCTTATAATGAAGAAAAGAGACGTATGCACTTATTTTTATTCAATATCTTTAGTTTGCACAACATTAAATGAAATGGTTGAATTTCTTGAGGGAAAGAAAGAGAAGCACGCTAAAAAGTTTAGTTATGAAATTATCATTGTTGATGATGGAAGTACCGATAGAACATCGGATATTGCACGTGAATATGCTCAAGAGAAAGAGTTGGAAGTTATTCGTATCATGAAATTAGTCAAGAATCGAGGTAAAGGTGGAGCTGTACGTCTTGGCATGCTAAGTGCTAGGGGAGAATTTTTAATTTTTGCCGATGCTGATGGAGCCACAAAGTTTTCTGATTTTGAATCGTTGGAAAAGAAAATGGCAAAATCTATTGCCTATAATTGGAATGGAAGTATGGCTGTTGTTTGCGGGTCCAGGGCTCATTTGACAGAAAATGTTGTTGCCAAAAGAAATCCTCTGCGCAACATTCTCATGTACGGCTTCCATTTTGCTGTATGGTTTCTGTGTGTACGCGGTATTAAGGATACCCAATGTGGCTTCAAACTCTTTTCCAGACAAGCAGCACGTCTCTTATTTATGAATCTCCATGTAGAGAGATGGGCATTCGATGTTGACTTGTTGTTTCTTGCCAAAAAGTTGAATATCGAAGTTTATGAAGTTCCTGTCAACTGGCATGAGGTGGACGGCTCTAAACTTGTACCTGTATTCTCATGGCTGCAAATGGCAAAAGATCTCCTACTTATTCGTCTGCGCTACGGTCTTGGTGCATGGAAAATTGAACCACCGCATAGATTGCAGTGAGATCATCAAACTTTTATTACTGTTACTAATATTACCATATAAAAAATGGATACATTTACAACTACCCCACATTAAACATTCCAGTGGTCCTTGTTTAGAATTGGAAAAAGAAAAACCCAGAATAATGACTTTACACAAGAGACAGAACCCCTTATTCTTTTTCAATCACTAAAAAACACCTGTAACACTTTAGGGTATTAAAATGAATCATGAATGATATGGAATTAGCGTTTGCTAGATGAATAAATTTTTATCGAGTATTATTATTATTATTCTTTATTAAATGTATAATTCTTATTGCAGTAAAGCTAAAAACGAGAAGCTAAGCAAATGATCAGATTCAATTGAAGCCAAATTTCATTCGGAGATCATCAACAACACCGGGAAGGATTTCAGTGTTGAGAAATCTCTCAATTTCAAAATTCGATGGAATAATGCTCTCAATTTGTGAGAATAAATTGTTCAAGAATACTTGAACGGTATTTTCCACTTGTAAATTAATGCGGGCATTCGATAGATTTTCCTTTTCAACTCTGCCAATATTTGTTTGAGAGAATAATTCTTACCTTAAGGAATGGAGTTCTCTTCTCAAACTTTTCATTTCCTCAAAACACATTTTTCTTATTTTTTTGTACTCCCTTCTAATGGACTCAAGCATTTCTTGCTCTTTTTGCTCCTCTAATTTTATCTTAATTTTTGTGAATATTTGATCAATAAATGGTTCAATTTCCCATTTTATCAGTTCCTCTCGTGTTATTAAATCACATTGCATGGATTTATCAACATTGACTACTAACATTTTCTCTGCTAAATCAATTGAATTTTCTATTATTCTGTCTGTTTGAGAGCAGGAATTAGTGAGAGTTGAAAATTCAGCTCTTTCAACAAAAATGTCTTCAGTTTGCAGTTTACAATCAGACGATGATTTCTTAGATTGGTTAATATCGATTCTAGACTTTACTAATTTCTCATATTTGGTATTTATTTTCAAAGAACTGATTTTAATTGGATTTTTCTTTTCAAAGTTTTTCGCTTGAAGTCTAATTGCTAACTTTGTCATTTAGATTACCCTTTCAAATTAGAGGGGAAAATATTTTGAGAAACAAAAATCACCTAGCTCTAGTTATTTTTAAATCAGGATTATTTTCAAAAAATTACCATAAATGAACAAGCAAGATCCAGAAATCCAGCAAGCCATTCTTGAATTGAAGGAAAAAACTGCTACATGTCAAGCACAAATTATGACACTTTCAGAGCAATCACACTCGATGAAAAATCGTATCGATATAATTGTTAATTCAAAGAAATTATTAAACTCGTTTCCTGACAACACCGAAGTGTATACATCTTGTGGTAGAATGTAAGTGAACTTGGTCTTTATTCAAATACAGGTTCCTTCTAAAAAGCAAAGGTGGAGCTTTAAAATTGTTTGAAGATGAGAGAAAACTGGTTGCAGATATTCTGAATAAGAATGATGAAACAATTGATAATCTCAATAATCGTGTTAAAATGTCAGAGCAAAATCTTAGAGAGATTATAACAAGTAAAGTAAAGACTTGAATAAATTTGTATACAAAATTGATAATTTATTTTCAATATTCAATATGCAATATTTACAACTTATTCGTCACTTTCGTCAGAGTAGGTCAAGCCAAGGCAATTAGTTTTTAGAGGCAGGTTATCCTCCTCTGATTTCTTTGAATCCTGGTCATCTGTTTCAAGTTTTCTTTTCAATTGTTCTGGCTTTGTTACCAAGGGCTAAAAGTATCATAAAAATATAAGATTTTCCAAATTTAATCAATTACAATAGAAAAACCTACACGTCTAGCAGATGCAAAAGAAGGTGGTAATTTCTTTTTGCTTTGAGAAACAAGGCCCTTGACAATTGTGTTTGTGGTCTGTTGAGTTTCACAGGAGCTAGATGCTGGCGAATCTTTTGCTTTCACATCATCGAATTCTTCGTAGTCAATATCTGGCTCTGTGACAAGATGAGTAAGATTGGCTGGAGCTACAAATACACCTGGTTGTTCTTCGGTTATGATGAAATTGCCCTTATTGTCCATTTTGGGTATTTCCGGAATGGAAGTCCCCGAATGTTTTGCTCTCAAACATTCATTCACAAAGTCATCCTCTATTTGTTTTAGCTTGAGTTTATCGCGTTCCTTTTTCTCCCAAAAATCTCTTATGAGATTGTGGGAATTCTCGAATTCTGCCTGTTTTCGATTAACCTCGCGGATATCTTCAATTAACTCTGACATTTCCATCTCTCGTTTACTCTGCTCTGTGCGTTTTTCCATTAACTTCATGGGATTATTCTCCAATTCCTGAGCTTCTTCTTCGGCTTTCTTTTCAGCCAATTCTTCAGCAGTTCTCAAGGCTTCGAAAGATCTGATAGCTCCACTTTCCAATGCATAGTCCTGACGTTCTGTGTCGGTACGCCATACAATTTCTGCGCAACAATTTGGACATTTCACATAAAACCTGTAATGTTTAATACCAAGGTAATTGACATCTTCTGCTTCCTGCATTTTAGAGTTGAATTTTCTAGCCTTGTAAATGTAGCTATTACATGTTTTACATTTCATGTTAAAAGGAGCCATAGTTCTGATATTATACTTTTTAATCCGGGGAGATTTCTTGATTTTAGGGATTTTCGACGGATCATAATCTGGGGGATAATATTTCTTGAGAAGAAAAATTAAATTAAAAGTAACAAATCTTACATTGAGGACTTTTCGATCAGTCATTTTGCAAAACCGTGAGAATTATAGTTTCAACCCTGTCGAAAAAAAATTTTACTCAATTTTGCAAATTTGTAATTAATTGAAACAAGAAAAACTATAGATTTAATCTTTTGTTGAGTGGTAATGAATTTTCAAAATTTTTGTCAAAAATAGTTTTTTGTTGATTATCTACTGTAGATTCATCATTCAAGAATTGATATTATCAATGATGTGATATCATGAGCCAGGACTATTACGTATTGAGTAATTCACTCAGAGTGAATTTTAATAGATTCTTTCTCTTATATAATCAAAAATTTACAACTTTTTCTCAAAAGCAGAGATCTCAGCGAAAAAATTATTACATAGTCGAATAAATAGTACTGGTCAAGTGCGAAAATAAAAGTTTGGCACAAGAGATTAATTGGGAAAGACTATATTGAAAATAATGAGATTGTTACTACGGATAACTGTTTCATATGAATTTTGTTTTTTTGACATTTTATTTATTCTTTTTTGTCTCTTGACTCTTCTGATCTTCTTTACTCAAATACTTGTCCAGTTCGAAAGATTTAACAATTGATTCGTAATTGAAATGATATTTTTGAATCACCTTTTTCTGTGAATCAATAGCTGGGCGTCTCTCAATTTCCTTGCCATTCTTGAAAAGAATTATGGTAGGCAATTGATTAGACATGGTTCCTGTGTTAATCGAGAGTTGGTTTGCAATAGAATCAAAGCGAGTTATGTCAATTTTTCCAAACTTGAGGTTATCCCCTCCATATTTTTGAGAGAGCTCTGCAAAAATAGGTGCTAATCTGTTACAATTTGGTGACCAATGTGTGTAAAAGGCAACTATCCATGTTTGTCCTGAAGAGTTGTTAAGAATTTCATCTTTAAAAGTTGAGTCTCGAAGGTACAAGACTTTATCTGGTCCTTTGTATGTAGGCTTTTTGACAAAAATGCTACAAATAAACCAAATTAATCCGTAAACTGCTCCATAGACCGGCTTAGCCCGATAGAACATCACAAGATTACACAATTTTGCAAACATGAGAAAATGTGCAACATATTCAAGAAAGTTTGATGTTCTCCTTTTCGAAAGTGTCATAAAACTAGCGAGCATTATCATCATTTCGTATTCTTGAAATTCAAGTTTGCAACTATCATAGAGAAGACTACAGTTGTAGGGAATCAGTTTGGATAAAAAGTAGAAGGTTGACAAGAAAAAATTCAAAAAGTAGTAAGGAGTTCCAAGTCCATTCAGGAAATCTGCTTTGGACATTACTTAGAAAGGAGTTGATCAAAAACTTTGAATTATCACAATAGTTGAATATAAAGAATCAAAACTTGTGAAGTTGTTTGTGTTTTGGCGTTAATTTAAAAAAATTGCACAACACTGAGTCAGATCACACTTTAACATGGAAAATTGCAAAGTCTCCCTCAGCCCAGAATGCCCAGACAAGTCAATGACAAGTTTCTCACATTTGCGTAGTCTACTTGAAACTTTGAAAAACAAAAAGTCAAAAAATTCTGATTTTTTCCTCACTTCTGCTGATCATAAAATCAATATTCATCGAATAATTCTAGCTGCTCATTCTAAAAAGTATCAAGAACTACTGAAAAATATGCAAACAAATGAACTAGCATTGTCATTTAAAATCAAGAAGGAAGACATCAAATTATTTTATGCTTTTATCGATTCCCTTTATGACGAGCGTGTGTCATTCTCTGTCCACAATCCTGGAACCTACATTGAATATTTGAGCCATTTTGACAATGAGCTCCGCGAATATAGTTTCTATCGATATGCAAGACGTATGGACTTTACTCCAGTACAGGCTCTAAAAGTGCTCTCGTGTTTAATCATGAAAAAGTACCTTTTCACTTCGATAACAAGGATTTTTGACCGTGTCATCCATGAAGTATTGACCAGGTTTAGTCACTTTTACGTCCTCTCCAACTACCATGGATACTTGATGGAAGTTCCCTTGGAGGTGTTTGAATATTTGATTTCACATGATGGGAATGCAGCTGAAGAAGAGATGCTTGCATCTTTAATTAACGATTATATCCAAGTTAATAATGTCAATGAAGAAGTTGCCGTTCGTTTATATTCCCATATACACAAGTGTAGTCGAGAAATAAAAATATCTGAAAGCCTTTCCAGTCAAGTTAGGGATCGTATTTCCAAAGAAATTGCACAAAAGACAGTATATCGACCCGGAAGCTGTTGGCATTTCATGATAGCCATCAGTAATGATGAATCAAATGATTTCCTATACTATGACCTGAGATCCAAAACATCAGTCGATGCTTCCGATATTACATCAACTCATAAATTATTTCCATTGCATACACTTTTGAAGCAGAAAAAATTCCTGGACTTGGAAGTGATTAATGGTCAACCGGGTGGTCTCCACAAAGGCAAAGACTCTGATTCCTTGCCAATCTTTCAAAAGTATGAGAATCAAACATGGGTGGATTGCTTCAAGACTCAGTATCACATAAATGACTTTATTCAGTCCAACTTTCGTATAATCAGTGTTGGAGGACTTGACACCAATCGAGGTACTCAGTTGATTGGCTCTGCTGTCTATGGAGATGGTCCCTGGAGGATGTTCAAAGCTCTGGACACAAAAGTTCAGAGTCATTCCCTCTGCTTGGTCTCAGGTACTGTTTATCGGTTTGGCGGATTTGATTCCGAGTCTGGTGTCTTCTCCACCTCCTACTCTATTCAGCTATGGCCAACAGCCAAGGAATGGAAACAAATCGCCCCAATGCCTGAGAGGGCAGCCTATGCTAAAGCAGTTCACTATGGCGGCAAAATTTATCTTTTCGGAGGCTATCCAACCTCTGCTAGGAGTCAAGTCAACAAGGTCAACCAGGTCTACGATATTGAAAATAATGCCTGGGAAACATTCCCCAATTGTGGTGAAAACTTTTCTGTCAATTTTGCCTATGAAATATCTGGCATCTTCTATCTAATTGGAAAAGATCAAGATGTATCGCAAGAGAATAATGAGGAAGAAGAAGATGACGACAACGATGAAGAGAATGACGACAACGATGAAGAGAATGACGACAACGATGAATCTGCCCTTCTCATCTATACTTTTAGTCCAATCACCAAGGAGTATGCGCTACATGGGCAGATTAACAATTCCTACGAGATAAACTGTTGTTACGGTGTTACCTTTAATGAGTATGACTTGATGAAGATGGTGTCATCAACAGGTTGAAAACAGAGTAAACTTTCTACCACCCTTTTATCAATTACAAATACAACAAGATTTCTCCAAACAAAAAGATTCAAGATGTTAAAAAGAACCTTAAATATCAGCATTATTTGCAGTATTACTTTATAATAATTCTAAAATTAGAGGAATACACTCTATATCAATCGTTTGTTTAATTCTTTCTTAGCACACAACTACACTACTCTATTATTATAAGTTATTGCGCAACAAACTTGAATTCAACATTTTTAAATGTATGAGAAAGAAAAACACTCTCCAAGGATTGTCAGTCATTGAAGGGAAGGCTTGAAAGTGAGATATATATTTCAATCCCTTTTTTCCATGACTAAATGGTGCATTTATGCAATGAAATAATCCTGGTGATAAAAAACATCTGAGTTTATTTTCATGAAGAGAACATGATGGGAATAGGTTCATTTTAATTGATATAAAACGGACAAGTGTTTATCTTTTCGTTTCGTAATAATAATAATAATATAATGATAATACAAGTTTTTCGGTTGTTGTGGCCTAGATTTGGTCATAGTCGTACTTTGAAAATTTGGCAGCGTATTTAATGGGTCTATAGGTGGTACAATCAGCTTTTTTGGTCCATTCTTTAGTCATTGGATCAAATTGCATTATGGTAAACTTTTCGTTGGACTTATTGAATGAGACCAAAACAAATATTTTACCATAGCAATTGATGGCAGTGTGAACCTTGGTGACATCCTCTATCTTTGGCAGCTCAGACCAAGAGTTTGTCCTTATATCGTACACATAATTTGGTTCCATACACTTGTTGTTCTTCTCAGTGGGATCGGAATAGCCGCCAAAAACATAGATGAGACCATCGAGACAGGTAGCAGAGGCACCGTAACGACCCTTTGGCATTGGAGCAAGAGTCTTCCATTCTTTATTCTCACTGTTGATTTGAAGACATTCCACAGAGGAAAGAGACTCATCATCGTTTCTCCCTCCGATTGCATAGATGATCCCAGATTCCATTATCAGGGAATGTGAACCGCGTCGGTGTTTCATTGAATTGAATAATTTCCATGGCCCCTGGCCGTAAATGGCGGAACCCTTCAAGTAGAGATGCCGACTTTCATCCCACCCGCCAATGTGTATGATACAATTGCCATACTTGATGTAGGACTCAATAGAGAGGCAGCACTTGTAGTCCTCCTGCCATATTTGGTTGTCATAACGCATAAAGGTGGGCAATTTCATTTCGTCTGTGGGATAGTGGAGAAGGCCAGATAAATGACCATCGGTTAGATCGAGTGAGGAAAAATATTCTCTATTGTCATCTCGGTTAATGATACTCTCAAGATTTTCTATAATCGATGATTTTGAACTATCCACAAAGACATCTTGAACTACGTCATAGTAAAGTCTGGAGCTGCTAGTGAGGAACATTAGATAGTAATAGGAGCCATTTCTCGGGTTCACTGGGATATCTTCAACCTGTCCGTTCATCTTATTTGTAGCTTTGGTAATCCAATCGCCTTTGAGTTTTTCAAAAGTTTCCTTCCGCTTTCCAAAGATCTCCTTGATTTCCTCAGGCGAAATTTGAGAGAGACGAATTGAATTCAAGAGATCATTACAGCTATCTTGATTTTCGATAGAATTAACTTCAAGCCATTCCAAAAGGAAGTCAAGCAGTTCTGCTTCAGTGGCATCGTTTACATCTGAATATAAAAGATGCCTAGTTGTATTATATCCAAGAGAGAGTAGGATATTGCGAAACTTTTCAGTTCTCAGACAATACGTGAAATTGCGTAGGATAGTCTTGGCAAACTGTTGGCCCAATTGCTTTTCAAAAGTAGTCATAATAAAGTCGAGGTAGTTTAGACTCTCTTCGAGGGAGAACTGGTACTTTTTAATATGCTTCAAAAGAATCTTGGTTATGGAGTCAATTTGAAGAAAGTCAGCGGATTGAAGGATAAGGGAAATTATACTCTGGTTGACATACAATTGACCAGTGTATAAAAATTTAAGAATTTGCTTGAACTCAGTTGATGTAACCCCGATAAGACTGACGGAATTGTCTCCAGATAAAGAAAAACCAGTATTGAACATTGATTTGAAGTATAAAGAGTTGGCAGCTAGGATTATTTTTTGGGCATCAAATTTCATTTCTGATTCTTTTTCATTGCCAGGCACAGTAATACCGACATCACAGAACTTTTTTTCATCTTTAAACTTCTCCAGACGATTGAATAAATTATTCAGATGCTTATGCCTAATAGTATTTTGGTCAGTAAGTAACATCGTGAGCACTCTATAAATATTGTGTAATAATTTTTTTACGTACTGCGCGGGTAATAATAAAGCTTGAAAAGACTAGAAGAGAAAATATTGTTTTATTCCGGACTTGTGAGTTAATTCAAATTTGAGAAATTAATTTTTACTATAAAATTTCATGTTTAGTCTGAGGTATTTTTTATTAGAAATGATTAGTTGTTTATGTTTTCATTAGCATAGTTACTATCGTATGGTAAATAGAAGCTTAAAGCCTCTGATTTGTTATCTTCGAAATCTGTGGAGAGGCTGAATCCAGACTTTCCATCGTCCTTTGGATAACATTGTCGACAGGCTCCAAAAACTCCGAATGGTAAGTAAAGTAGAGAAAGCACACAACTCGAACATGAAATTCCCACCATTGTTCTCATTAAATCATTCATCTGCTGATTTTGGGTAGCGTTATATTTTTGATGTACAATACAGGTAACAGAAATCACGGCACTTGATAAACCAAAAAGAATCACCGCCAGTATTAAAATGATTAAGTTATAAATTTGATTGGTGAGAAAGATCTGAACCACGTGTAAAATTGACAAGAGTAATACGTATGAGCCGAGCCAGTAGCCTAGCCAAATGAACTCATTTGCAATTGTCACTGAGTAGCCGGATATTAACCAGTTGATAATGATGAAAACTATCCCAATTTGGAGATATAGCAAGGCGTAAATACTTGGAACTATTTTTTGCAAATCTGGTATTTCATTCAAGAACATGATTAATACTCTGATTTCCGATATTGTATTAATTTCATAATCCGCATACTCAATGATAGAATGATGAGTATGGCTTGAACCAAAGATAGAGCTACAATGAGTCTAGAGAGTATTGGCCTCAAAGAATTGTTGTCAAGGGAAACCCCTTTATTATATTGTATTGTAGGGAGTATAGCTCAATTTGATTGGACGATACGGATTAAGGAGGGCGGGGTATAAATGAATTCTAAAGATGGAACACGAGAAAATGAAATATACTCAAATTACTATAGAAAAACAGTTATAATTTATTAAATAGTAATTCTATCTTCAGTAATCCAGTCACAACCAAGTGTTAATCGTGAAAGGCTAATATTTTTTTTATTTTGAGTCAATCTTCATAAAATATTTCAAAATCTTTTGGTTTCCAATCAACTTTCTTGTCGAGTGGCCAACCTTGATCGGTAATTCGAGTGGAGGAATGAATTTGAGCTCCACCAAGACAAATATTATCCTCGTAGAGAGCTGCCCATTGGCCAGGGGCAATGCACCTCATTGGTTGATCCAGAGAAATGTTTAAGGATGGTCCCAAATTTCTGTCATCTTCTCGATAATCAAAGGGATAGTTGTTTTGCCCACAACTCTCTCCCCTAACTATAGCATCAATAGGCTTCCATTTATTCTGCCATTGAAAGTGAAGCTTCCGAGGCATGGATGGAGGAATATCCGACAGCCAAACACTAGGATATGTAGTACAGGATTTCATGAACAACTTTGGATTATTTGTTTCTTTCACCAAGTAAACAATTTGTCTTTTTACATCAAACTTTGATACATAGAATGGACCTTGTCTATTAAAAATGGGGACTCGTTGTCCATAAGTAAAGTGATGAATTCCCTCATGATGGCCTAGTACTTGACCGTTATCTTCATATATAATTTCACCCTCTCTCTTTTCGATATATTCATCAATGAACAAGTTGAAATTACGTTTGCCTATGAAGCACATTCCCATACTCTACAAGTTAAAAAATGAAATTCACTTCTTTCTGTTTGGCAATACTTTCTAGGCCAATTTCTGCTGCAATTCTTTTAACATGCCTCTTCATCATACCACCGACAGGGAACATGGCATTTTCCAAATATTTACTCTTGATTGTACTCAGCCAGAATGATTGATCTTTAACCTTGTCAACAGAGCGCAAGAGTTTAGGCGATGAATAGGATTTATTTTGTAGGAAATTGCCATGACTATTCTGAGCATAATGACCAGTGGCGAAAGCATCAAATTCTCGGGTTGCTCTAACATATTGATCCAGAATGCTGAATTTGACAAATCTGTTGCAGAGAATGTCTGGATTAGGGGTGTAGCCTAGCTCATAGGACTTGAGAGTATGCCTAGATTCTTATTAGATACATCTATGAATTACATGAATACATCGTTCCAGTAGCTTTTTATATTGTCGTGTACAAGAAGGTCGATGTTTAAATGATGGCAGACTTTTTGACAATTCCTAAGATCATTTTCTCCGGAGCAATGACCAAGTTCGTCATAAGTGTCCCAATTTTTAATGAATATTCCTGTAACTTTGAAACCTTTTGACTGTAAAAGGTATGCAGATACAGTACTGTCGACACCTCCCGAGAGCGCGCACAATATATTTTTCATAAAATGTCTCAAATTAAAGATTTGTTTTTATCAATCGGAAATAGTTGAGTTTGTTTGTATTCATTAGATCAAGTAACATATATGAATTATATTCTGTAAATGACTCTTAAAAATCCCTTAATACCCTATTGAAATTATAGATTTTATTTCTAGGAATCGAGTATCTAATGTTGCTAAAATTAATAAGACGAAAAAAATCCCTGATGAAGTTGTTTTTGATCCAAAAGAAATATTAGGCAACAATCCTAAACTTATCTATACAGAAGACTTCAAACCTGTTGTAAAGTTGCCAGTTGGGGAAGATCTCAATGAATGGATTGCAATAAACAGTACGTAGCCTAAAAGATTATATCTGCTTTTAGCTGTAGACTTTTTCAACCAGATTAATATGCTCTATGGTACATTGACTGAGTTCTGTACTGATCAGAGCTGTCCAATAATGTCAGCAGGGGCTCGCTATGAATATCTCTGGGCAGATGGACAGAGTAACAAGAAACCTGTTAAATTATCTGCGCCAAAATACGCTAATGCTCTCATGGCCTGGGTTCAGAAGCAATTGGAAAACGAATCCATATTTCCCAGTAAAATTGGGGCCAAATTTCCAAAGGATTTTCTAAGCACTGTCAAGAATATTCTAAAGAGGCTATTCAGAATCTATGCCCATATTTACTACCAACATTTTGATGAAGTTCGCCAACTCAACGAAGATCCACATCTCAACACAAGCTTCAAGCATTTTATTTATTTTGTAAAAGAATTTGACTTGGTCTTGGAACGAGAGTTAGCCCCATTACAAAAGTTTATCGATGTTCTTTGTAAGGAGAATAATTCAACTGATATTTTACAAAACGTCGCCAAAGTAGAGGAACTTGAAAGTGTTGGTATCGAGATTTAAATTGTGATTAATCTTTTTCGAGAAACCTAATGAGCTGCCAAAAAGAATATCATTTTTTAACAATGGCTATTTAATAATATTTCCACTAATAAGAAGCTTTTTCTTTTTAGTAATTTTTATAAGAGACAAAATCTTTGGTATAAATCTAGTTATTACATGTAATGATGCATATCGTAGTATTTTTTGACTTGATAATAAAAATTTTTACTATGCACACTCTTTCGTTTCATCTTATCCAATCATACAGAGTTTCAAACAGAGAAAGGATACTGTAAATTTTTTTATTTAAATTCCTTTAAATTGAATCACAAAAAGGACAAAAGCACAAGAGCTACGGGGGATAAAAAAGAGAAAGTTTAGTTGTAAGGATTTTCTTGGCCAAAAGCATTTTGACTGAGAGAGCTCCTGGATGGAGTGAATCCAAGGGCCTTTTGTACATTTTGTCTCATCGACATGGTGCAAATAAAGTAGAGGAAAACAAAAGAGCAGTCTGTCAGATCGTCGCCTGGAAGATTTCTATGAGATAAACCTTGAAACCATGACAAGGGAATGAAGGGTAACTTGGCCACAGAACGACCATCGAAACTTAAAAAAAGTAACTAAAAGGACAAAAATTTACTATGTGGAAAGAACATTGAAAAGGGTTGTAAAAATTATGGTGACCGCAAACATTGATTTCATTTTGACGAAGGATAAATCTCGATTGTTATTCTTTAGTTTTTCCTCCTGTCGGTTGATTCTTTTCCGTGAGTGCTTATCAATTGATAGGTCTAGATGGTTAGTTTTCTTTTTTTCCACTAAAAATATTAAATTTATGTAAACTACAAATTTTGGTTTGCTTATCAACAACGGCCTTTAAACGCTGATACTTTTCAGTACGGTATACAAATAACCACGTAAGACTCTCACTGAGGAGAGCCGTAAACATAGAAATCAGCAATATTGTCAATGTGTCAGCGATCATCTTTCTTATACAAGCCTAGTCAAAAGTTTTACAGACTCAAACAAACAAGAATTAAAAATATCATGTAAAATCTTTGACCAAAACAGAAGAAATAATTCTAATATTTTTAAAATGAGTTTTATTCTTCTTTACTACTAATATGTTATAAAACGTTTTAAAATTAGCTATTATAATTAGTCAATTTATGAATTGATTATCCCTAGTTATGTTAATAATTGCACAACCTGTATGATTGTCTCAGATTTATAACTATTTCTACACCCTAATAGTACTTCTTAACTAAAATTTCTATTAATTATCTAATCATCTATCTTTGTAGATGAACCCCTTCAACTATTTATTTTATCATGATATGCGAAAAAATTTCCTGAACATAAAAGGTGGTAATAATTTCATTCAATGTGACGCAAACCATATTGGTCAGCATAGGGAGTTTCAAAAGCTCTTACTTTTAGAACAGTCTGATGATTCAATCATGTTTACTGACACGACCACACATTGCATCGTGAAGCCGGGCTCGATGGAACGTTACATAGACATTGATCGCATCCGAAATTCTCTCATGTTTCTAGCCCATATGAAAAGTTATCTTGCCCGATATCAACTGAAAGATTTCATTCAACTCCGATTGTCGATCCAACTAATTCAATCAGTTATGCATAGTGATGAGCGACAAGGCTTCCAACTGGGCTTCTCTGTTGGTTTAATCTCAATGAAGAATGCTAAAAATGAACAACCCTGTTTCGTTGTCAAGGAGATCCTCTACTGGGTCACAAGGAGATTTGTCAGCATTAAAAATTCCATTTTCATCAAAAACTTTTTCCTCCTCGTCTTTCTCTTAAATAAGAAGAATACTTCGTTTAAATTACGCGATTTAATGATCTATGTGAATGAATTTTATCATGTCCACGGGGTCGGAATACAATCCCGATTCCTGATGATACTCACGGACCTGTTGAGGAATCATGACTTTAGCCTAGACGAAATATTGGACATGATAAGCTCATGGGATTTTGTAGCCTTGCAGGAAGTTAACTCGGACATCCTCTGCAACTTTATGGCAGCATGCATTGAACGTGCAAATGACTGGGATCGTCGACAAAAGAGAGAACTGATCTACAGACTCTTTTGTCTGATTCCGTGTACCTTTGACAATATGTTTGCAGTTAACCTGAGTAAGGTTACTCAGAACTTGACACGCCTAGACCATATGACTGAGTCGATAGGAAATCTCTTGGATTTTATTATCGCAGACATTGCGTCGAGTGACGTTGAGTTTTTCGATGAGTTCATTGAAATTTTCAACTGTCCGCATAGTACTCTGAAATTTCATCCAATTCGAGATAACATCCTTTTACAGTTGACACATAAGCATATTCTCAACCGGATGATGTTGCACATTGAGAAGAAGATGACTCGGGAGATTGTCGAGTTGAAGAGTAGCAGCATCCACATAAAGATGATATTATTCTGCATCAATTATGCTTCCGTAATACCTGTCAAATCAGAGAACAATGGTTTCATTGAAACCCTCTATAACAGCATGATTTTATACTTGGAATAACAGTGTTATATTACAACACTATAGGTATTTTTCAAATTTTCAATAAAAAAACCTTTTCCAATTTTTAAGAGTTTTTTATACAAATTGTATATGAATGAATGTATGTGTAGAAATTATTGGTTTGACCAAAAAAGAGGGTCCTCTAAAATTATTGATCGAGAGTTTTATAGATTTTTTTTACAAATTGTATATGAATGAATGTATGTGTAGAAATTATTGGTTTGACCAAAAAAGGGGGTCCTCTAAAATGATTGGTCGAGAGTAAGGTATGTAAGACCTACATTGTCATTCATTATCAATGATTTAATCAGGCACCTGAAGGGAAAAATTTTGTGTGAGTTCTATTCTATCCCATTTACGTTTATTTCATTATGTTTCATTCCTAAGAGTAACTTTTCAATGGTTTCAAATAAGTATATGATTAATAAATAACGAGTTATAGCGAGAAACAATCTATTATTGTTTATCTTTATTATAGAATCTATATGGTTAATTAAATTTCACATGCTATATAAAAGCTTTATGATCAAAAAATTCTAACAAAAATCAATACATCTCTGTGATAAATTCACCTGCTCACATCATTAAACATCACAGCTGATGTAACCTCCTTTCGATTTCACATTACAATCAGAGGGAAGAATATTTTTTTGAGAAGACTGAAATTTGATCCAAAAATAGGCTGCTGTTATTATCTAGATTGAGAGTGTATCTGAAAAAAATAGCCTATAGCCTTAGTGTTGCCCAGGGGCTTTCCCTTTGTCCAGAGAGTCATTCTATTCTCTGCTTTTTTTCTAATCTCATGAATGATATCATGTTTTTATTCTTCAAGATATAATATAATGCTTAATTAAGTTCATCTGTATATTAAAATTTTCTTTCACCTCATGATGTCTTAATCAAAATATTGAGTTTTTTGTAAAATAGCGAATTCTCACGTTCATTTCAACTAGGTTTAGTTGATTACAACTTGGTGACTCTGTCAGAGAAATGGACCATGTCTGCCCAGTTAACTCCATCATGGGATATCAAGGATTCTCTCTTTTTTATTTGGACCAGCTTTTTTCCCTCAATAAACAACATAGCAATAACAACTAGAAGATATATATATCTATATCTGAGTAGAGAGAGGGAAATACAGATAGCTGGGAAGATACAGAGAAGTAAATCTTGTACAAATACACACAAACACGACGAGAGAATGAGAGTCACACGAAGAGAAAAAAACAACAACCCAAAGGATCAAATGAATCAAGGTGGGTATTCTTAAACGACAGATTAAGGGAAGCGGAAACCAGGAGAAAGCAATTATTGACGTTAATCTAGTACATTATTGTATTGTAATGGGAAAGATAGATATGACATACAGAAATAACGGATAGTGGGTACAAAATATTAGTAGTAATGGGACGGATTGATAAATCAGGCAGAACTATAGAATTGTGTATGTTTCAGTTTCTTTTTCTTTATGATAGCAGTAACTTTGGACCATTCAGAGCATAGTTCTACCAGGTCACAAAGAAGAGATCTCTAAAATGTATGCTTTAGGAGTACTCTACTCATTTATTAGTAGGGCCTCGAAAGCCCTTAAAATGTTCAAGGAATTACTTTTAGCGATATTTTTTATAGGACCCAATTAAAATTTATGAAAAAAGCTCAAAAGTTTCGAATGAAAAATCTAGAATTTAACTAAATTCGAAAAGGTTCAAAAAATTTCCAATCTAATTAACGATAATTAAAAGGATAAGATTTTCGGTCAAAATTATGTTATGGCTTGATAAAACTAAATAATTAATAACTCTAAACTCTGAAATCCTAAAAAGATCCAGTTTCAAGAAAAATTCAAGAAAAATATGGCCATTTTTCAAATTTTAAAATAATTTCAAAGAAAGGGCGGGATCAAAAGTTGATTTTTAGGTTCACAATAAGACAAGAAAGCCGAGTATGCTGAATCTGTACTAATGCATAACTTCTGTATCGTCTGGGAGTCGAATTTCGATCTTTTGATCATTTTCACTGCTTGAAAATTAATGAAATTTCGACAAATCAAAATCCCTCGAGAATAGTGAATCTTTCGAAAATTTGTTGGCGATATTTGGCTTTCTTGGCTTATTTTGATTCTAGATAAACGATTATTATTTTGATTAGTCTCACATTTTATAATCAATAAAAATTTTTAGTTCAATGTTCGAAAAATGGAATTTTGAAAAATGACCATATTTTTCATAAAACAAAATCTTAACCATATTCGAATTTTTCATGAAAATCATATGAAATCTAACTTGATACAGATAGCATTCTCATACCTAAATGTATAAATGGGTCATATTTAGCTCGACTCTAGTCAACTTATGTTAAAGCTAGAGTTGCCTAATTTCAAGTAAGATTAAATTTTTACGCAAACTTATCGATACATTAAAGTTGGGTATTTTGACAGATATTTATTTATCAGGGAAATATAAGTTACAACGTGTGAAGAAAAATTCTGTACTAGAAAACTCCTATGTTCCCTTGCTCACGACTCATACGGTAACATTAATGAATAAGCAGATCGACAAGGAAAGTGTAATTGAAAAATGGAATTGATATGGGGAGAACTTGAAAAAAAGCTTTCAGCTACCCTTTATGCTTGACCTGAGAGACATAGGCAGTCATTTCTTTAAAAAAAACAAACTCTGAGATTAATCGCTTGAAAATGAAATAATTTTTTCCATGCATCAACTGTGGACTGTGTGCTCTTTTGTATTATTGACAAAAAAAGTAATTTTTTTATCTCTACAAAAATCTTAATTGATTCCAACTCTCTCTACCAATCTATTTATCGATACAAGGCCGGACTAAATCATCATTTTCTCATCAAGGGTATTATTATATCGGCCATTTATACTGAAGTAAAGCAAAATTCAATTAAGCGCCCAATCAAATTTAAAACAAAATTAATATTTTTCTATTTATAAAAAAATGGTTTCGGTTGAAAATCATCGAACTCACCATTGACTCTTTTGGCTATGGGAACTAAAGGTTCTTATAGTCTGACCTTTTTCCATTAAAATTCATATAAAATCATTTTAGGAAATAAGGGCCAAGAAACAGATTAGATTTCTTTTCTATACTGCTACACACAGCTACTATTCGTATATATATACATTGTATATTATACATAAATATAATACTCTCTTGGGAATCATTTACGCTTGAATTCTCTGATTTAATCGGCTTATTATTCTTTTCTGTGTGTATCCTTTCTCCCATTAAATTAAATAGGATAGATTTATTTTTATTATTTTTCACAGGCTATCAGTTGTTACCTCATTTCAACCAGTCGAGTTTCTCTGAGTGGTGTTTTGCAAAATCTGAAAAGACTGATTTACAATTGGTGTAGTGTGTACGAGGATCAAGATTTTTCTGATCCAAATCAGATGAGACAGGCCTTCTCCTCTAGGATATCCCTCCTACATTTCTTTCTTTCTGTTTCATTTGAATAAAATTGAGTGAATATTAGCTTTACTCGTTGTCTTTGTGTATGTCAGATTTCTTGCAATCCTATTCCAATATCCATCAATGAGTTTATCAACGTTCATTTATTCGAAAATTGCATTGTTGTTTTTCTCTATTCGAAAAAATCATAAAATCGAAAATCGCCATGATTTTTCAATGTATTTTACTACCGGGAAAAAATAAATTTTGAGTTATTGGACGTCTTTAGAACTTTTAAGATTCAAAATTTCACCTTGAAATGGAAACATCGATATTTTCATATCTAGTTTTTTTATAGAACAATGTTTACAGAGCATTAAGATTCTAATAAAAGCATCAAAAATGAAAAATTTTCTGTCTCTATTCATCAGTTGGTAGCACACTTTAATGGCAAATTATTATCACTTATCATCCTTTCATTTAATTCATTTTCCGTTTCAAAGTGAGATTATCCACTAACGATCCTTACAGGAATGTAAATTTAATGCATCTTTTTTTCTTTAGTTTTTGACAAGTTTTTAAAAATATAATTAAAATTAAACTAAAGTTGGTTAATATGAAGTTGGGAATCTCGATTTTTTCATCAAGAATTCGAATTTGTTGAAGATATTTTGGAATCCTACTCAGGTTGCACACTCTTACCATTTGAAGAAAACTTGTTTTAATGAAAATTATGTTCATTTTTCAAATTCTCATTTGGCGCCAAAATCCCACTTTTTCGAACTTTGAGCTGAAAATTTTTGTTGATTTGAAAGTGGGAGAGTGACCAAAAACTGATTTTCAGGATCAATTTTAGATAATAAAGCTGAATAGCACCGTCAAATTATCAACAGTTTCCCCATTTTCGAGAGATTTTGAATTTTCGAAATTTCATTGATTTCCAAGTAGTGAAATTGATAAAAAAATCGAAATTCCGCTCCAAAACGTTAATGCGATTATGCATATGATCAGATTCAGTAGAATTGATTTTCTTGTCTAATCTTGATCCTAAAAAAATCTTTCGATCAGTCTCGCACTTTCAAATCAACAAAAATTTTCAGCTCAAAGTTCGAAAAAATGGGATTTTCGCCCCAAATGCTGTAGAACGCTTTCGATATGCTAATATAACGTCTAATATTGCAGAATCAATGAATGCCTCTTTCCTCCAATCTCGAAATCTTCATCCGTTTCACTTCATTTATAATTTTGTAAACACTACTTACGAAAGTTTCAAGAAGAAAGATATTCGCCATCATTTCAACAAGGAACTCTATCCAGTATACTTCCAAAATAAATTGGATACTCAGATAAATATCTAAAAATTTTAGAATCAGATAAACTGAAGGTGTATCGTGTAGGTTCCGACAAGCTTAATATACTTAACTGAGTTGTGAATTTAAATAATAAATCTTGTTCCTGTAATTTCATTGCTCACAATGGCTGCCCATGTAATCACCTTATAGCTTGTATATCTTCATGTGGTGATAATATCGATGACATTGAATTAGAGGCTATCGAAACGAATTTTAAACGAGGAAGACCGAAAAAGAAAAAGATGCGGTCAAAAGCGGAAAAAATTATTTGAATGATATATTTTCAATAAAAACGCTAATTCTCAATTTTTAAGATTCTGAACTTGATGTAAAAAATCTTATGATAAATATTTCATGTATAGTTATAACTATAATTATAATTTATAATTATAAAACGTGTAAATTTGTTAGACCGCATATACCACTTATACTTTCTGTAAACAGACTTAGGCCATTTTATAATAGACCAAATAGATCTTAGACTTTTTGTAATTAACCCTTTTTTTATATTGAACAGAGATCCATCGAGTTATGTTTATTTCAATAACATGTCAATTCAGATAGAATATACGTACGCATTGTGTGACCTATTTTCTACACTGAGAATATTGGTGAGTAAAAATTAATTTTTATCCATCATAATTTTTCCAAAAACTAAATCTGAATTCATATTTAACAGAATATACTTTTATTTATGTTTAAAAAATACTAATCAATACTAATAATACTGTGATACGTATTCCAAATTACGATTGACAAACATCCCATCATTTTAGTAGTAAATTACTAATTAATTGATTGATAACTGGACAGAATTTCATTCATAAAAACTGCCACACTCTTTTTTACAGTGTACACTAACCAGAAGCTTAAAAATATATGGATTCACCCCTACTGTTCACTAGAGTAGATTTAGGAAGTCCCATACAACTATCTGAGGAGAGAAGCGCTTGATTAAAAATTTGGTGTAATCCTGTGGATTAGGATTGGAGTTAGTGTAAGTCACACATCTTGCCTTGGAGATAAAACTCAGCAAAATGTGTATTATAATCTAATATAAATTTGGCGCCGAAATTCCATTTTTTTGTCTAATTCTAAACCTGAAAAACCTCTTTTACGGTAAACGTAGTCAACATGATCTGTATTCTATAAATCATTAAAAATTACGTATATTTACGTTTGTTGAAGAGGTTCCCCAGTATTTAAGGAAGTTTAAATGATCGATAATACTTGTTATTAGTGAAAAATACATGTGTAATAATATAAGGAAAAGCTAGCTAAACAGTGAGATGGTTTAGATAACATATACAAAAGACTTTCCTTAGAGAAATCTTTCTCTCAACAGAAGCGTAAAGATTTCTCTCAAGTACAATACAGGATTCTTGAGAAGATTTACTGTTTCACTCGATATAAAAAAAAACATGGAAAATTCAATGATTAAAATGAACAAGGAAGAAGAATAATATCCAACGATAGTGACGAAAAAACCAAGTTAAACCTAGCGTGACGGTAGGCGTCATACTTTCTTTTTAGACACAAAACCTACTACCTACCAAGGGTGGTCATTGGTTATGACTAGGACAGTAACTCAGAGGAAATATTTCTCAGAAAAATTAGGAAAAATGTTAGTATTTTGAGCAAAACTATATAAAATATTTTCTTTATTTTCTTGTTTGAAATTCTTATTTTTGACTAAAATATTTCATCCTTGAAAAACTCTTTTGACTTAGGGAAGATTCAAAAAGTCTTGTTATGATTTCTTCCAATAAGAAAGAAGAAGTTTAAGTCTAAGCATTATCTATCGTAGGTTTGCGGAAAAGGATTAGCAATAAATAGCCATTGACGTATCCTGATAGCAAAATATTAGAAAAATTATCTCGTCTATCATAAGGCTTAAAAGAGCAAAATTCTATCCATCATATCGAAAATAGCAAAGTTAGATTTCAAACGGACATAATTTCTACATTGTAATTATTCAATATTTGATATTTCATTTTATTATTTATTATTATTCATGGGACTGATTTGAATTGGGAAAAGTTAATTTTGTGAATTGAATTTTCAATGCATTATTTAGATTTTTCAGGCATAGTACATTTGAATATATAATCTTGATAATAGAGTTGTGGTACTATTTAATCAGGAATATTATTTATTTGATTCTCTTCTGAATTATCTTGAATAGGTATCATGTATAACTGCTAACAATTTATTATTTCAAAAAAAACTAGTTTTCATATAAAAGCTCGTTGTTAGTTTCAAATTAAAATTAATTTTTAACCTATTTTAAAAAGTCCAGCCAGGTTATATCTATCACATATCAATTTAACAACTCATCGTTATTCATAAAAAAATATTTCTTTACCCCCAAAATACTAATTTAAAAAAAATTTTGTTTAAAACGTTTTTTTGAAAACCTATTTCCAAGAGTTAAAGTCAAAATTTAAAATCGTATTCTTAGAATTTGAATGTGCTATCACCTGAAATCTATCCACCCAAGCTTTAAAGATAGTCTATTTTCCGATGAAAAAATGACCCAGTGTTTAAAAACCCTTTGTCTGTTTGAAAGATTGTTTAATAAAATAGACAGTTTAGTTGGATAAGTAGATGCTTTGAAAAGTTTTAATTATTTTAAATCAGATCCATCTCTGTGCACTCCCAGTGATGTATGCGTATGAAGGAGAATTTCACCCAGTTCTTGCGTGTCCCATCACATTTTCCCTTATTTCCCCTTATGCAGACTTTTCTAAATGGGTTATTGTTGTTTATTTATTTATTTACTCAGATGTCCAAGCAAGCTTAAATATGCTCTCTAATATGTATTGTATTCATTGAGAACAATTGCTCCAAAATCTAGTAATGTCTAACATTATTACTACAGCTCTAGGTAATTTTAAGGGATCATTTATCATTTGCATATTCCATTGTCTAATCTAGGACCTAATCAGTGCGCCCAGTAAGCTTGAAACCTTTATTCTCTCTATTTGATTTGCTAATTTTTTTTCTTCTTTTTTTTCTAAAAATATAAAGTACAATGTGGGTCGGAATCATCATTGTCTTTTGCCCAGATCTCAATCATAAATACTAATAATAATTATGTTTACTGATAAGGATAAGAAAAAAACAAGATTAAATTTTCTCCCAACCATACTGTGGATAGATCTTCCCTACCTACGTATAAGATGCACTAAAATAAAATACAATGTTTTGTGAAGTAATCATAGGCCCTCTTTTTATTACCTGATGTTGTGTGTATGGTTAATATTTTCCGTCTATCAAGTGAACTCACTAGTTAAAAACGATCCACCTCTTTCCTACAGAATTCTCTAACTGCATCTAACTAATAAAAAAGGGAGTGATCACTGATCCTGATCAATCCTTTCGTTAACATAATCAAGAGAAAAATAATGGCTATTTAACCCTTAAACATACCAGATAATATATTTTTTCATGACTTACATTCAATTTATTTTTTATCTAAATTTTTGTGAATACGCCGAATACTAATCTATTTATTAGTTATTCAAACGCAGTTATTTTATCGGTCATAGAATAGGCTTTCTTTGAAGCTTTAGCTGATAGAGTCTAGTAGAATGCATATTTTGAATTCTAAAGGTATGATAAAGTCTTCTTAATTTTCATTTATGACCCTGGGAAGAAGGTCTTCAAAAAACGTTAAAAAGTTATTTTCAAATAAAACCAATTTGTAAAAAAAGTGTTTGACGAATGATAGAGCTGATGACTGACAAATGTGGGGGTGTAGCTAGCATTTCTATGGTTGATTAAATCGCAAAATCTTCTCCCTCTTTAATTCTTAAACTCATTACAAACCCAAAATTTGGTAATCATAAGATTCTTTTCAACAGTGTGTCTTGTATTTTATTTTTCCTTTAATTTCCAGAACAAATTTTGTGTTTTGACCAATAGCTCAGCTCCTGGACGATCAAATTTGATTTTGAGGTCAGATTTGTGATCAGCATAAAACGTTGGTACTGAATAATCTTGTCTAAATGAAATACCTTGCCCCCCCCCCAAAAAAAAAAATTCGTGTTATTTTCAAGAAAAATGACTTAATTGATAAGGCTAACTTTTAATTATTTTCCTATTACAGTACTCAAATAGGGAGTTAAAATAGAGAAATGTGATTCATTTATTTAATGACAAAAGCCAATGCAACTATAGATTGATGAACTGAGATAAACTAACTATGCAGAATACTATGTTTTATTCTGGCCAATCAGAGTTGATCAAACTCTGGCACTACTCATAGGATACTTGTTTCACTTTTTTTAATTATCCCAAAATTAATATTCCCTCAAAATCACAGGAATTCTGTGGAATTTACAAGATACAGTAAGGTGATTTACAGAAAGGTGAGAGCTAACCGGAGAAGACCACAGTAATGTTCACAACACGGAAATACTAGCACAAAAACCAAAATCAAGATGATTACGCACTCATTTTGCTTAATTCTACATTTTATAAACTTTTTCCATTGGAAAGCCAACGGCCAACGTTCATTTCATACAAGTGAGTATTTTTCTCCCTCCCTTCCATTTCTCCCGAGAAAGTCATACAAGTATCAATTTTTATACATTCAATGTCTCAATTTTTTTGAAATCCATTTAAATTGTATAGATAATTATAGGAATCAGATGTTTATTTTTAATGACTTTTTTGGGCTACATCACATTAATCTTGCAAGGAACAATACCTTTATCTGTCCTGACTTTGAATTATCAGTAAAAAATTGATTGTTCACAATAAATTTTAATCCATCGTATTCCATCTTAATTTAATGAATTAAATTTTGTTACATTTATCCTCAGGTAAGAAGAACGAGAACCACTTTTTTCTGAGAATACCATGGTGAACATTTTTTCATTCAGAAGCACATGGTAAATAAACTGTAAAGTGTAACAAGATACAATTCATTTAATCATTCATTTCCATTGTATGTTATTCATCCTCTGTAATCGGGGGGAAAATTTATCCGAACAATAGGAATAGATGCTGCTGAACTTTAACAAGAGACAATTCTAACAATAAAGAATTGGTTCTATGAACTTTGCTAAAACAAACCCGTTTCTTGTCTAAATCTTAGATGAAGGATTTTCAAGCTACCTATGGTTTTTTCCCATTGTTCGTTTTTATTTGAGAGTTTTGGCGTTTTTTTCAGCTTGAATTTTATCATTTCTTTCATAATTTTTGAGTTGGTACACTTACGTTTAAGTGATCCACGTAGATGTTCAAAAACGTCCGAAAATCCACTTAAATACATAATTTAGAAATATTTGAAAGAAATATATTTAGAACCAAATGCGCATTTCTCAAAGGATCAGTGGTCTCTCTTTGAAAATGATAAAAGTTTAAGTTTGAATGGAAAAAAAAATTTACAATTTACAAAGAAATAGTAAAAGTTGAAGATTATAAGAGTCATGAATGGAAATAAGAATATTATGTAAGCTGAAAAAGCACCAAAAACTCTTCAATAAATAGCAACAGTGAAGAGAAAAAGGTGAAAAAGCTCACATAGGCCATGGTAGTTGAAGATTAAACGAATAATTCTTTTGAACACACAAATTAGGTTTATACATGTTGATGAAAAATTTCTCCTTCACCCGCACATCTGTGCTGTCATCCCCTGGGTTTTTGTATAAGATGGAAAAATTAGAAATTGAAGCAGCATGGTTTACCTGTTTTAGATGTCTGGTCACCGCGGTATCTTTATTGAGGTAATCATGCGATCTTGTTGACAACTTCCTTATAGTACGCCCTATATACGAAGCACCACAGTCACACTGAAACTTGTAAATCAATAGAGTCTTTTCTTGAGGGTCAAGTAAATCCGTATGAATTAAACTGAACAATCTCTGAGTTTTGAATACAATTTTCAATTGTATATTGTCATAATGTTGATCGATGAGATTATTGAGTCTTCTGGTACACTTGACTTCATGTCCCGTTGTTCCCCAAATAGAAAACTACACTTTGTCGAACGATAATTTGAACTGAAATACTTTTGTCATCATTGTGGTAAATCGAAAAAATTTGAATTTATCGATCATCACGATGGGGAATGATCCAAAATTTTAAAGTTTAACTTTTTCTTGAAAACAGTATAATCCTTTCTTCCTCCACGGCCCAATTCGAATTCTTTGTCTAATGCTAATCTCAAATATCTGCATTTAACTGGTTCAAATCTTTGAAATCGATAAAGATTTTGAGCTCAAAAGTTGAAAAAGTGGAAATTCGGAGCATTTTCAAAATTTGATAAACGGTCTAATTTTGGTCAGATTGAAATTTTTTTATTTCCACAACTTATTGTCTCATTTTATCATGAAATAAGAAAAATAAGTTTTTTCCTGATCTTTCTGAGAAAAATATTGAGTTTTTTGTAAAAAGAAGTAAATTCTCTTCTTCATATCAATTAGGGCATCAAAAAGTCTTAAAAAAGCATATCCCAACTTCGTATCAATTAACTTTAGTGTTAGAGCTAAAAATGCCGATAAGTTGTCTTTCAAAAAAGAATTCAGACTCGGGATCATCGGGATTAAGCTACGAATTCTCTAATTTTTGTGATGAAAAAATAATAATTTTCTAAATTCATGCCGATTTTTGAACGTGTTTGAGAAACTATTTGAATTATCAATTCGTAAAAATCTATCCTTCTTTCAACCAAATTAACTCTGCTCTAAACACTAATTGTGCCAGTATAATCTCAATTTATCTAATTCAATTAAGCTTCTTTCTATATTTTTGGCTTAAAAACTTTCTGCCTGCAGTGCATACATTTCCAGGAATGTTTAGTTGTAGTATCAAGTATCTCTCTGCAGGGATAATTTCTGCTAAATAGACTTTTCACTTTTCTCTCCTTCTCTTCGTTAATGTTCGTGAGGGGGTAGGGGAAAAATCTATTTTTTTATGTTTTTCATAAAGGGATCATAATTTGATATTGAAAAATCGCCATTTTCCCATCTCTGCCTTGTTACTCTTTGAGATCTCAATCAAATTACGATCCAAGATATAATGCGCAATACGATGATATTACTCTTAGAATCATAGGAGACACAATTCATTCATCTTGTGAATTCAAAAAGACTATTCTTGAGAAAATAAACAAGCATTTTCAACTAATACCTATTAGACTTGGACGAAATTCTGCAAAATTACTTGAATCGCCCATCGATATGAAAAAACTAATCTTCTAGTATTCAAATATAATCCCACCAAATTTCGCTTCAAAATACCTTTCCATGCTTCTGGAATAAGATAAACAAAATTGTGAAGATTTTTAATTTTAAGACTTATTTAACCTATCAAAATCGTAATATCCATGAAAAATAAGAGAAATTTTGTTTTAAGCTATTGAAAAAACAATTTAAAAAGGATTTAAGTCATTTTTACAACTTTATGTAAAGAAATAATTTTAATTCGAGTTAAAATTATGAATATAAAACAATAAAAAACGTTCTAAATTTGAAATATTCACAATTTTGTTTATCTTTTTCCAGAAGCATGGAAAGGTATTTTGAATATTATATTTAAATACTCGAAGATTAGTTTTTACATATCGATGGCCGATTTAAGGAATTTTGCAAAATTTCGTCCAAGTCTAATACCTATGGCCTATGTAGGCTTTATCAAAATATTATCGCCAAAATATTTGAATAAGATCTTGAAATTACTTTCATCTGCCTCGAACCTTTGTCTATCAATTAGCTTTTTTTGTCCAATAAATTTTTCTTGTTTAGGGGCTTTAGTTTTGGTCTAGTCTATTTATCTATTCACCTAAATTCATATGATTGTTGTGACTCTTTTTGAATTTTCAAGTTTTGAATTTTTTCTATAGAAAATATAGAGAACGTTTTTTTGAGTCAATTTTAGGGAAAATATTTGGTTTGTTTTCGGAAAAAACTGCTATCGACGAATTCCAGAAAGATTATCGAATTTTCAGTCTCAGTGAGGGTTATGTTTTATTCTATCATTTTATTTTGTACTGACGATAGAAATTGATTATTTTTCCATGACGGGAAAAATTTAAGACTGAGTAATGAATGATAATGATAATACGCACGCCTCATTCATCTCGTTTTCACTGATTAACACACTAAATGTTCTTATGTATGATCCTCTTTCTTATGGAAAACATATTAACGCCGTATGTTATACATAAACACACACAATATTTCTCCATATTTTTTTTAGTTTAACAATATCAATTCCAATTTTCAGTATATTTTCATCCCCTTTCTCACTATATAAAATCATTCCCTGCATATGGATATCTTGAAAGCCATAGATAAATATGTACAAACGTATGTTTTAATACTCATTTTATAATATATTATTAAATAAATACAGTAGAGATGTAAATATCTATAGCTATATCGTACTGTATATAATATGCATTATGAAATTCAGTTTCTTTCCAATTGTGACATTTCATATGGCATCGGGGATATTTATTCATTCCATCTTATATCTGAAAAAACGATATTTCTCTGTAATTAACACAAAATTTCATTGAATGACGGCTGAATGAAAAAAGGGATTGATTCATTCTACAATCAATTTCAATGAATTTTCAGAGTAAGGGGACAGACTAGTGATCAATGTATAGAGTAGAGCCCATTGTAATTTATAAACTAATATTTACTCTATATAATTGTAAGGCAAATTGCATCCTTATTTCAGAATCAATATATGAGTAAGGATCACGATTAGAGTAGGCCATTTTTTCAACTTTTCCCAGCCTCAATCTCATTTTGAAGATGATCGATAAGCAATTTTCCCTATAAAACCATACGTTTTCGAGTTTTTTCAGTTATACAAAATCTCGATTGAAAATGACAAATTTTGAACACGCTCCGAGATTTTCTCAATCAATTTTACCACGAGAAAGGATAAAATTAAAATTTTTGAATAGTTTTTGCAACATTCTGAATAAAAATACGGCTTATAGTAAAAATTGAGTCTTTTTTTTGATGATCTTGGAGTAAATGGGATTTTTGAATATTAGATCATGAACATTTTTCATTTTGATTTTCAAAAATATGTTTTCCTCTGCTGAAAGATCAAATAAAACGATTAAGGATAAAGAGATCGATGATCGCTATTGAATATTTGAAAGAATCATCCATTTGAACTGATCCCCCCAATTTAAAAATTACCAAGCAGTAAAATCTATCGAAAAATGGCAAGTATACTTTCACATGATAATATGAGATAAAAAAGGTAGAAGCTCTGTAAAGTGACGAGAGTTGTGTGAATGTGCAAGTATTTTCTAAAATTTTTTTTTCAACTTTGATTTTTCTACACATCTGATTGGTTTTTCAGATCTGGACAGATGTACTAAAGTTTAATGGTGATCCTGAAAAATAACGTTTGATTCTTTTCCCACCTGGTCAATCAATAAAAAATTGAAAATCAATAAAGTGTGACTTTTAATTTGAGATTTTTGTATAATCCATCGAGAATGTAGTTTCAACTCTAGATTCGTCGTAATCAGACGATACAGACCATATTTTTATTTAGCTATTGACAAAATAAGATCAAATGCGATTCATGGGGGAGAAATCCCTGGGACTTTTAAGTGCTAATTCATAGCAATAAAACAATTAGAAGAACTAATTAAAAATGTGCGCTCACTTCTATTATAGGGTACACACTCATTTTGTACAAATAAAAGAGTTTATGATGACAATACAATAACAAGAACATTATTATCCTCGACATCAAATGTTGTTCCATTTCTCTTTCACCTCAGTTTATTCTCTCATTGATTTGACTAATGCATTTTTAATAATTTAAAAGCAAGCACTGAGGGTGAGTGAGGAGCTGAAAGGATAGATAGATAGTTATATATATCTATGGTAGATATGGAGAGTAGATTAACTTTTCTCAGAAAAATAAAATAGGGATAAAAAATTAACAAAATCCATTCCAACTGTACACACACACACACACACACGCACACACACTCTCTTTCTCTGTAGATTTATGCATGACAAAGTGAGGAGACACTATTATTGGATGATAACGTTTCATAATACACACTACTCCCTGATTGTGCGTATGTCTCTGTTATGTTCAATCACAAATTCTCTCTCAAAAAATCCATTCATAAACTTGTGTTGTGGAGAGAAAAATAACAGGGGAAGGGGGGTAAAGAGAGATATGATCCAGGTATACACATACTACGTATATGGAGGGATTTTCAATTTCCTGGTCTGATTATTCACAATGATTAATTAATTTTTCATGATAATCATAGCAGAATAGTAATAATAAGAATACTTTACCTGAGCTGTGTAAAATAACAAATACAGAAATATTATTATTATTTATTGGCAGTAGGAGAGAAGGAAAGTGGAGGGGTGGACGGGTGGTAGAGAATTGGTAAACATAAATTCAAGCTGACTATTCTCCTCTCATGAACTACATCCCAGGGATCCATTAGGAATAGAGTCGTGTAGAGTCTTGAGGGGAAATATAATTCTGCTTCTTCATCTACTTCTCTGAAAATGCACCCACTCGAGAGTATATTGAACATGATCAAGGCGATCATATTAGAGTAGGCCAAATGTTTCAACTTTTGAAGATTATCAAAAACTAAACTTTTTTTCCAATGAAACCATACGTTTTCGAGTTTTGAAAACGCGCCAACATTTTATCAATGGATTTACTACGAGAAAAGACAAAATTAAGATTTTTGAATAGTTTTTGCAACATTTTGAATAAAAATAGGGCTTACAGTAAAAATATTTCTTTTGAAACATCTTATTTTTATTGAAACACGAATATTTAGCCCCTAATTAAATATTGTTTATGTCGACCTATCTAAATGTATAGAAATCACTTGCTGCATTTTGATTGGTCGAGATAAACAATATTTAATTAGGGGCTAAATATTCGTGTTTCAATAAAAATAAGATGTTTCAATAGATATATTTTTACTGTAATGTAAAAAATTGAGGCATTTTGCACATGTTGAAAGAAATTTCTAGGAAATTAGGTGAATTTTGATGACTTTTGGAATACGTCACAGCTAAAACCGGGAATCATAGAATTAACTAGTTAAAAACATGAACCAGGTAAAATTCAGGTAAAATCATTAATTTCTATTTCATTCACGATTTTCCCTGAAATTATACACCGAGCATATACAACATGTTATTTTGACTTGTTCTTATCTTCATGTCAATTTGGTTTATTCATAATACATTGTATAAGAGCAATAGACCCAGTCTTTTTCCTAGCTCTGAGGGATTGGCATTCAAGGAATTTAAATTCTGATTAAATGAGCCTTTCACAACCACTACAGATAAGTATATTGATCTTTTGTACAATAATGCTTGAATTGAATTTGGTTTAGGGTTTTAGAGCCAAAAATGCCAATTTTAACCTTCATTATCTTTGAAATGATAAGTCGTCTTTCAAAAAGGAATCCAGATTCAGAATCAGCGTAATTCTTTTGGGTTAGATTGCAAATTTTCTCATTTGTGTGATGAAAAAAATAATAATTTGGTACATGAAGGGTTAAAAGTCTAAAAGCTTGAAGACAATTTATATTAATTGATGATCCATAACAATCTAATTCTTTCATAGAACTAGTATAAAGGTTAGCACCAGATAGATGGATAGATAATGACCCTAAATCTTGTGAAAGAGTTATGCTAATTTTTCTCATAAATCATTTAGTGACTACCTACTCAGGATTGCTTTAAACGAATCAATTGTAATTTATTGTACTGCATCCCAATTCTTCATCAAATGGTTCATTGTGTTGACTCTTGTAGCGATCATTGAAAATGCTGAGTAGTGTTAGCTGATCATAAATTCAATTACATTAACCCCCTGATGAAAATAAATATGTACGCATGAGCTTTGATGATTTCAAGGTGTGAATGGGTTTCAAACCTTATTTTTCCAGATCATCATTAGACAAGCAAAACAAATATGGTGGATGAGATTCTAGGAAACACCCCATGTTATCGTATGAAAGACTACTTCCTATATAAATCTACCAATTTTAATGCTTGGAAATTTATAAATTGGGGTGATTTGAGATTAGTTTTTTTTTCAAAAACTAAATGGTGGTAATTATTGGTTTCTTTGTCGATAAGTGAATTATTTTTCTTGAATCTGTTTTAAAAATAACTTTCAAAAATCTATAGATCTTGATGAAAAAATGAGATTTTTGTGAGTGCATCGAAAATCGCTGTACCCTTGGACATTCTTCCTGTAGGATTCGGGAGAATTGTACTTCCAATTAATCAATGATCACTCAAATTCCATTTTAATTAATTGCAATCTATGTAATTGAACATGATTCATTTTATGTAGGAGAACTTTAACATCTCTCGGTATATCAGTTGATACCGTCTTCTGACTACAACTCTACTCAACAACACTCACACCTGAGTTATATATATGAATGTAGTTCTCTCTCTCTCTCTCCTCTTTCACATAAAAAGGGGGATTCTGCGTAGTTTTTTTTTCAAGAATGTCTCAAGCAGTTGAGGAAGGATGGAGAACACAAAAGGATTAAATTAGGATTATCCCTCTTTCTGAATCTATCCATCTTTTCACACCTCGATAATCAATTTTTGCATTTTTTTCAATTAACATAATCATGATATACATTTAGGGTGATACAAAATATTAACTTTTCGAATTTATGCGTTCATTTGATCGAAAATAAAAGAGAGAGAAAAGTTTCCTATAGAACTTTATGTTTTAATTTTATTTAGATATGCATAATTTCAATTAAAGATGTCAAATTTTCAAAATCGCGCCACCATTTTTCAATGAATTTTACTACGAGAAATGATCAATTTTGAATTATTGGACAAGCTTTCATCTTTTTGAATCAGTTTTTCACGTCAAATTAATATTGAATATATTCTGAATACACCCTGAAAAAATCCATTCAATTTTTGGGAAAATGGGAAATTGCATATCAGAACACTAAAATTTTTTAAATTTAGTTTACAGAGCATAGAGAATCTATTTGAGAAAAAAAAATTTGTCTTTCTCTAATATACATACAATAAAAAACGTCCTAAATTTGAAAATTTTCACAATTTTGTTTATCTTATCCCAGAAGCATGGAAAGATATTTTGAAGCGAAATTTGGTTACTTGAAGATTAGTTCTTTCATATCGAATTTCGTCCAAGTCTAATATGTCAGATTTTGTCAAACTATATCAAAGGTAACATTGTTGGTTGGTAAACTCATTGTCCTTGAAATTCTTCAAAAAGCATTTCCATTTTTAGAAGAATTTGATCAGGATTTGTGGAGTAGGGATTTTAAATAGCTATCAGAATAATTCCCAGCTTAAAAGTCATACTGATTGGTTAAAAAACATGAATTTAAGAAAATTTTACTGATCTCAAAGGAAGAGAGTGATCAAAAGTTGTTTTAGGATTACAAGAAAACCGATTATCAACACAAAAATTTAGATAAGTTGGTCATTTTTCAGGGATCATAAAAATCTCATCGATTTTAAAGTAGGAAAAATTGACCAAAAATTCAAGATTCAATTTTCACACGATGATGGGGTGCTTCTCAAAATCAGATTTAGCATATTTGATTTATTTGGTTTATCGGGATCCAAAAAAAACATGTTTTGATCCCTATGGTATCAGCAAAATTTATTTTCTTCATTCATTGTCAATGTCGGCCTTGAGATCTATATGATCATAGTATTAACCCTTTCGAACTTTTTTGAACCCTCATAACTCTACCAGTTTGATAGGTTTCTGGATCAATTAAAGTTTAAATTGAAGCCCACAATGTGAGCTTACTTTGGTAATATTTTGGCCAAATAACTTGGTATCTTCATAGCTAAATTTTGGTTTTTATAAAAATTGTGAAATAGTCTCGGCACCGAAAGGGTCAACTAGCTTTATCTAACAGGTCACTACAATATTTTATGTATCAAAATAGGACTAACTATCCCTTATTATACGGGTTGAAGATGTCTCAAAAAAGTATTATAGAGAGTTTATCTTGACATAAAAGAGTTGAGTAAAAATATAATCCCTTACTCAGATTCATATTCGTATATGTATACTAGAGATAGAGAGGAATCAAGTTACATCACCTTACATCGTTCATTCAAAGGACTATCTCTCTTTATTGTGGACTTGTTGATCCCTTCAATGAGACTAAAACGTAGATTTGATATCATCTTACAAAAAAAGAATAATATGTATGTACGAAAAACTTTCATTGTTTTTAGATTTTTTTTTTCATTCTTGAAAGGAATTTCCTCTCCATAGTTTTTATGTTATTATTCATTTTTAATTCAGCCAACTTTTTTTGTATGTGTGCCAAAAATAGTCTACATATTAATAGTTATAATAGTACAACATAATAGTATACACTATAGATAGGATATAGGTGATGATGAGAAATAAACTCTTTTTTTTCAATTCAAAATCATTACAGATTACACATTCACACAATTCAATGAAAAGAATCGTATTATTACTATACACACAAATGTAATGAATGAGGATCTGGTGTGTTGGTATGTGTGTGATATATGTATTTAATGTTATTATTATTATTAAAATTTTAACTACAAAATAGAATTACTCTACTACCTATTTCCTACTCTTCTCGTTAAGTTAATGGTGCGTACGTATGTTTATCTAAGTAAAGGAACAATCAAGTAGAGACACTTTTGCATTATTAATCTAGCAACTTTTTGAACGAGTCATTTCCGAAATTAACTTCAAATCTCCTGTAGAAGGAGAGATTTTTTGAGATTTTCCATACACATAGCTTTAGTTTGCAATCAAATTTTCTTTCCTAGCCTAACTTGGCCTGTCCAAGCATTTACATTCATACTCGTGTTACTAACTTTTACGATGAGAAATTTGGTCAATTTTCAAAGCGAGAGAGAGATCAAAAGTTGATTTTCAGGATCACAATTAGACAAGAAAGCCGAGTATGCTGAATCTGTTCTAATACATAACTTCTGTATCGTCTGGGATTCGAATTTCGATATTTTGATCATTTTCACTACTTGAAAATCAATGAAATTTCGATAATTTAAAACTCCTCGTAAATGATAAAACATTAGGGAATTTGAAGGTCATATTCAGCTTTCTTGTCTAATCTTGATCCTGAAAATCAATTTTTGATTACTCTCCCACTTTGAAATTAATAAAAATTTTCGGCTCAAAGTTGGAAAAAATCGGATTTCAGCGCGAAATTGAAATTTGAAAAAATCACCAAATCATAAAAGTAGGCAGCATGAGTAGGATTCCAAACTATCTTAAATACATTCGAATTTCTGATGAAAGAACCGAGGTTTTCGTAAAAATCCTAGATTTCCAACTTCATATCAACCAACTTTAGAAATTCCAAAAGATAGTCAAGTACCTACTTCAGTGGACGAGACGTTTTTAACCTGAACTCGTTCCAATTCTATCTAAATACTCATCAGTTCAGATCTGTAAGACCATGAAAAATTTTCAATAAACCTTAAAACCTATCAAATGATTTATAGAAAACATTAAATCAATTCATAAAAGTCTTCTTGCCTTTCCATATAATTGCAAACCAATTATCACCTATTTCGCTTTATAGACCACATCCCCATTGATAAAATTGTTATAAATAAGATAATTCTCGCATTGAAAAAATCTTTTGCTTATCGTTTAGGAAATAAATCTCACAATTTGAAAATTTAAAAGGCTTTGTTCAGGCTATAAGGATTTTTTAGAGTTCCTAATTGGGACTCCTTAAACAATTTTAGACTGGATGCGGTAATTTTGGAAAAGAATTACGAATAGATCTGCACATTTTCTATTTATGTGCTATTCTTTACAAGACAATCAACACCAGAAAATCAATCAGAGTCTTCTGAGTGGAAGGGTATTGAGCTAGTTATTCATTTGATAAATTCAAAATTCCAACAATCGATCTGGTAGTAATAACAAAAGCAAACGAATAAAAAGAACAGGAAATTCATGAATCAATCTCATATACTATAGATTGTCGTATTTCAACTCGAGTGTGTGACTGAGTATATACAGGGATTAAAAGTGAAAAGGTGCTACACACCTTTAAACTAAAGTTGGGAATCTATGATTTTTACAGAAATCTCGATATTTTCATCAAGAATTCGAATTTGTTAAAGATTTTCTGGAATCCTACTCATGCTGCCCACTTTTACCATTTGAAAAAATCTGAAAAAAATTATATTTTTGAAAAATATGGTCATTTTTCAAATTCCCATTTGGCGCCAAAATCCCATTTTTGAGCTGAAAATTTTTATTGATTTGAAAGTGGGAGAGTGATCAAAAATTGATTTTCAGGATCAAGATTAGACAAGAAAGCTGACTAGCACCGTCAAGTTATCGACAGCTACCCCATTTTCAAGAGATTTTGAATTATCGAAATTTCATTGATTTTCAGGTAGTGAAAATGATCAAAAAACGAAATTCCGCTCCCAACTATACTGAGGTTAAGCATAAGATCAGATTCAGTTAAATTTATTTTCTTGTCTAATTTTAATCCTGAAAATCAATTTTTGATCACTCTCCCACTTTCAATCGACAGAAATTTTCGGCTCAAAGTTGGAAAAAATAGGATTTTGGCGCCAAATGGGAATTTGAAAAATGACCATATTTTTCAAAAATATAATTTTTTTTCAGATTTTTTCAAATGGTAAAAGTGGGCAGCATGAGTAGGATTCCAGAAAATCTTTAACAAATTCGAATTCTTGATGAAAATATCGAGATTTCTGTAAAAATCATAGATTCCCAACTAGCTTTCAATCAGCTTTATATATGTATTATATTATACAGTTTGTTATTATTATGACAGTTTGTTATTCAAATGACTGACTTGTAATGAAACTACTATATTTGATAAATGTACATCTTGAATGAATGAATAATATCCATTTTACATTAGTGTTAAAATGAGTGAGTGGTAAATGGGAGGAAATTATCAAAATAAAAGCAAGATTTCTCAAATCTATTTAGCTTCATTTCTCCTTCTCCTTCGAGACAGATGAAATAAAAACTTTTCGTTTGAAGTACAACAAAAGAATTTCTGGAAATGTTGCATTCAATCACACCGAGAACTGACAAGACAATAGTTGAAAAGAATACATTATTTTAATTAGTTGAGGGAGTTGGCCAATCAGAATTTAGCTTTTCTCTCTCAATTAACTGATTGCTTTCTATCTATTGGATCATATCATGATTATTTTTTCTTTTGAGACAATACTTACTTTCAAGTAACTAGGGGATATTAAAAATTAATTCTTTTAGGGTATACAACTTTTCTAGAGCTCCCCCGAGACCCTAAACTGGGAAATGTTGATTTAAATATTTTCTTCCCATCAACACTCATCTTATCCACAGATATATATTCATATAAATTGAAAAATTTCTTAATCAGTAGTTGTGTACTGATTCATAGTACCCTTTTTTTAATTTGTTTACTCTAAGCTCCGTTTACACATCTTTTCTATCAGTCCCAAGGGAGGTTGTGAGTCCAAGTACAACTTCTTCTACTACTGAATTTAATGCCACGGTATTTAATGTTCCATAAAACTAATTTCTTATCCAATGCCCTTCAATTTGGGAATCCTTTATAAGCAAATTTCTCTAATCTTTTTAATGACATTGAGAAGACTACTTCTCGTTGCTGCATACCTGGATTTCAATTGTTACCATCCATTTTTTAACTAGACACATTCATGGCTTTTTCTATCGGATTTTTCTATGTGAACCTTTGTGAGTTTTTTGATCTTTTTGACCCTAGCTGATAAACTTTTTCATCCGTCCTTGATAAAAAATCTGACCATGATGGTAATATTCCTTTTTCTGTGGGAAATGGTTGGTAAAACTGTTATTACTATAATTTCGAACGATTTTTCCTCTTCAAAAATACGCAAAACATCATCTGGGCACTAAATTCTTTGAGAATAGCCCGTAATAAGAATTCTATAGTACTAAAGTTTATGTCCCAACTCTGCGCAGGGGTTGATTTTTATACATGAATACCACAGTGTTGAAGCAATTTGGGGAAATGTATTTCTTATTTGGATGTTTTTAAAAATAACTTTATTGAAGAGAAACACGTATTTCGCCAGGTCTTGTCAATCTCTTATCCTGGTCTGATTAAAGTTTATCACAAATTATAATGAAAAATTCTTAATGAAATTGTAAAGTTGTGTAGAAAAACTTCCAATTGATGAAAAACCAAAAAACTTCTCCATTCTTGATTTTTTCAAGTATAGAGAAGAAAAATTAAAAATCAATTGGACCAAGGTAGTTGCAAGTCATGTAGATGGTTTTTTTGTATGCATAAATTGGGATCTTCATTCATGATAAAGAACTTTTCCCGAATTTTAAGATGCATCTGCTTGTCATCTGGGCATTTGAATAAAATTTTGAAATTTTTTTCATTAGCCTGGCAACCACATTGTTCTAGGTGTCTTTTTATAGAAGAACTCTTTCTGTTGAGGTGTTCTTGTATTCTGATAGCAAGTCTTCTTTCGGTTCTTCCTATATACTTGGCACCACATGTAGCTTGAAAACAATAGATGAGATTTGACTGTTCCTTTGGTTCAAGTTTATCTTTGAGTTGAAATTTGAACAGACGAGTTGTGCTGAATACAACCTTCAATTGTATATCGTTATAATTTTCATTTATTAGTGTGTTCAATTTTCCTCTCAAATTGTGGCTAAAACCATCTCCTTTGAATGTGAGTTTGACGTAGATTTGGATAGTCGATTCATTTTGTTCCTCCTGTATTTCTGGTTGATTGATTGCTTCAATTAGATTTTCACAGGTTTAAATATGGGAGGATAATTCAATATTATATATTACAATATTTACTTTTAAGTAGAGTGATGTTTTAAAAATCAATACTTCTAATTTACTCTCTCTCTTCATTTTAAAATACCCGTGTGAGTCAAGACTCAGAGCTAGGCTCAATTTTCGATTCCTTCATCGCCGTTGATTAATAATCGTTTAGGCTTCCTATTCCTTCCAATGGAAAACCCATAATTGCCCTGTGTTTTTTACTCTATGGAATAGGAGTAGTTTGGATTTTCTCGATTTTGATTGGTTGATGGTTCTGAATCAAGGTAGATTATTCTATGGTTATGAACTATATCATCTCAATATTCCCACCATTATGTGACAGTGTCATGTTCAATTTTGTGGTTAGACTCATCTATCGATATCTTCTCTGATATCTTCCCCCCTCCTTGTCTCCGACCATCTCTGGAATAATGCAATGGATTTATCCAATGTCATCTCACTCCAGAAACCCTTCTACTGCTCTGGCATCTACTCAGTATGGATATTTCTTACTTTTTTCATAAAAATTACTGAACAAAATCAGTTGATTCGGGAAATTTCCTTTTATGAGAACCTGATAAAAAACTCTTTGTCTGGTGAGTTGACTCTCGATTCTATACTAACCGATTGATGGGTTTTCTACAGCTTATGTTACTCAATTGTCCTAAACTATCGTGCAATTTTGTGTTTTATTTTCTCTTGAAAATGCATGACTTTATTGCATGATTTGCGATAAAACGTTACTTTGATTTTTCAGGCAACAGTTTAGCAAAAATGACGAGTTATTGCTAGTTCAAGTATACATATTTTCTTATATCTTATTCCTTTAATATAAACCTGGTTAGAATTAAATAATATCGGCAACTTTTTAAAGCTAAACTTGACCCGAACTAGACATCGTTTTTTACTTGCTACGTTAAACCTCAATAAAATTTGTGTAACCTTAATTTCAAAAGATCGGCATAAATTTGATTTTGAAACGATCATCTAGCTCAATAAACCTTCCTGCTTGTATTTTACTTTTTATTTCTTTCATAAAATGGAAATTAATGTCCTCTTTGCTAAAGTATTGTCATTGATGATGCTTTGGCCAATGTAGGTTGGATTCTATTTGAAAAACTCTGTGAATCACTAATTCGTAATGATTCTAGGAAAAATTGTATTCCCTTCTCTCTCACTCTTGATTAATTTTTGTACAAAATATAGTAATAATAATAATGATAATAAATTATACCAATTTGTAGTCATGGTGAGAAATGGTAACCTCAAAATGCTTTGCTATTTTCCTACTCATTTTTAACCAAAACTCTACTCTCCTAGAGTTTTGTGTCTCTCTCTTCTTTCTGGTTTGAAATTGTGAGATTACCAGGGCAACTCTCAAGTTGAAAGTTGACATTTTTCTTCAGCTCAACTGAACGTTTTCCTGCGCTAAGACTTTTAGTTTTGCATTTTTACTCTGGAGTAAAAAGAATTCAAAAATTTCCCTAATTTCCCTAATGTTTTATTCGTTATAGAGTATCCTCTAAATTCTATTGTATTATACTTGATACTCAACTTGCCGATTGCCTCCTCCTACTAGCAGGGCTTGTAACCTACCCCTAAGAACAAACAATGAGTCACCTCCTTGCATCTTTAGGTGAAAAATATAGACAATGTTTCGTGATCGTTTGAGATTTGGTGAAAAGTTTAATATTAATTCAACTTACCGCATGAGTTCTTTGCGTATTCCATGAGATTAATAGGTTTCCTATCGAATGGGTTGAAAACGAAGTACTTTCTGAGGCTTAGCTGAACAATAATTCTATAATTAAGTGTGGTAAAAATAAGCCAAAGGGATTTTGAGGGTCACTAGCTTCGTGGTCGTAGTGTAGTCATGTTTCAATAATTCGTTTTCTATAAAATCCCAAAGACCCCTTATCAAGTAGAACTACAATACAAGTCACTACAATGTTGATTTTCTGTCTTTCTTTTGATGAATTGTTGACGCCTTAATAGCACTAATGATACTTGTTCTCCTGTCAATAGCTACTTTGTAATTATTAAAAAGGGTCTTTGTTGGAAAATTAAACGACTCAACAACACTGGGATACGCTCACAACTTTTATAAAGAAGTTGGGTGATTAATTTCTTTTAGGGTAATACCTTCCTAATCAATCAAATGTTTCATTTTTAAGCCAAGTTGAGTAGTATCCTTTAGCCTTGAGAATAAACTATAGTTCCGGGTTAAGAAATACTCAACTCTCTATATTTATAATCAATGCAGTAGAGAGTATTTATATCAAGTTGATCATTTCCCATATGTTTTAGCCTTGTTGTTCTGGTCAGTAATAGCCATGAATGTGTTTTATGAAAAGATAACTTTGGAGAATGATTTTAGTCAAGAAGAGATCCTTGTTCAATATCGTAAGTAAACTCGATTCCCCATAGAATCTTGAAATTTTCAACATAAATACAAACACCTCCCTCTCTCTCCAAACTGAGCATAGCAAAAAACAGGAAATTAGAAATATGCTGAGAAAGGAATCAAATGCTCTAATAATCTGTTGACTGAAGAAAAATATACAACAGAAAAAAGGTAATGTAGAAAGGAAGTTGTATATTTTTTGAGACATTAGAAAAAAGGAACGCTTTAATCAGAGAAGAAGAGATTAATTTATGACTGACGGGGGATGATTTATAAATATTTCCAATTTGAGATCCATTCAAACTTTATAAATCCTTGTAGGAAATGGCAAATAAAATTATTTAAAATTACAAAGAACTCCCTGTAACATAAAAAAGTATCAAAGGAACCTTTCAGGAATACTCAATATTCTTTCAACATTCTTTTTAGGCGACGTGCAAATTTTTTCTAATCTCCAAGATCAAACACTATCAACACATGGCACAGGCATTATTATATGTCAGGCGAGAGGGAATCCCCTGCCCATTGTCAACATTGATACCGATTTACCAGTGTCAGTTATCAATCGGTTTACACTAAACAAAACCAAAATTCCCTCTGGCGAAGCTCTCAGAATCACTAACCATGACTTTTATAATATTCCCATTGAGGTTTCTTGCTTTGCCTCAAATAATCATACAAAGGACTCAAGAAAGACTCAAATTCGTTTCATCGACAATCCTAAAAGTGAGTTACCTCTTAAAATTCTCAAGGCTTTTCAATTTCTGACTATACTAAAGTACTGTATTAATTTGAGAATGATAGAAATCTAAAAAGTATCGTTGATAAATACGCACTTGGTATTGACGTACTTTTTACAGATGGTCAATTAAGTAACTCCATCTCTTCTCTTTTCTGACATTTTATGGTGGACAGCTCACAAATTATGATCATCTGGATCTCTGAGAGTATGCTTGGTACTTTAAACTATAGGAAAATTGTTTGAGAGGTGTTGATTAACCTCTGATTTTATCTGAGCAATAGAAGAATTCATAAAGAAAGGCGATGCCAGGTTTTTTAAAAGAATAGCGCTTTATTTCGTCGCATACTCTTCAGCTTTTACATGCCAGATTTATATACAAAAATTACAAGAAATGATGATAATTGATCTGATTAGCCCTTCTTCTTGTTCACCTCCTTAGGGGTGAGTGCGTGTGTGCTTCTTTTGGTACTTCTCTGTAGTTTTCTTGGTGTTGTTATTATGCGAGTAAATGTTTGAGTTTAATTATTTGAGTTCTATTAGTATTAATTTTGAGAGAAATATCTGGTTATCTTTTTCTGATCTTGGTTTCCTTCCGCCATATTCCTTTTTCTTGGTCTGGATCTGGTTGAAGGTTGGGAATTAGCTAATTTCTCTCTGGTCTCTTCATTCGTGTCTATTGTTTTGAAAGTTCCTCTAGGTAGGACTATAGTGGTTTCATAGCTACTTTCTGTACGCACAAGTTTGGCTTTTCTTTTGAAATGGACATTAGGGGTAGATCATCAAAATCAAAAAATTAGAATATTCCAAAGCTTGGACCATCATTAGAGAGATAATTTCATACTGAATCCGAAGATGTCAATTTTGTCAGCTTGAGCAAAAGAAAAAAACCTGTGAATAATGTATTCAAGTAGCCTGAAGTTGTTGCTAAAATCACAAATTTTAATGTTACCACTTAAAAGTAGAATAATCTTTTTTCAGAAATATTTTATGACCAAAGTTAATTTTAAGAGACTTATAACTGATGTCTCAAATAATTTTGGGCGAGCACTCAACCATTTGTTCCAACAGTCAATAAGATTTTAACTACAGGTTTTTTCTTCTTCTTAGACTTATACTTTTGTATACCAAAATAAATATTTTTAAATATAGAATAAGTTGAGACCTCAAGCTAATTCTTGTTTTTCTTTTTGGTACCAGCCCTAATGGGAATGTACTTTTTTCCAACATCAAATCGATTTCATACGCTTGAAATTCTACAATTGCTAAAATAAAATTGGTCAGCGATATACTCTCATAAATTCTCATTATTCTGGAGAAAAGTTTTGCATAAACAGGAAATTATGAATACAAACCATTCAATATTGTATATAAATATTATATATAAGACTAAACTATTATGATAGTTTTCTTTGTGTGTCCTCTTTGCTTCCATAGTTTATAATTTATTAATTGAATAAACTTCCCCTACATTCACTCTGGTGTGTACTCACCATAGGTAGATGAAATTACCACTGAAATGTAATTAATCATCAAGAGACTCTTTACAAACTCCATACTCACTGGGGATAAAATAATTTTCTGAAGGGTTGTACTTTTCAAGGATGGTTACAAGAGACCCAACCCATATATCTCCTCTAACCTCTAACCTAAAGTTTAACCTTGGGTAAACTCTCTTGTTCATTTCATTCTTACTGTCTTACAGTGCCCTTTCCTTATTTGTTTAATTTCGACCTGTTTTTTACAAAATCTCATGTTTAAACCAATCAGAGGATTCCAAAACTTTAGCTACTTGATTACTCTGTCTTCTGGCTTGTATTGGTCTATTCGTAGAAAAAGAAAAGGAAGTAGTATTTCTTAAAAATTTATGATGAAATTAATAATCTTGACCAGATGAATAAAAAAAATAATAAAAAATAAAAAGGGGATTTTATTTCTACACACAGGACTAAGTCAAATCAGGCAAATAATTGAAATCTGGTTTTACATTATAGTGTCGAAGCATTGCTCTTTTTTCTTCTAATCTCTACCACCATACACACATTCAACAGGGGTAAATAGAGATTAAAAAGTCTAAAAATTCTCACGTGTAACAACAACAATAATGTGAGTAGATTTCGAAGGAAATGGGATGTATGTATGGTTGAGTAAACAAGAGAAAGATAAAATTTTCTTCTCAAACAATACTTGATTTGGAAATGTAAGAATAAATTTCAGGAATTCAATTTTAAATCATTTCAAAATGCCCGGCCATTCAAATTGTTCAGTAGGGTGTACGGTGTCGAAATCAACGTAAAATAATAAATACAGTTCGGGACATGGATAGTTTTCCCATACTAACAATTACAGTAATGATTTAAAGATTAAAGGGAACAGATGATGCATTTTTTAAGTTTGAAATTATCAATTGAGAACTTGTAAGATTAAAGGAACAGAAATCTTTCCTCAATGCACAACCACTCAGAAGAAGAAAGCAGCAAGATACGGCAAAAGGAATACAAATTCTGTCTTGGTTAATGTGTGGGAATTCCCTATGTAACTCAATCACTGTATGTAATGGTGATTGAAGAAAAAGAAACAATTGATTCTGAGTTTTTTGCATTCAATCATTTGCGGATACACTTTCATTTCACTTTGTTGTAAAAACGTTCACCCATATAAATGAAGGTGATTTGTATTGAATGGGGTGGGTAAATTTGGTTTATGGCAACTTTCCCGGAGAATTCACTCAATTTGAGTGACAGTAAAATATACATTTTACATCTTTATCGATTTTACGAGGTTGTCCAATCCACAAGGCGTACGAGAAAAAAGTTTTTAATTTTTACAATCTGAGCCAACATTTTTAAGCGTGAAACGAAAATTTTAATCTGTTTCCAATGAAGAATTCATTGTAAGGATTTAGAAGACAAGTGAATATTTAGTGATAAAGCTTATATTTCACCGGATCTCATCAGACTCTTACACTGACTAGATATATATATATACAATTTTAAAACTGATTTAATGTTTAATAAAATCCTCTGAAAATTTTAATCTGTTTCCAATGAAGAATTCATTGTAAGGATTTAGAAGACAAGTGAATATTTAGTGATAAAGCTTATATTTCACCGGATCTCATCAGACTCTTACACTGGCTAGATATATATATATATATACAATTTTAAAACTGATTTAATGTTTAATAAAATCCTCTGAAAATTTTAATCTGTTTCCAATGAAGAATTCATTGTAAGGATTTAGAAGACAAGTGAATATTTAGTGATAAAGCTTATATTTCACCGGATCTCATCAGACTCTTACACTGGCTAGATATATATATATATATACAATTTTAAAACTGATTTAATGTTTAATAAAATCCTCTGAAAATTTTAATCTTCTTGCTTGTTTTCAAAAAAGGACAAACTTTAAAATGTCTAAAAATCAAACAATTCACAATTTCTCTTTATAGATCTGCCAAAGTTCCTAGACGAAAGTACCATCGGAAGTAACCTGCTAAGTGTTAAACTGGGAGAGACCACAAAACTGTCCTGTAATCTAGATCCAACCAGAGTGGATCAAGTAATATGGCTCAAGGATGGTGTTCCCCTGACAATCGGGGAGAACTGGATACCGAATGATGGGAAAAATTTGAGTATACGAAATTTACTCGTCCATTCATCTGATGCTGGCAACTATGAATGTTATGCTACGTACATGAAAACATCTATCTTGAGTAAAACCCAAATACTAAAGGTTTCTGGTAAGTGTATCACAATTTTACATTGATCTGGAATATATTTATACACTCAATTATTTGCATTTCGAAGATTGATTCAAGCCATTTGAGCTCGATTGTGGTTTTCTTGAATAAATGTTTGGGAAATCATTCTTTATTAGATTCTCTTATTATTGCAACTTTTTTTCATGCAGTAAGCTTTCATTTTGCCGAAATTCAGCTTCGAATTGCCGAATAAATCTGAAATCATTGAATTCGTGTAAAGAAGTTCAACGTCCTAAATTGCAATAACTTTTCTCAAAAATGATTTTTTTGAGAATTTAAAAAACTTGACTCGTTACAAATTCTACAGCGGATTCAAATTTTTTATTCAGTTCCGAATAAATGTTCAATTTATTCATGAATTTTAGAAAAATCACTATTTTGAAGTTTAATGTCTGAGAATTTGTGAAGAATCAAAATATAATTTGTTAATTTTAGTTGAAATATCTTTGTCTGGTCTTTAAAGTCTTAAAATCAACGAATTTTTGATCTCCCGCCTTAAATAATGACTGATGGTAAAATCTAATTCGATTTTTGAAAAACTTAAAAAAAAATTAATATTCTTGGATGAATTTCGACTCTTGATACATCTTATTTTCTGATATCCATGAGTTTCGCAGTGCACTGTATTTATACTCTCAATTATTCTTAGATATCCCAGCTGATATTTTCTTCAAGAATGTGACAGTATCCCGACAGGTCCTGGTCGGCGATAAAATCAGATTGGAATGTGAAATATCGAAAAATCCCTACGCTGAAGTTGAATGGCTTAGCTCGGGAGGATCATCAATGGTCAAATCAAAGGAGTACAAAGTCTCCTTGGACTTACACGCTAAAAAGAATGACTTTTACACTTGTCGAGCCTCGAATCAGTACAGTTCAAAGGAGAAAAAAGTTGAAATAAAAGTCTTGCGTAAATCCTCAGTACTCTTGATAAATTTTGACAAACTTTAATTTTTCCCTTTTTTTCTTCACTCGTCTAGCACGACCGAGACCACCAAAGAATCTCAGAGTCAACCGAATCACAGAGAGTTCAGCCGAGATATCTTGGGATTACGAAAGGTACAACATTTACAATGATGACAATAGCGAGTATGTTACGAAGCTGAATCATTTCCAATCAGTCTACACAGTCAATGATGGACCAAATATAATCAAAAAGATTTCTGAAGCCAGACTTCAGCTAGTTAATCTGGAACCAAATTCCCTTGTAAAGGGCTATATTAAAGCTGTCGACCTTGCTGGGATTCCCTCAATATCATCTAATTTCTCATTTAAAACAGACGAATATATACCTGATGGGCCTCCAGTTAATATTTTAGTTAAAGTCCTACCAAATGATAATGTTCAGGTAACATGGGACGAGCCTAGAAAGCCAAATGGCCAAATAATTGTGAGTCCAGTATCTCAAAGCTATTATAATACGTTTATATCGTGTGTCTACTTACAAGTATTAATGTAAAAATAAAAATCTTTTTTAGAAATACATTTTGGAATACGTTCAGGTCAGTGATGAAAGTTTTTTGAACCTCAAAACAGTTAAATGGAATACATATATCGATCGATACTCAATGCTCGATCGTAAAGTTCTCATTGATGATTTTAAGAGAGACGAAATTTACAAGCTCCGCATAGCTGCTGTAACAAAGAAGGGTGTTGGTCCTTTCTCTGATGTTATAAGTTTAAAGGTTAACTCAAACGGTGAGTAGTGTAATTCTAATGATTTGTAATTCATTATTATCAAGAGTCTTTTGTGCTTAGGCTACAATTTCAATTACAATTAGAGTTACGCCATTTGAGACTATCAATAATAATTACATTTCTAAGTGATAAATTTTACAAAATCGATAACTTTATTATGTAAGAACAAAATGATAGATTCAAGGGCCACTTCCTACTTCTCCGATCCATCAAAGATCATTCACTAAAAACCTAAGAACTAAGATATGAGTATTTTGACCCTTAAAGTCCCAGAGAATTTTTTTCATGATTCACATTCAATATTTTGTCTATCGTATGGTTTGTGAATACGCTGTTTTATCGCAATTATTTTCAGTTCAGAAGTTATCGATAAAAGATGGGTCATTTTTTGTAGCTTTGGTCCAGCAGAGTCCGGGCGATTACATATTTGAATTCTAATTTGACGAATAATAGAGCCAATCTTTGCGTATTCCTGGAGACTAATGTAAATTTCCTATCGAATGGGTGGTAAACGAAGAATGAACAATAATAATCAGTTGCTAAATTAGTGTATGAAAGAAATAGCCAAGTGGGACTTTAAGGCTCAAGGTGAACTATAATACCTGGTATTACCAATGGGTAACAATCATCATTAGTCAGATTTTTCAGGTAACTAATTAATTTCGAAATTCCCCAATTTTCAAAATGTCCGGTAACAGCTATGAATAATTATAATTAATATGTTACTACATTGTCTATGATCTTTTCCTTTTGGTATCGGAAAAGAATAGAATCTCTTGTTGTCATAATTATCTGACTACACTCGTATTCTCCTACAATCCTAATCTTCCCTCCGAGTGTATATGAAGGGAACATTTACAATGTCTAATCTGATCATTAGATCGTCGTTAGATCCCAAGGAGGGAATATAAATGAATCAAGATGGTGAGATACTTATTTTTATTTACTCATCTAGTTGAATAATTGAAAATATTGAAAAAAAAGTTGTCCACTTGTTTTTTTTCTCTATTCTAAAGTACAAATGTCCAATTATATAAGACAACTAAATGTAAACAACAACCTTTAATTGGATACGATATATATACTATATATATTACAATTGAGATGTGAACTATTCAAAAGTGGTTCATTTATAGATAACTGTATATTTTGTCTGTCTGCCCTAATTTAAGCTTACAAGTTTTAGTACATTCATCTACGTATGTGGAAAATGGAATCCCAATTGTTGATTCTTTCTAGTGTAGTGAACATGGAATTAGAGAGAAAAAAACCTGTCATTTCAAAATTTTTTGGAAAATTTCAAGCCGTCAATGTTGAAAAGGCCTCAAATAAATTTATTGGAAAATGTGAGGTCTCTTCGATAAAAACTGCAAGAATTCTAATGCTAACTGATATCAAGGTGGGGATTTATGATTTTTACAAAATTCTCACGTTTTCATCAAGATTATTGGGAATCCATATAAAGATAGAAAACTTGAAAATCACGAGTTAGCACCAAACTTTTGTTGATTTCAAAGTGGATTTTTCAGATCACGAATAGTCAAGGAAATCACCAAGAGAAAATTACTCTTTGCAAGAAAAAGTTCAATCTCTATATTTTGGATCATTTTCCCTCGTGATTATTGAAAAATTCAAATGGTTCGATTTCCCACCGTAATTACGAATTTCTGTGAATTTCTGTACACAAATTCGAAATCTTCGTCTAATTTTGATCCTGAATATCAATATTTAACTGCTTCAAATCTTTGAAATCGATAAAAATTTTGGATTTGAAAGTTGAAAAAGTGGAAATTTGAAACATTTCCGAAATTCAAAAAACTGCTCAATTCTAGTCAGATTAAATTTTTTTTGTATTCAAAACTAATCAGCTCATTTCATAGTGGAATCCTAAAAATAAATTTTTTCCTGACTTTCTGGATAAAAATATTGAGTTTTTTGTAAAAATAGGAAATTCTCATCTTCATGTCAATTGGGTTTAAATTGCAGAAAATCTTGTTCAAATTCGATTTCTTGATGAAAAAATTGAAATTTTTGTCAAAAATATAAATTCCCATTTTTACGATAATATTGTCCAACTTCATCAAGAATATCACTTTTGTTGGTTTCTGAACTCATGAGGAAGGTAGGAGAAAACAGACGTATATTATAGTGATAAACGTTATATTTCGCCGGGTCTCATCAGACTCTACCCCGGTTTCGATATAAATACTATTACAATGCATAAAATTTGAGCCCTTCCATTGGTCAATATTGGTTGATAGGTTGCTCGGTAGGAGTGAGGGCCGTGAAGTTCATATAAAGAGGAAACAAATTTCAAAGATTTGTGAGGTCCTGAACCCAATTGGCAAACCAATAATTAGTTCTACACAGATTGAAACTAGGGATGAACCTGAAAACAGCGAGAAGTTGACAAAAGTCAATAATCACCAATCTCTAGTTCAATGCAGTGGCCCAGTTACAATTACAGAATTGGATAAATGTGAATCCAACGAGAAGTCAACAACAGTTGATAATCAGATTAAAAGCCAACCTGTAATTAGCGAAGTGAGAAATGGAAAAACACGCCCAACAACGAGGAGAAAACGGGACAGACATAGCGGGCAACTGCAAATTACAACTTTCATCAAAAAGCAAAAGCAATTATCAGATTGAAAAGAAAAATCAATTTGTAGTGAAACAACCTCCCACCCTCACTCCTACCGAGCAACCTATCAACCAATATTGACCAATGGAAGGGCTCAAATTTTATGCATTGTAATAGTATTTATATCGAAACCGGGGTAGAGTCTGATGAGACCCGGCGAAATATAACGTTTATCACTATAATATACGTCTGTTTTCTCCTACCTTCCTCATGAGTTCAGAAACCAACAAAAGTGATAAATTCCCATATTAACTAGCTTTAGGTTCTTGTTCAAGTTCCATCTACCTCGATATCTAATCGATTTCTTCTCAAACGAGAACTATTCGATAATTATCTCACCTCAGGCTCATAAAAAAAGAAGAAATCTCTTCTCGAATGGAATCACATAACGCATGTTCATTTTCCTTCCTTCTAGCAATTCACAATTGGAATTTTATATTAAATTATCGATTCTTGTTAAAGTGAAAATGTTCCTAAAAGTTTTCTCATAACAATTATAGACTGTCCTACACACTATCTAATGGCATTCAACCATTTTACTCTAATGAGAAGACAATGAGTTTAAATTCCCATCTCTCCAAACTAACTAAGCAGAATACAGAGAGAAGAGGATAGATTAGAAAAATTTACAAATAAAGGAAATATTCTCCATTCGTTTTATGCAAGCAGAAATTCGTTCGACATAGACTCAGTCTTGAATCAATTATTCAATATAGAACCTAGATTTTAATTAACACTATAACTGATATTATATTCATTAGATAATTTTAAAATCCAGAGTTGATACTATTTAGCCTATTCAAAGTAAATGAAAAGCTGCAGTACCCATGGTAAAGTTTATTAAGCCTATCGAGACAATAAAAAAACCAATCGAGAAAAAGACCAATCCAAAATTGATTGTATTATTCTTTTGATCCCATTTAATAAAATCGATATTCTATTACTCATAAGTGGATAAAAACAAAATGTTACCAATCTTGGTTTTTTATCCAAATTTGAACATTGAGCAGTGTTGGATTCAGCTTTTTGGCAAAAGAAGGAAGTTAAATTAAATCTGATGAAAAATTATGAGTAATGGTATCGTTGGATGTTTCTTCTTTGTTTACTAACGTCCCACTGATGGAGACAGTGGAGTTCATCATAGAAATCTCTAGACAAATTGAGGGATTTCCAGTTATTGAAGCGGTTACTACTTTTATGTTGTAAAGATGTTGCCTTTTCTTTCGACAAGAAAATATATATACAAACTGATGGTGTAGCAATGGGCTCCCCTTTGGGTCCCATCATGGCGGAAATCTTCATGGGAAAATTGGAATCTGGTCCTCTATCTGGAGATATTGCGAAAACAAAAGTGTATAAAAGATATGTGGATGATATCTTCCTTATCCTGAATAATGTAAGAGAATCAGATGACATATTAGCTAGGTTCAATGGAGCGCATTCAAACTTGAAGTTCACCATAGAAAGAGAAGAAAATGATCAATTACCGTACTTGGAAGTCTTATTATGTAGACAAAATGACGGTTCTCTAATTAGAAAAATTCATAGAAAGTCCACCTTTACGGGCAAATTATTAAATTTCAACTCATTCTCGCCAAAAACCACGAAAGTGGGCTTAGTGATTTCACTGTTCAACAGATTGGACAGAATAGTCTCTCCTGAATGTCTCCAAGAAGAAAGAAATTTTTTGAAGAAAATTTTCATGAATAACAACTACTCTGAAGACTTTATAGACTATGTGTTGAAAAGAGAAAAACAAACAGCAATGGAAAAAGAGATAGAAAATAAAATTACAGTGTTTCTACCATTCAAAGGTGATGTGTTAGCTAACAATACAAAGTCTAGGATCAAACAATGGTGTGATAAAACCTTTCCTAAATTGGAATTGAAGTTCATCTTTAAAGCAAAAAAGCTGTTCTCGAACAAAACTAAAGACAGACCAAATCCATTGACGGAGTCTTTTGTTGTGTACAAGTTCAAATGCTTTTGCCAAGCTGAATATATTGGTCACACCACAAGAAGATTGGAAGAGAGAGTGGCTGAACACTTGTATACAGGTTCTACTGCTGTTAGGCAACACGTGAAGGATTGTGATGAGAAAGTTTCCCCTGAAAACTTTGAAATAATTTACAGACAAACAGGAAACAATGTCGCAGCCCTCAAAACGGCCGAAGCCTTATTGATTCAAAAAGAAAAGCCAAGCTTGTGTGTGCAGAAGAAGTTTGTGCAGCCCCTAGTTTTGCCAAGGCCAGTGTTGAAAGTGAAAAGTAGTACCGTTACAATTGAAGCGCCCTCTAAACCAAGGCCTCGATCAGCAGATAGAAGTTTAAAACAAACCTCTATCTTAAAATTTATGTCCCAATGAATATTGTTATATTGTCACAGATTAGTAACCCAAATTGTTCCAAAAAACATTTATTACATTCTGTCAGGATAGTAGTGTCACCACAATCGAACACGTGTGTATCTATTAACCATTTTTTGTATATTATAACTTAAGAATTGTTATAATTATTCATTGTATGTGTAGAAGTATGTCCATCCACGCTCCTCACAAAGTACTTTCTTGGAAGGACTATCAATATATTCGTCATTTTCACACCTGTAATCTGAGCATACATATTGTACATGTACGATGAAAGGCCAATCAATCAGATATTGTTTTGCTCATAATGTAATTATGTAATGTATTTATATTGGCATGTAAAGACTGAAGAGTATGCCTGAAATATAGTACTTATTTCTTGATAAATCACAGGCATCGCCTTTCTCGTATAAAATGATTGAAAGCATTTCCAGAGTTAAAGATGACATTAATAATCATCTCAAAGATCAAATTAAATCTGATAAAAAATTATAACGCTTTTCTGTTCTGATTATCTATACTTTATTATCATAGGTCAGCCTCTTGTATTATTTCTATTCTCTCATCTGATTGGACAAAACTGATAGGTATGAGATCATGAAAGTATATAAATAGTAATTTGTTTTTTGACAAACTTGTCATACCACTGAAGAAGACGTGTGAAGACAATCACCGTCGAAACGTTTGGATGACCATGGCTGAGAATGCTAATATTGACCTAAGTTTTTTTTGATAAATTTTATTATAAAACTAATTTTAGATTATGTGATGTTGCTGAGAATTGCGTAATAACTGAGAATTTCCGATTAATCGCCCTAGATAGGCCGAACCTCAAGACAGGGTTAATTAATATTAAAATTGTTTGATCAATAATTCGTACAGATTATTTGAAACAGTATTATGGCTCGAGAAAGTAACCTGTCCCATATTATATTTTTCATCCAATGTTACTATAATATTTAAAAAATTTTCTATAATCTCCCCTGAATTCTCTTTTTTTCTTGAATTGTGAGCTGAACCATTCCTTTGATATTTCAAACAGTGTTCTGATTCACAAAACGACGCCTAGGTACCGAGATCTATTTCAATCAGATCAAAGTAGACTCATCTAGCAATAAATATAATGAAAATTTGGTATTCAGCCTGATGAATTTAAATACAAATTAAAAACAAATTCTTTTTAACCCTCCCCCTGTACTGGGGTCCATACGGACCCCAAAAATATTTTGATTTTCAATTGTAATATTATTTCTTAAGTTAGACAAATAATTTTTTTTTCTAATCCTCATGATACTATCATTGAACAAATATTTATTTAGATAAACATGTTTCATTGCTTGTTTTCTTCGGAAATATTTTTATAAGACAATGTGTCAAATTTTATCAGTGGGGTCCAAACGGACCCCATACTAAAAAACGAAATTTTTGACTAGGAAAAGAATGTTCATTCATTATAATTATGACTTGCCGATCAGACGTACTAGACAGTCCTGAAATATCTTTATTTCTTGATTCTGATGCATCTTCTGATCCAGATTATCAGCCAAGTTCTAGTGATAATGAAGAAGATATCCTGTTAGATCTCGAAGAAGAGGATCAAGATTACTCAGATGGAATTGATGAAATTGCTGAGGTATCTTTTCGAGCTACTATCTCATCTAAAGATGGACGAATTGAATATTGCAATGTAAATCCAGTTACTTCAAGAAACCTAAGTTGTAATATATTTCGAGAAACGCCTGGTCTTACCAAATATTCAAGAAATAAAGTGTCAGAAAGAGATTTCTTTGAACTATTTATCGATGCAAATATGATACAGGATATTGTGAAATACACAAATAAATATATGGATTTCAAGAATTCGGGAAGATCAAGAATAACGTCTGAAGAACTTTACAAATGGATTGGAATAACAATTTATTTTGGAGTAGTTAGACAAAGGAAAATGGAGCTTAGAGAACTTTGGGAAGATGAACATTACTATCAATTCATAAAGAACTCTATGTCTCATTCAAGATACTGTATAATAAAGCAATTCATTCGGTTTGATGATAGAGAAAATAGAATCCAAGGATCATCTAGGGATAAACTTGGCCCAATACGAACCTTATTTCAAAAATTTATTGAAAATTGTCAACTCTCATACAATCCATCAGAACAAGTAATAGTTGATGAGCAACTTGTTGGGTTTAGGGGAAGATGTCCCTTCAAAGTGTATATTCCGTCTAAACCAGCTAAATACGGTATGAAAATATGGGCTCTTTGTGATGCGAAGAATTCTTATCTTTGCAATGCTCAAGTTTATATCGGAAAAGAAAATGATCTTCCAGAGAGAGGCCAAGGTGAAAGAGTAGTGAGAGAATTATCATATCCATTTATAAATAAAGGAAGAACGATCACATGTGACAACTTCTTCACAACTTTTGATCTTGCTAAGTATTTGTTCTCCAAAAAGACAGCTCTTGTTGGAACGTGTAGAAAATCTAGAACTTTCCTACCTGTCGGCTTTCAATCAAATAAAATTATTGAAGGAACCTTAGAATATGCATTCAGCGATCGAGTCGTTATCATGCGATTTGGCGATAAAATAAGCCAAAAAAATAAGCCTGTTGTTTTACTTTCAACACTACATCAAAAGCCTGATGATACTGGTAATAAACCAGAAATTATTGAATATTACAACTCCACAAAAGGTGGAGTTGACACTCTTGATCAGTTAGTCGGTAACTATACAAGCAGAAGATCTACTAAGCGATGGCCACTGTCTTTGTTTTGGAATATCTTGGATATAGCAGCCGTAAATGCCTTTGTTTTGTATCGATTGAAATGGCCTATGATCAAAAGTTCTAAAAGATGCACCAGAAGAATATTTCTGAAAAACCTATCCTATCAGCTTTTGAATATTGAAAGTACACCGTCTCAGCCACCACTAACTAAGAGGATAAAGGTCTCAAATCTTTCCTCTGAAACTCCAAGTAGAAAAATCAGCGTGTCAAAAGGAAGATGCGTCATTTTTCCAAGGTCAAGAGACAAAAAAATTCGATCTTTATGTTCAAAATGCTCGAACAATGTTTGTGATGAACATTATGAAATTATTTTTGACTCGTGTAAACAATAAATTTTTATATATAAATTTTTTTTCTATTAAAAAACCTAAATTTTTCACATTAAAATGAATGGGGTCCATATGGACCCCGGAGGTATTATTTGTAATTTTTACATTGTATAAGGCGAGGGTTAAGAGATTCTATTTCTAAATGGGATAATTACGAAAAGTAGAAGCTTCTGGATGAAATTTTCAAAAAAATTGAAGATTAATCACCAATAACTAGAAGGTCTATTCGGTGTATTTACAAAATATAGAAGATTAGAATTAGGAAATTTTAATTCAATACAAATTTTACACTATTCACGCATGCTTCTGCGCACTGATATGATAAATGTTTAGTTTGGTGAAATCGGTCTAAACATCTTACTTGATAGAATTCTGAGTAAGATTGTGACGGTTTATAATTTCTACTAGCTTTTTCGGAAAATTCATCATGAGATTAGTAAATTTTAAAGGTATTTTAACCCTTAAAGACCCAGAGCAAATGTATCATGTTCCCAAATCTATTCTATTGATTGCAAAGAGCACTCTAGTTACTTTGATTATGTGTAAGATTAATAAATAATACTTCTACTGAATGAAAAGTGTTTTCAAAATCTTCTATCACCGAATAGACCTTCTGGTTATTGATGATCTATCCTCTACTTTTTGAAAATTTCATCTAGAAGCTTCTACATTTTGTAATAATCCCATTTCTAAATGGCATCTTTATTGCATTAGAAATAATAAAAATGAATGTTGTAACAAAATGTACCCTTTTTGTTCATTAAATTATTCTGGTATAAATTAGTTCATTCAAAATAAATATGTAGAAAACAATCTTGTCCTGGATCAGCGTAAGTTTACTAAACAGTTATCTCTCTGTAGAGTCACCTCGACCAGAGTGTGTTTGACACAGGGGAGCCTACACACAATTTTTGAAAAATACTTGCACTTTTACGAATATTATTCACTTCATTCTACTTGTCAATTGATGAGTAGAGTGATTTACAAAATACTAATTTGGTGATTAATTCTTTCTTTATTCTTCTCTGAGTGTAGGCATCACAATTTTTAAAATCTCTCTCAGTGTTTACTAAACACCGTTTACCAACTTAATTCTCATTATTTTGTGTTGAAAACTCTAAACCTAATTGACATGAAGATGAGAATTTACTATTCTTACAAACAACTCAATAATTTTCTCCAGATTCCCAAGAAATAATAATTTTTTGAATTCCAAAACGGAATGAGCTAATAAGATGTGGATTCCGAAATTCAATTCCGAAAAAAATTCAATCTGACCAGAATTAGAATTTCGAAAATGTACCAAATTTCCACTTTTTCAACTTTTGAACCCAAAATTTTTATCGATTTTGATGATTCGAAGCAGTTATGTGATGATATTTGGTATCAAAATTGAACGAAGAATTCACAAGTTGAATTCACATTTTCGAAATTCTAATTCTGGTCAGATTGAATTTTTTTCGGAATTGAATTTTGGAATCCACATCTTATTAGCTCATTCCGTTTTGGAATTCAAAAAATTATTATTTCTTGGGAATCTGGAGAAAATTATTGAGTTGTTTGTAAGAATAGTAAATTCTCATCTTCATGTCAATTAGGTTTAGGTTTAGTTCACAAGATAAAGTGATAACCTATGGCCACATTGGCTCTCCTTTTTTTCTTAATCAAGTGTACTTAACATTTACAATATTTAGATGGCTTGAAGTCAAGAATTAGTTGTAACGGAATCTCTACAGTATCTTTACAAAATTCTTAATTTGTTCATCAAGAAAAAAAATTTGAAGAAAGAACATTTTTAAAAATTTCCATTTGTCGCCAAATTTTATTGATTTGAAAGCGGGAGGGCGGTCTAAACTAAACACTATTTTTGACAGATATCTGATTACCAAAATTTCATTGATTTTCAACACCCAAACGATATTTAAGGGAATCATTAGATCAGATTTTCTTGTCCTAAGAGACCTCTTTCGATCACTCTCCTACTGGTATATCCATCAAAGTTTAAAAATTGATCATTTGGCGTAAAATCGAAATTTGGAAAATGTTTTTCTTGAAAATAAACTTTTTTCTTCAAATGGTAAGAGTAGACAGTATGATCTGGATTTCAGAAGATTTTCATCATATACGAATTCTTGATGAAAAAATTGAGATTTTTGTTAAAATCATTGTCAACTTCATTCATCGGTTAGCTTTAACTGCCTTCAGCTGTTTCTAAATCATTAGACTTTAGGAACATCTTTAATTAACTCTTTCATCATTTCTGACACATAAAAATGACTGTCGGTATTTTCAACGAATAAGTCAATTAGGTAATTTTACAATAACCCCATTGCATATTCTTGATTTCGATCAAAATTCCCGGGTAATTGAAGAGTATATTTCTTGGTAATCCTTTCACATCTGGGTGCATGGATATTTCTCTGGTGATAACGTTATCTTGCTCAATAAAAGCTACCTGTCCGGATGGCAAAACTAATATAAATTTTTCCCACTTTAGTGCCGAATCCACCGAGAGATTTTACCTTTGAGCATGTCCGCAGCCACCAAATCAAGCTGAAATGGAAGAAAGATCCAATGGAGAATATAAATGATTATATATTGACTTTTAAAAAGGTTTCCTCCCAGAAAACCCCATTCTCACTTCGCCTGGAAAAGACACTTGACGAGTATCTTGTCAACGATTTAGAGCCTAATGAGTCATATTACTTTTCCCTAGCAGCGACAGCTAAACATGGCGTCGGAGTTGCTGCTCAGTTTCAAGTGAAAACTCTTGATCGAGGTAATTAACATGATGATAAAAAGCATATTGCCGAACATCATCCAGAGTATTTTTGCTTGGTTTCAAACTCAAGTTAGCGAGAAACTAGCCTATATTTTAGTGATTAACGTTATACACATCCCTGCATCTCTTCAGACTCTAAACCGATAACATTTTGATACCATTTTATCAGAAATTATGAGCAGAGTATTCCTACTGACAACTCTCGCCCCATACAACTATGAAATGTACCTTGCCAGGTATAACCTTTATCACCTGAATATACGCTAGTTTATGAGAAAATATGAGTAAAAGTAAATTTAATTGGAATATAACCAACCTTTTTCCAAAGCCTCGGAAAATCGGGTCAAAATTATTTTGAGTAAAGAGTAATTAAATGATACTATCAATGGCAATGTATTGGTTGAATCGAAACAGGTGATACAACTGGTTGTAATTATACGGAAAGAGTAGAAGGCTTCCATGAATTTTTGATTTTTTCTAAAAGTCATCTAATTGGTAATAACTTATTACTAATAAGGTTTATTTTAAATTTTGAATGATGATCTGAACTAACTAGGAATACTTGACTATCTTAGTGCCAAAACATCCATGAAAGAAGTTGAAAGGTTGACTATATTCCAAAATTAAATCTTAAATTTCTACTAATATTTATATGCTAGTTAATTTTTGAGTTTAGGACCAAATGAAAAAGATTTACTGGTGATCTCTTAGAGTTGAAATTTCTTATGCATTTATATAATACAACCTAAAGGCAAGATTTTCATGTCCTAAATTTCCTTAGGTGAACTGCCAGAGGCCACCTGGTTCCCGCATTTTCCCTATGAGCTCATCGACAGTCTTAGGAAGGCAAAAACAAGCTCAACCTCCCCAACAACTAGCTTGCCCTTTAAAAGGAATATTTACGACATGAAAACTCTCGCCTTTATCCTATCTCAGATAATATTAACATTGATATTAATTTGTTATTGATTATTTACTATATAAAATACAAAATATCTCAAAAAATATGTATTTCATTCAATATTCTACACCTAGTTAATATAAAATATATAGAGTTAATATGAAGATGGAAATTTATGATTTTTACAAAATTCTTAATTTTTTCATCAGGAAATCAAATTTGGAATCTAAATCATGAGGCCATCTTTCAGAATACAGAGAAAAAAAATTTAGAAAAAATCAATTTTTAAGGAAAATACGGCAATTTCGAAATCTTGAAGTAGGGCCAAATTCCCATTATTTTGAACTTGAGTTGAAAATGTGAGAGAATAGTCAAAGGTTGATTTTTAGGATCAGAATTAGTCAAAGAAATCATATATGCTGAATCTGTTTTTAGACAATTAACCTACTAGCAAAGTGTGGTAATTACTGGTAATTACTATATCCATATGTATTCTAACTTGATGGAGATTGTCTTCTCACACCTAGTTGTTAGAAATTCGGATAAGCAAGTGTCAATTCCATAAGAGAGTCAAATAATATTCAACTCACGTTGGCAGATGTAGACGCGTTAGGACTCGTCAGTACACACCTGAATCTGGTTTTGAAAATCACCCCATAATCGTGTCAAAATTAAATTTTGATTTTTTGATCATTTTCCCTTCTTGAAACTCAACAACTTTGATATTTCAAGATCCCTGAAAATGACGAATTTATCAAAATTTTATGATGATAATCGGTTTTTTGACTAATTTTGATCCCTCTGGTCGTCCTAGATGATCTCAATGCAAATATTTCTATCGAGAGATATTCAATAGATCCTGATAATGCTGGTTAATATATATCAAAATGTAGTCCTTGAATCAGTCATAATGAAAAAGACTAATTCACACTTTTTTCCTCGCTTGAGCTCAACATGTTTTTTGTTGATTTCACAAGAACTCCCATGGCCTATGAGTTAAAATTCTCTGTCTAATGTCCGAAATCCAAAAAAAAGTTTGGGCTATAAAACTAATGGAATGAGTTCATGAGGTGAAAATTCCCGAAAATAATTTAATTTGGCCAAAATAAATGAATAAGATATTCGAAAAAGCGCCAAATTTACCCTTTTTCAATTTTTGTTCATATCAAAAGATTTGAAACAATGACAAATATTAGAAAAATAATTTGAATTTGCCTAAAAAAAGCTCACAGAAATTCATTCTGAAATTTAAATTATTAGAATTTTGCGGTCATCAAGTAGGACGAACAATCCAAAATTAAAAGTCGATGAAAACGTTCGAAAAATAGTTTAGTTCAGTTTCTGACTATCCAGAGAAAACTAGTTTTTTGTGAAAATAGTCGTTAGCTTCATGAAAAAATTTGTTAACCATTAAAGTACAATGTAGTAGCATATTAAAATACAATAGGATAAGATAAAACTATCTTGGCCCCTTTCTGGAATAATTTTAACATTCAATTTCGTGTGATAAGTCTCTCACACGGATGAGCACACACACATCCCTCAAGTGAATTGAAGAGTCAAATTTACTCCAGTTGTATCATCGATTTCTATGTTTTCTTTTGTAATTTTCTTTCTCTTCTTTTTTCTACTTTCTTGGCAGTCAAAATTCCCCCTCATCCTTGAGGAGAAGGAAAGTTTGGGATCTCTCTTTTCTTCTCTTGCTTGCCCTTGTTCTCTCACTCTCTCTCTACAGGGAAATAAAAATGTACGTTTGTATTATCATTATTATAATGATTTTGAGGAAGAGGATAGAGAGGGACTTTAGTGATTATCGTCTATATATATCTCACATATCTCTATTGAGTCTGTGTGTGTCTGTCTATTGATTCATTCGAAATGAGAGAAAAAAAATAATAGAATGCTCCTCATTGGCTAAGATGGTAGATGACATGTGATTGGTCGATAGGCCTTATTATCAATTATGAATAAGAACACGACAGTGAATTACACAATAACTCACCATAGTTAATGGACTATATTATGAAAGTAGAATGTTGAGATGAAGGAAACATTCCAAATAATGTTTGGATAAAAGTTATGTTGTTACTATTACTATTATTATTGGTCACGATTAAAAACGAACTTGGCCATGGTCAAAAGTTTAGCGTGAAACGTCCGCCATGTGAAACTAATCCAGATTTGTGCTTTTCAGGCAAAACAGAACCGAGGGATTTCTCCTCCTCGAAAATGGTCAAACTTGATGCGAATAACTACTCAACCACAATCAAATGGAATCACCCGGAACAATTCAAGGGATCCATTCACAATTATTTGGTTGGAATTAAGAAAATCAAATCGCCAAACCCACACAAGGATATAGACTTGTCGAGAATATTCAAGAAGAATGTCACAGAACCACTTGTTAATACACATCAAATTCTACCATTAAGTGAGTGTAGTTTATTTAACCTTTCATGTCCAAAATTATTATTTTTTCATCACACAAATGAGAAAATTTGCAATCTAACCAAGAGAATTACGCTGATTCTGAACCTGAATTCCTTTTTGTAAACCGACTTCTTATTTCAAAGATAATAAAGGTTACAATTGGCATTTTTTGGCTCTAAAGCCAGTTATTTTCTAAACTATAAGATATATCGAGCAGGCGATTGTATATATTTGAAATCTACGACTATTGTTTTACGATAGAGAGTTATTTTATCTCTTTCCAAGACCTCAGTATATAGGTTTTAAAAAAACGTTAAAAATATTTTTCAAATATTCGACAAAATTTTCAAAAAATCACCCTTCTTCAATTAACTTTGGTTAATATCAGTTAAAAGCTCTCTTTATGAATTATACATAATTTTAGGTATCTTTCAGTTGAAATTATCTCTCGAGAAAGTGATGTGTTCCACTGGTGGAACAATGGGACATGAATGGTTAAAAATAGTCCTTTTCAATTCTAAACTCGACTCTAGGTAGAGAATCGTGTCTTCTTCCTTTTTTCTGATGCTGGAAAAATTTGTATTATATTACCTCTGTTTATTACACAGCCATTTGCAATGATATCAAATTCTACTCAGTATCAGATTTAGGGATATCCTTAGATGGGGATTAAGTCATTGTTTGTTGTTTTGTTTAATGCTGAGAAACAATATCGACTAGATGATTGCACATTTGAAGTCTATAGAGACTTGATGATTTCCTGAGAAATAGTTCATATTTATAATAAAATTGCAAAAAAATTTTCCTAGTGGATAGTTAGATTCTAAACTCATATGCAAGAAGGTTAGAGAACAACAAGCGTATATTTGATTGATAAACGTTATATTTCGCCGGGTCTCTTCAGACTCTACCCTGGTTACATGATATAAATTACATTGCTCTATTTGAGACCTTTCATTGGTTCATTTTGACATTGCAACTTATTTCGGGAGGGTGGGGAAGTGGTTGTAAAATTCATCACTTGATCTAGTGATTACTTTTGATTTTTGAGAAAGTTGTCAATTTATAACTGTCCACTGTCACAAATAGTATTTATATGTTAACTGGGATAGAGTCTGAAGAGACCCGGGGAAATATAACGTTTATCACTCTAATATACGCCCTAACCTTTCATACGAATTTAGAATCTAACAATAATATTCTTGATGACGTTCGACAATAATTATCATCGTACAAAACCATATATATTTTGTAGAGCATATTGAGTTTAGTTGAAGTCTAAAATTTTTGCATGTATTTTTCGAGTTATTCGACTTAAACCTAAAACCTGACCTACAACCTTATCGATGGCCCTGATTCTTTTGTCTTCAAAAGGTATGGCATCTTTTTGGTGTATATTCATAGGTTAATCGGGTTAATCGATGTCAAAGTCAAAAATTCATGTAAATTCCATGATAGATTCAGACTTTGTTCGTGTATTTTTTCTCCAAGTCTCAGTCGTGCCAGGAATATATTCAAGCCCAATAATAGAGGTGCGTCTTAATCTGAACTCACCATTCCGTGAAAGAAAAGGGGATGTTTTCGTTCAAATGGAAAATTTAAACCGAATTTAATTTTTTCAATATTATTCAATGACAGTAATTTTTAAATTAAAGTATTTCATTCAAAATAAATAATCGATTTTTAACGACATGGAAGAGTGCCAGCCTAAACCTGTCCCAGTGTCTTGCAAAATTATTACTCCCTTGGTCAAAATATTGGACATTTATATATTTGAATATGGATGAAAATGTAATAAAAAAATAAGCCATCCTATCCATTTTCCAATACACATCAGCAAGCATAAATAAACAACATAATTTCTCTTATTCTTATACACACATAGTTTTGGCCGGAAAAAAAATTCAGTTTACCTTATTAAAAATAAATCAGTAGATGAATGCATCTTCTTATTTCCAGTTACTAGGTGGTGTATTTGGGAAAAACTTGATCCGATTAATTATAGTTAATGATAATTATCATTTCTTGGATATAAAAATGATGATTTTCAGGTCATCAGACCCATGAGTTTCATCTTAACTTTTAAATCAAAATACAGTTTTCAACCCGGACCCCAAAAAAATGGACCTCATGAAATACACTTCCAGCAGGATATCGATTAGATTTAAACTTAAATTACAGAAGATTGAAATTGATGAAAATAATAATGGTGAGCTTAGATTGATATACAAAACATAAAAGATAAGAGATTCGATAAGATATCGGATGGTCTGATTGCCTATGGACATTTTTGAATTATTGATTTATGAACTTTTTGATTGAATTTTTTCTTGGTTTAAAAACTGAACAAACAAATTATTGCATAATAGATTAGGATAACTGAATTCAAAACTGAAGGAATTTTTCTATATCTCAAATTATAAAAAGTTATTCACCTCCGACATTTTTACATCAAAGCTTCCTTCCCAGAATTTTGTTGTTTTTCTTTCTTTTACTACATGGAATTTTAAACATTGTCTGTGTCTTTTCTCTTGTCTATTTATTTAATAATAATTATAATCAAATAAAAGCAAAACATCTGCTATCATCTGTATTAATTTGGGATATTTTCCTTACCAATCTTCAAGATATCTTTATGATCCTCTGCAGAAATGTATTTATTTCCATATTGGGATTGATCTTAAAAATTTGTTGATTTACAAAAAATGTTTATTGATTAGGTCGGCATAAAACTTGCCCTTCTTATACAGGGCCTTTTGTCAATTTTAGATTTTTATGAAAACTTGGAAAATTTATCCTTATAATTTTGGAATCGAAAAAATGTATGATTTCATTCTATGCAGGAAACAATAGAACAAGAGTTTCATGTCTCATCATGTTAGAACATGGATATTAGTACATATGTATTAGACAGATGTTGTATTAACAGAATTGCACTATGATTTTCGAGAATAAAGTAGAGGAAAAATTCACTAGAAATTACCCTATGGAGTTTCTTTTCGATAAACTTCTCCATGCTCTTAAATTTGATAATTATCACGATTCGTTCAATAAACATTCTGTTCAACATTGGTTTTGAGCAGAGTCACGGTAGTTATTATTAAATGAAGAAAAAAGATGATGCCAGTTATTTCACAAATAACGCCTTCATCTTGGGCATACTAGACTTGGACGAAATTTTGCAAAATTACTAAAATCGGCCATCGATATGAAAAAACTAATCTTCAAGTATTTAAATATAATCTCACCAAATTTCGCTTCAAAATACCTTTCCATGCTTCTGGAAAAAGATAAACAAAATTGTGAAAATTTTCAAATTTAGAACGTTTTTTTACCTATCAAAATTGTAATATTCATCAAAAATAAGAGAAATTTCGTTTTGAGCTATTGAAAAACAAATTTTTAATAGTATTTAAGTCATTTTTACAACTTTATGTAAAGAAATAATGTGAATTCAAGTTAATATTATGAATATAAAACAATAAAAAACATTCTATTTTACATTTTTGTTTACCTTATTCCAGAAGCATGGAAAGGTATTTTGAAGCGAAATTTGGTGAGATTATATTTAAATACTTAGTTTTTTCATATCAATGACCGATTTTAGTAATTTTGCAAAATTTCGTCCAAGTCTAGGGCATACTCCTCAGTGTAATACATGTCTTATAAGTACAAATTTGTAAACATTAAATCAGAAATTCATTGGCTCATAATTGTATTAACTTTGGTTGGTCAATCCCTATTTCTATAGTGCACAATTATAAACCAATGATTTTCTGATTTAATGTTTAAAAATTTGTATTGCCCTGAGGAGTATGCCCAAGATGAAGGCCTTTCTTTTTTTCTTTATTGAAAAAGGTTTCTTCTAAATTATGTTTCTTCAGATTCTATCTTTTAGTTGAGCCATTAGCTCGATTTTTCAACCTGATTAAGCTAACTGTAACCTTGCTAAACTTGATAGATTTTTGATCCTTTAAATAATTCATCTGAAAGTATCCCATTTCTTGATCATACAGTTTGAAAAATCTCCAACTGAAACTGTAGCCGAGAAAAATTGCTCAAACGAGAGTTATTCAACCCCAATCCAATAATCCCCATGCAAAACGTGGGAGAAATTCTTTTCAAAACACTTTGGTTTTTCATTACCTATCTCATGTTATACACACAGAATTTATCTCATGACCCTTTTTAGATTAACCTTATTTGTTTATAGAGATGAGAATTTATGTGCATTTTTGATTAAAATACTGAATTAACCCATACTTGGTTTCCCTACACCAAGTGTAATAAGTTGAATTCTCAACTACCGAATATGTGTATGAAAGATTCTTTTATTGCAAGATGAATTTTTCACTTGCTTTCAATTTTAATGTCTTTTGTTCATTGGGATGAAATTCTATCGATTTTATCCCGTTATTATCACCAAAATGAAAGTTACTCAAGCATTATGTTTTGCATTTCATTTTTAATAAAAGTTCCAAGCTCTTTACTGCCTTTAGCTTATTCCATTATCTAAGAGGGATTATAAACTCACTTTTTGGGAGAATGAGTTTAGAACCAAACGGAAATGAGTATTAATTATTGATTTCTTCTAGAACCTGGATGCACTTACTCAGTAGATGTTCAAGCTGTGGATGATACTGGTTTCTTATCATCTGGAATTTATGAAATTCAAGTACCTGACGAAGGTAAGTATTTATTTAGAGATAATCTTTTTATAATTTTATTGCACTTTAGTTGTCCAACAATTTTTTTCCGTCAGAAATCATCGTTGGAACCACATTTTTCGAATTTTAACTCTGCTACTTCTTACTTTGAAAATAAATCTTGCAACTTCAGTTTTAGATAATCCATCACCTAAATTATGTTGGAATATGTTTTGAAAAGAATTTTTCGATGTTAGATTTTTAAAATAATCAACTAGCTAATATCAATTAGCTTTGAATGCCTCAGTTGTTTCGGGAATTAGACGGCATTCTTGTTTATACTCGTAGTTTCTCCTTCATCATTGCTAAACGCATCACGAAGTAAATCAACTTCCTGAAGGCCTTGTTCAAGATTTTCACTTTTCGGTTATTATAAAAAATTTATGTAACGGAAAGAGAAACATCTTTTTTTTCAAGTGATGGATGATGTAACTTGAATTTTATGCTACTTTTTAATTGCAGCCTTTCACGAATCCAGATAATCTATTTTTCGCTTACCATTTTACTCACCTTTTCTTTTGATGAAATTAAAAAGTTATCGATTGGCAAAAGTTTACTCCTCTTCTCTTTCCCTTCCCCGGTAGCTATATCACCATGACATATTATACTTTTATGGAATGATAAAGAGGGAATTGTAATAAACTTATCTACCATCTGGATGTTTATTTGGCAATAAAACCAAACACATCTCCTCCTTTTTTGTAAAATTTCTATTTATTCTCAAATGTGTTTGTGTATTCTAATAGTAGTATTATTATATTAGAACGATGTATAGTGTGTTTACTGAAGGAATGAAATCTCACTTATTTACATGTTTTTCAGTTTTAGTACACTCAGTTACGTTTTTATGTGGAATTTTTAAGTTTTAAAGTAAAGTGAAGTCGATATTAACATGGGAACTTACTATGTTTTATTTGATGGGATAATAAAATGGGTTTATTAACTATAACCACCCCCAAAGAACCTAATAGAACAAATCTAGTTAAAAGAAGTAAACCTTTGATTTAGAATGTATTTTAAGAACAAAACACTTTTGTGGGCCCAATCAAAACGTTAAACCAATGAGATTTCTTCTCAACTTTAATCAATCAATTCTAACCAACTATGTCCAATATTTTTATCCATCTTATTATTACCGTTAACAATCTATACTGAATAGCTCCCTGAGGAACTGCTTTTTTCGAAATTATGACTCTTGCCTCTGGTCGAATATGAGGCTTATATATTGATCTATTTTAATGATGCAAGACTCTATTTTTACTCCTACTGTTTGGGAAGAAAAGATGAATAGATTATATCTTGTCTAACTTTTCCTTTCATTAAGGGGACAAGCATTTTCTGTTGATTATGTTTTTGGGATGGAGAATTATTCAAACAGAACATCCACAATGTACATATAAGTAGAGTTTATACATGTTTTCTTAGATAAATAAAGCAATTGTTTATTTACCTTGACATTCATTTTGCTTTTAATCTTGATGGCTTTTTATTGTCCAGTGGGGAATCCTTATCCAATTTATTTCATTGTCTTTTTTTCAATAGAATTTCACCCATTCAATTGGATTACACGGTTCTTTCAATTGATATAAAATTGGTTTTCTCTAGCATCTCTTTTCGTTTGCCCTAATTATAGGTTGGTTCGAGATCAACTATTAGGCTGAGTACTTTCTTTCTCTATAGATAATCTTAAATCTAAAATACATTTAATGAGCCTCTTTTCAAATTCAGAGCCAAAATCTGCACCAAATCCGATTCGTGTGTCGACTTTGAATGGGGAATCTGCTTCATTGTCATGGGATCCCCTTCCCCCTGATGAAATGGGTGGTAGAATCATCAAATTTGAAGTAAGCTATCCTACATTATCTTGAAAATAAATTTCTAACCTCTTTCTCACTAGGTTGTATACTATCCAAGGGACTTTAGGGCAGATGAAAGGATTATACCAACAGAGAATACAAACATTGAACTCATCCATCTATCACCTAATACTACGTACAATTTTAAAATAAGAGCAGTAACGAGTAAGGGACCCGGTCCGTGGTCATCTATTCAATCTTTCAAAACAATGAAGAACAACTATTTTTCCCCGCCAATCGAAATCAAGGCCAATTGGGTAAATAGAGGACTGATCAAAGTTACTTGGCAATCTCCACGAACGCCGAAGGATCGGACTACACCTGACATTACTGGATTCCGCATTTGGTATGCCCCAGTATCGGACAGTACAAAATTCAAAGTTTACGAGTGTGCCAAAGTCTACATGGCTACACTCAAAGATCTCCAGCACATGAACGATGAAGCCATCCAAATTAAAATACAATCCATCGGGTCTAACGATAATATTGGAGAGCAAAGTGATCCAATCATTCTAGCACCCTATGAAAGGGGTCGAGCATCCACCTTGTCCGGTGAAAGCGAGATGATTTACAATTTAGGCTGTTCTATTTATCACAGTAAAGAACCAGATTCATTGGATAAAACGTTTATCATAGTATCCTGGGAAACATCGTTAACTCTAGAAGAGAAACACCAGCCAAAGGTAAGGTTAATTTACTTATTCTTATTTTGTATTCTATCTTTTACATTCCATATAGAGAGACACTTCATTTCAAAAGAGTCTATAGTGATCGCAAAATTTTGGTTTTCACTTTAATTTTCCCTTTAACTTCCTTATTTTACATCCAATTATAATACAACATATATCATTGATATCAATATATATTATATCAATAGAATTGTTACAGCCCATACAACATTTTGATAATGTTATTTTTACAAGTTCATTCAACGGTATTTGAAAATTTCAAAAATACTCTACTTCAATAAGATACAAAACGCAATATTTATGTTTTTCACTCTTTTATTTCAAGAGATTCCCTTTATTTTCAATGACATCAATGCATCTTTGATACATAGACATGAGATAAGGATTAAGATCATCTTTTTTAGAAGAATTCCACTCTTTAGTGATGGCATCTTTCAGTTCTTGTATATATTTCTGTATTGCTTCTATAAGTGCTTTCATAGTCTTTTATTTGGGACTATAGATAGAGTCTATGTTGAACTACAACCATGTATCGTCTTTAAAGTAGATATCTAAAATCTTTTTAATTAAATAAGAAAGGATGCCGAGAAAATTTTTGAGGAATAAGCGCTTTATTTCAGGCATACTCTTCAGCCTCTTACATGCCAAATATATAGTAAAAACAAAGAAAAATATAAATAAATCTGATTGGCTCTCATAATGATCAGGGTTGGAGGGCATTTGCATTGTCTGTCGAGTTATCACATTGTCATAATTGTATGGCTTTTGAGATGATTGACACTACCCACACTAGGGTGGGTCACATTTCTCATGCATATATGATATGAAAGTATACAAGGTCAGGCATAAACTTAGAGTGTAGTGTAATCTTTACATATGGGGTCTGTGTAAAGTATACATTGTATATAGCATTGATCATCATGATAACAATAATAATGTTGGAACACATGTAATAAGTCAGGGATACTATAGATTTCACTCTCAATTTTGTTGGCTGAAGTATTTGGTAATTTTGTTAGAGTTATTTTCTACATCTGAACGCCTCATTCTTTTCCTTGATTCTTGAGGTTGGCTACTAGCCTGACCTGAGGATGCATTTCTATTGTTCACATTTGGCCAATTAAGACCAAGCGGTTTTATTATTTTCTTCTGTTTGCATAGGCTAGGGTTTTCTTTCTTGATGAAGAAGGCTTCGGCGGTTTTCAAAGTATTGACATTCTTCCCAGTTTGTCTATAGAGGATATAAAAGTTCGATGGGGAAGCTTTTTTGTTACATACTTTAACATGATCTCTTATGGCCGTGTTACCAGTGTAGAGATGTTCCTCAACTCTGTCTTCTAGTCTTCTAGTTGTATGTCCAATATACTCTTCTTTACAAGGACATTTGAACTTATAAACTACAAATGACGATTTACTATAATCCAATAAGTCTTTAGATTCATTAGTAAACATCTTATTTGTCTTGAAAATGAATCTGACTTTCTTATCAGGAAACGATGTTTGGAATATCTGGTTCACTTTTTGTTTCAAGAAAGTGCTGTGGTTGTCTCCCATGAAAGGCACTCTTAGATAAATGTGTTGGCTCTCTTCCTCTTCTCTTTTGTCCTCATCATTAGAATCCATATTATTAAGAATGAATTGTCTTGGATAATTGTTGCTCATAAACACCTTTATGAGTTTCTCTTTCTCCTGTTCCCAATTCTGATCCGAAACAAAAGTCATTCTCATACCCTTAATATCTTTTTGTTATGTAGAGATCAAACTATATTCTTCAGGATCACCATGAAAGAATGAGGTTTTTTGTAGAAAAATTTAACTCTGGAAATTATTGTACAGTGTATTGAGTAGAGTTTAAATAGAGGAAGCTATAAATAGAATTATCTAGTTTCAGCTAAACTTGTACTTACTTCAAATTATTTTCAGTTGAACTATACTGGTAAACGTTTCTATGTCAACGAAGATGCTCAACCAAGAGAGGAAGACTTCCCATCAAGGGTTGTTGACTTGAACCCGAAGCAAAACTCTTATATATTCAATTGTGAACCAAATACCATGTATGATGTTCTGATTAGTATAAAGTCTAATTTGGATCATTCCTTCAAGTTTTATCCAACCAGTTGTCGATCAGCTATGCGACGTAAGTATTTATATCAGATTTATTCATAGAATCTTCTCATTTATAGATCGGCAAATACTTGAGAGTTGTCTGTCTGCTTTCCTTTCTCAGCTCTTAAAGTCTTAGAGAACTTCTTTTCATGACTTGCATTCAACCTTTTGGTTATCCTGTGGTTTGAGAATAGGCTGATTACGAATCTACAGTTGTTTTTACGCAATTACTTTTAGTTCAGGAGCTCTTGATCAGAAAATGGATGATTGTTTGATTCAAAAATACTCGATGCTTCAGGTGATAGAGTTTAGGCCATCGCATCATTGATCTCCTATCGAATGGGTTGTAAATTTTAAAAAATATCTCCAAATTCATTTATTTTAGCCCCGTCAAAAGTGCCAGAACCAAAGTTTAGCTCCTACGATGAAGTTAATAAAAGGATAACAGCCACTGTGGAGAGAGTCAGTGAACGACTGGGAGGAATTCGTATCTACTATCTCCTCATTGCAAAGCCGAATATCATCGCCGACATTGAGAAAAGTAATAAGCCAGCGAATATATCAGAATTGGTGAGAATTTTAAAATAAAATGTCTAGAAAGTCTAATTGATATCAAGTTGGCAATCTAGGATTTTTACAGAAATCTCGATTTTTTCATCAAGAATTTGAATTTGGTAAAGATTTTCTGGAATCCTACTCATTTTAACCATTTGAAGAAAAAAATTTAAGAAAAAAAGAATTTTTATTTAAAATATGGTCATTTTCAAATTTCAATTTGGCACCAAAAGGCCATTTCTGAACTTTTTATTGATTTCGAAGTGGGAGGGTGATCAAAAGTTGATTTTTAGGATAAAGATTAGACAAGAAAATCAATTCAACTGAATCTGATGGGAGCGGAATTTTAAATTTTGATCATTTTGACTACTTGAAAATCAATGAAATTTCGATAATTTGACGGGCTATTCAGCTTTTATACCTGATCTTGATCCTAATAAACCTCTTGATCACCCTCCCACTTTGAAATCAATAAAAATTCTCAGTTCAAAGTTCGAAAAAATGCAATTTTGACGCCAAATCGGAATTTGAAAATGAACATATTTTTCATAAAAATATTTCTTTTCCTAAATGTTTTCTTCAAATGGTTAACATGAGTAGGATTCCAGAAAATCTTTACCAAATTCTTGATGAAAAAATTGAGATTTCTGTAAAAATCCTAGATTACCAACTTCATATCAACCAACTTAACTGTACGTTCGTGTACTAATCTCGATAATTTTAATTCTTGTTATTTCTCTTCTCAAATAAAGATTTTCAACAAATCAGCTCATCTATTCGCAGACTATCAGCAGAGTACATTCCTTGACAGTCATCTCAGTATTCAAATTAACGTGGAAGAAGATGAGGGAAAGATTCGCCAAAAGAGGGAAATTGAAGATTTCACTAGCTATTCAAATCAAAAGGTCAATTTGTACGATGTTTCTCTGGCAAAGAACTATTCCTATAGGGTGAGTTTCATCGTCATTTATTAACAGAATCCCTTTTTAACCCCATCGAGACAATAAGATAGCCAATAGAGAAAGAGACTCAAAGTAAAAAACAATTCTAAAGTCGATTTTCTATTGAATTTCCCATCTACTAATGTGTGGACGGGAAAAATTTTACTAATCTTGGTTATTTTTTCAAAGTTTAGATATTGTTACTTAATAAGTTATTAGTGATAACCAATGATAATAGAAATTTTTTATTATTTGTACAAAGTTCTTGTTTGGTTGAAAATAGTTTTGATGAAAAAAAAATTCGTTTTTGAAAATGTCTTTTTTCATTCAAAAAACTGCCATTTTCTGGTTGCCCTACTTATTACTCAATGCTTTCTTTTCCCTTTTAGGCTGCAACCATTGTCTGCATTTACAAGGATGACTACAACCAAAATTCTGAGATCTATTTTTACAAGCAGGCTGACCTGTGCAAGTCCAGTAATTGGACTCCAACATTCAGGGTATCCACTGAGATTCAGAATACTGATTCGATTGTCTTTGAGAATAAACCCCTGAATGCTTCGACGATCATCGTTGCCACTGTCATATTCATCGTTCTCTTCTTGGTCTCTGCCTTTTGTATTGGCTGTGTCCTAAAGTGAGCTATTCTTTTACAATGAGTAAAATTACAATAAAATATTACTCTATTAATTCAAAATTTATTTATTAGACAACGGTTGAAAAAGAACAAGAGCGATTCAATAAAACTTGGCAATACCCTAAAGATTCCTTTGATGAAGACAAATTCGATTAATCCCTCGAAAAATAATGATAATGACATTGACCAAAATATTCTAGAGAATGGAAATCGAGGTTTTGTTGAGCCAAGACAACACGACCATTTCCAGCCGATTCCAATCCAGGCGGAACATAATCAATTACCAAATCGATTGCCACACCAGATTATTCCGCCAATGAATGATCCATGTGATCTCAACTATGATGGTTAGTATTTACAATACAAGATTGAATTAACGCTCACAAAGTTTACTCAGAAGAACTTTCTTTAAATATTAGGTTCCAATTAGATTTACATTCGATCGTCAGGATCCAAATTGAGATCACTAATTAGTTTTTATAATGAATTCTGCTACTTTGGATGAATTTCATGTTTCTATTCTTAGATCAATTATCATCTGATGTTATCGAGAGGGTTGCCATTCCCCTGGATCATTTATCCAAGCATGTTTTGGCTCTAAAGGCCAACGATAACCTCGGCATTTCCCAAGAGTTTAATGAGATCCAATCTCAGGGTAATTATACCTGGCATGAAGCCAATAAGGAAGTGAACAAATACAAGAATCGTTATGCCAATGTCATCGCCTATGATCATACAAGAGTTGTTCTCAAAGTTAACAACTCGGCCACTGAATCAGATTACATAAATGCCAATTTCATCGATGGGTACAAGAGGAAAAATTATTATATCGCCACCCAGGGTCCATTGTCAAATACCTTTGCTGATTTTTGGCGTATGGTCTGGGAACAGAATAGTCGAATTATTGTCATGATGACGAGATTACAGGAACGTTCACGTGTGAAATGTGATCAATACTGGCCAGTCAAAGGCTCTACAACATATCCAGTATTCTCGACTTATCAAACTGAGTCTGGACCCCAGTCAAAGATTGTCTCAGCCTATTTAGTGACCATACAGGAGATGATCCAACATGCCTATTATGTATTTAGAGTCTTTACCCTGCAAAAGCTTAGAGTGGAAGATGGCCAAATCATGCCAGACATTGAACGGGGTCCAAATTCAGAAATTCGTGAAATAAAGCATTATCAATTTACAGCATGGCCAGATTACGGGGCCCCAATTCAAGCTCAACCCTTACTCTTGTTCATAAGAAAGGTTAACCAGGGTCGAGCAAATATTTTGAATGTAAACTCACAAAAGCGTATGTCACGATCCTCAAAGACATATTCCGAGATTGGGCCGACCATTGTCCATTGCAGTGCTGGAGTTGGTAGGACAGGTGCTTTTATTGTGATTGATTCACAATTGGAGCGTTTGTATCAAGAGAAATCTGTTGACGTCTTTGGCAGTGTCTGTAAGATGCGATCCCAGCGAAATTTCATGGTCCAAACTGAAGAACAATACATTTTCCTATATGATGTTCTAGTTGAAGCTGTTGAGGTTTCCGGAACTGAAATACCCATTGACTCACTAATGAATTATATAATAAGACTACGCCAGCCAGCATCTACACTCATGCTTAATGCCTATGCCGAATCAATGAACTCTTCTGCTCTAATTCATCAAAAGTGTTCAGCTCTAGAACTCGAGTTTAAGGTAAGTTTGAACATCTAAATGTACACTAAATGTTTGTTCATTATAATCATTTCCAGAGGTTATCTCTAAACTTGAGAGCAAAAGATAAATTTTATACAGCTCAACTTCACGAGAATCAAATGAAGAACCGTTTCGCCAATCTCATTCCATACGAAGAGAATCGTGTTATTCTTGGAGCCTCTAGGACCTCTTCAGATTATATAAATGCTAGTTTTATCGATGGTTACTGGAGGCAAAAGAGTTATATTGCCACTCAAACTCCTAATCAGAATACAATAGAAGATTTCTGGAGAATGATTTGGGAACAGAATTCGCCCATTGTCGTTATGCTTACAAAATCATCTCAGAATCGTGACGCTGTCTCATCTCCCCAGCAATATTGGCCTACTGAAAGAATTGTTAAGTATGTTGTTGAAAGAATTATCTCTATATTGTTTTGAAATGCAATCCTAGAATACAGATTAGATTAAAACATTTTCAATGATTAGTAAGAGAATTTTTAAAATACAGATTCTCAAATGGAATATCTGTGGAACCGATTGTTGAATACAATATGCAAAGTTTTGTACTACGCGAGTTCCGTCTCTCAGACGGACGAGATGGACAGTCTAGAACATTACGCCAATTCCAATTTACTGGTTGGCCTGAAACAGATGTGGCGCCAAAGTCTGCAGAATCGTTGATCGATTTAATCGGGCAAGTCCACAAGACGCAGGCCCAATTTGGTCAGGATGGACCAATTACAATTCACTGCAGGTTTGTTTAAACTGACCGACATGAATCACTAACATTAGATTTAATTCAAATAACTTTAGCAATGGAGTTGGACTCACAGGAGTATTTCTCGCTCTTAGTCTAGTTTTGGACCGGCTCAGAGCAGAGGGAGTTGTGGATCTTTTCTTGACTTGTCGTCTTCTGAGAACACAACGAATGCAATTAGTTCAGACCTTGGATCAATACTCATTCTGTTATTCGGCTACATTGGATTATTTCTCTCAATTTTCAACTAGTTCGAAGAAGAATTCCCAACAATATTAATCTTTCATTATGACATAAATATAAAAGCAGATTTTCTTTCACACATTCCAACTGAAGGATTGTAAATAAAAATTGATAAAAAGTTTGAAAGATCAACCTGCAATATTATTATCAAACTTATTTGCTTATTTATTATATTGCATAAGAAAATTGGCTGTAAAAAATGTTTTTTGATTGTATAATCCTATAAAACTGGGTTATTTTACAGAGAAGATTTCATGTTATCATTTAATGTAAGTGAGATTGGTTTTAATATGCCTTTCGGAATAATTCTGGATTTTTTATATAAAATTTTATCTATTAATTTACTTTGTTTTTTGAAATTCAGTTGTAAATTAGTACAAACATGTGTGAATCAAACTGTTTGGTTAAAAAATTTAATTTCCATTTAGTGCCAGAAAATTGAGTTAAACAAATTATAATCGATTAATATGAAAAATGCTTTGTTTAATGATGCTAACAGAAAATTAAGTTTGAAAAAGAGGGATTAAAAACATACATATTAATGGTGAAGAAGCGAAAAAAGAATCAAGGACCTCAGCTAGAATTTGAAAATTCATTTGACTCAGAACTTAATTATAAAAATCTCAACCTGGTTCAAGCTAATTCTCCCACTATCAAGATCTCGCGTAGAAAGCTTCCAAAGCACAGCTCAATATTTGAATCAATTATTATAAAAATTTGTAAACTACTGCCAATGAAGAAAGAGGTCTTTGATTATGGAGCAGTTCTTGTTGACGAAACCAAGCTAGAATAATAATTTAATCATAACTTTATTCTTTTTTATATATTATGACATTGTCCATCAAGCAAATGAAACTATTTTTGGCCTGGTCTCATTTGATTGATAATTTCCAGATGAGAATTGTGAGGATCCACTCGAGTAGTTAGTTATAACAGATATCTTCTCCGATATAACATTGACCATTAAACGCATCTCGTTAATACCTTTGGATTTGTTGGCTAGATACTTGAAATAATAAATTTAGAATTGGGGATGAACGGATTAATACTCGCAAGCTTACTTCTATTAGTTCCTTCATAGCGTCGGAGTCTATACCAACGTCAACATCTGATTGTTGTAGTGATTTTGAGTTCTTTTCAATATCATTAACAGCAGACATTATGGCGGACATTCGCTGTTTCAGTCCACCATTTGAAATACCAAGTGTATTTGTTCTTGAAAAGCTTTGTGAAGGAATTGATTTGAGTTGGGTGACCAACTTCTCAAGGTTTCCACGCTGCATATCCTCCTCAGCTGAAATGGCATAACCTGACTTTCTAGAGACCTCCTTCTTTGAGATTACCTTTAGAATGCGATGAGAAAGCTCACATTGTTTGCTCTTTAATCCAAATATTTTCTGAGATATAACAGCATTCTTTGCTTCAATTTTTCTGAGTGAATCTGAAATTTTCTAAGGAAGAAGATTAATCAACTAAAACTTACAATAAGGGATGCCTTTTGTTGGTTACCAAAGACAATTTGTTCTCGTTTACGGATCTTCAACTCTTCAATTCCCAGAAGAGGAACTGGGATTAAACAATCTCTGCGTGGATTCTCTAAAATGAATTGCTGCCAGACCATCTTGTCAAAGCCAGCAGGTGGAGTCTTGCAATAAGAATTTAAAGAGGCTTGCGAGGGTGCAAGTTCAGTGGAAACATTGGTTACTGATAGGTTACTACTGAGTTGGCTTGCAACATTCGGAGAGCTTAGATGAGCAGATAAAAGAGAGGCCGAAATAATCTGACCACTATTCGAAGCTTGATCTATATTTTGGCCTCTATTTCGTGATTCCACGACTTTGATAGTTAATTCAGACTTGAGAAAAATGATTAGTTTAAAAATTTACTTCGGTTTCTGATTCTTTTCCTAGGGAAGGACGAATTTCCTCAATTTGAACAACAATATTTGGCTTAGATTCCAGAATACGAAATAACGTTTCTTTAATTTGTTGTGAATGTTTTATGAGTTCCTTACATGGTTGTTTTATAGTTAAACGAACGAGTCCATCTTCATCGGAACTAACCGGCAAAATGTTGTAGACAATTGCCTTGAATCTTGAGAAAACATTATCCTTGGAATAGGTTACAGGGCCAAGGGAGCAGAATCCCTGTCCATTTGATGCCCACATAGCTAGAAGTTGATTGTATTTTGCAATTATGGCATCTCTGTCATCTCCAAAGATACAAGGTTGTGAGAGGGAAATATAAAATGCATCAACGCTTTGATTTGTCTGATTATTTCCTTGATTCTGAAATACATTGCTCGTCTGATTGGCAACTGGTGTTGTTCCGAAGAGGGATTTATTTTGATTATTTGCAGTAGCACTATTACCAAATAAGCTTGTTTGGCCTTGTTGTAAATTATTACTGGTGTTATTAGTACCAAATAACGATGTTGATGAGTTCTGATTAGTATTACCGAATAGTGAAGAGGTAGTAGTATTGTTATTTTGATTTGAATTCCCAAATAGAGAAGTAGAAGTATTTCCTCCAAAAATAGAAGATGAAGGAGCGTTATTAGTAGTGGTGCCGAAAATAGAACCAGTTGGTTTACCAAAAGGAGAAGAATTGGTTTGTTGGTTTGCCGAAAATAGGGAGCCTGTCTGTGTGTTACCAAATAAAGATGAACTTTGAGTAGTTTTTGCTTGGTTAGTTGTATTACCGAATAAAGATCCAGTAGTGTTATTTGTTGTTGTATTTGAGCCAAATAAAGAAGTTCCCTTATTGGCACCGAACACTGAAGTTCCCGTTCCTTGAGTAGGCTGTGTTCCAAATAAGCTCATTTAATTTGTAATATTTATCGGTAAAAACTTTTTTTTTAATTTTGTTTGTTTTGAATGATATTTGTTTACAACGATCCATTATTCTAAAATTTTGATTAACTCTCACCTGTTATAAATGTCCTCGAGACATCGAATCGATCTCGGAGAATCTAATCATAAAAAGCACAAGTAAATCGAAAAATAATTTTTCTTAAAGATCCTCTCGTGATAGATCTCCAATTAAATCAAGTAAGGATGTCAACAATACTACAACCACAATTCATGTAAATCCCCATACAAGTTTGTGAATTTACTAATTTTTATAGAACGACCCTACACTCAAAAATATTATGAATTATTCCGTAAAAGAATTCAGCTACCTGTTTGGGAATACAAAGAAAAGTTTTTCAAACTACTAGAAGATAGCCAGGTCATGGTCCTGGTCGGTGAAACTGGCTCCGGTAAAACCACCCAGATCCCTCAGTGGTGTCTTGATTGGGTTGTTGAAAAATATGAAGGTAAAAAGGCAGTTGCATGTACTCAGCCACGTCGTGTCGCAGCCATGTCAGTAGCTCAGAGAGTCTCAGAAGAAATGGATGTTCAACTTGGCCAACACGTCGGTTACAGTATTCGATTTGAGGATTGCACATCTAACAAAACCATTCTCAAATATATGACAGACGGTGCGTTGTGCATATTCCTGTTAATATTAATGACATGATTCCAATTGCCTATTTATTTCAGGTATGCTTTTAAGGGAAGGTATGTCAGATCCCCTTCTGGAGGCGTACGGAGTTATACTCTTAGATGAGGCTCACGAAAGAACTCTGGCAACAGACATTCTAATGGGCCTTTTGAAAGAGATTACACATCAACGCTTAGATTTGAAGATAGTCGTAATGAGTGCTACCCTAGATGCTGGAAAATTCCAAGATTACTTTGACAAGGCACCCCTCATGTCTGTCCCAGGTAGGACTCATCCCGTCGAGATATTCTACACACCTGAACCTGAAAGAGATTATCTCGAAGCTTCAATAAGAACTGTCATTCAAATTCACATGTGTGAGACAGGTATGCTAGCCTCTCTCCTGTATTATAATTTTGTTTCTTTTTGATAATATTAACCACTATATTATTATAGAGCCTGGTGACATTCTTTTATTCTTGACTGGTCAAGAAGAAATTGAAGAAGCCTGCAAAAGGATTAATCAATCCGTTGAGTCCCTGCCTCCTGATGTTGGTGATTTAAAGTGTATTCCATTATATTCAACTTTGCCACCAGCTATGCAACAGAGGATATTCGAGCCTCCGCCACCAAATAAACCCAGTGGAGGTGTTGGCAGAAAAGTCGTTGTTAGTACAAATATTGCCGAAACCTCTCTTACTATTGATGGTGTAGTTTTTGTCATTGACCCTGGATTTGCTAAACAAAAGGTCTATAATCCCCGCATTAGAGTTGAATCTCTACTAGTGAGTGCGATAAGTAAGGCATCAGCACAACAAAGAGCCGGTAGAGCTGGTCGTACAAAACCTGGAAAGTGTTTTAGACTTTATACTGAAAAGGCATATCAAAATGAAATGCAAGAGAACACCTATCCAGAAATTTTACGCAGTAACCTCGGCACTGTCGTATTACAACTAAAGAAGCTCGGTATTGATGATTTGGTTCATTTTGATTTTATGGATCCCCCTGCACCGGAAACTCTAATGCGAGCATTAGAATTATTGAATTATCTCAAAGCTCTTGACGATGAAGGTAATCTTACTGATCTTGGAGCTATGATGGCTGAATTCCCCCTTGATCCTCAGTTCTCAAAAATGGTCATAGCTAGCTGTGATTATAATTGTTCCAATGAAATCTTGAGTATTACAGCCATGCTAGCCGTTCCACAAGTGTTTGTCCGTCCCAATGACATGAGAAAGGTAGCTGATGAGGCTAAGGCCAGATTTGCTCATATTGATGGAGATCATCTGAGTCTATTGAATGTTTATCATGCTTTTAAACAAAATAATGAAGACCCCCAATGGTGCTATGATAATTTTATCAATTTTCGATCACTCAAATCAGCTGATAATGTACGTGTACAACTCGCCAGAATTATGGACAGATTCTCTCTTAGGCGTTCTTCCACAGATTTCAGCTCAAAGGAATATTACTTAAACATTCGTAAGGCTTTAGTGGCTGGATTTTTCATGCAAATTGGTCATTTGGAAAGAACTGGACATTACTTAACTCTTAAGGATAACCAGGTTGTACAACTTCATCCTTCCACTGTTCTCGAACATAAACCAGAGTGGGTTCTTTACAATGAATTTGTATTGACCACTAAAAATTACATCCGAACAGTTACCGATATTAAACCAGACTGGCTAATAAAGATTGCCCCGCAGTACTTTGACATGGGAACATTTGCTGATTGCGAGGCCAAAAGAAAGTTGGATCGTATAGTAGCCCGACATAAAGAAAGGGCTGCAAGGAATGAGGCTGCAGCCGCTGCTGAACAATATCCCGAAGATCCCAAGAACGTTTCTTAAAATAAGACCCCCTCTACCACTATAATAATAATGTGAATACTATACTTAATCTATTTATTTACGTTTATAAATAAATCAACATCTTGATCATGATAAAAAAATTAGTTTATTTGCTAATAAGGATGATAAATGTATACTGTATTATATAAGGGGAGAGGGTTCTGATATGACAAACTAATTACGAGTAATATCTACAGGGTCGTCAAGGTTATGGAGTATGTACACGTTTCCTGCTGTTTTATATATACATTTCAGGCATGAACGAAGCTAGTTAGGACTCCTCATATTCACCAGCGTTCATTGTAGTTTTAGGCTCCTGTTTTATTTCCTCTTTGTAGCGAGGAATTTGGTCTTGGACATAATGAGAAAGGCGTGCATGCCAGGCTATACTGACGCAGGCAGAAACGGTCTTGAACTGATGAATTACATTTCTGGGAATAAAATAAATATCGTTGTCCCTCAAGTTGAGACGAACATAACGATATCCCTCAGATCTGAGCATGTTCAATTCTCCGTCGTCAGCCCAAAAGTTTGAGCACTGAAAAGAAGAGAATTCCAATCAATGTATACTATGTATATGAAATTCTTATTATGAATGGGAAAATATAATTAATGAGAAAACATACCTGGCTAGCAGGAGGCTCCATGATATCAAGGCTGAGCCTTTTAATGAGATCTGGGTAGTGTCTGGGATCAAAGACAACGACATCTTTGCAAATTCTCCCATATGACCTAGTTTCATTGGCCAAACAGGAATAGTAAGAGGCCATTTTTGCCTCAGGACTAGGTTTCTGTGTCTTTTCTCGAATAGGATCGATTGCCTTTAAAATTCCAACTGCTGCTGTTGTATGACGAAAGACTCCTTCATCAATATGATCCGCGTGACACGGTGTCCGATCAGGGACCAAAACTTGTCTTCCAATATTCACACGACCATGGGATGAGAGCAATTCAGCAATGTCTGCGTTTGTGTGTTTAATTTTAAGGGATATTGATTTTAGAGGAATCGACTGCTCTCCTGGTCTGACCCAGAGTATTGGACCGTCATCTGATTTTTCCGGAGGAATTCCAGAAAGCTCAGAGAGGGGACCCCATGGCATAACCTCATGAAGAAAAGGATCATTCTCGATTAGTTTCAGTATGTCATTGATGAAATTTCCTTTTTCCTCTCCTTTGGTACCAACAAGACTGATTGCATGTAGTGGCCCAAATCTGTACGTCCCCTTTGAGTAGTTTTTATAAACATTTTCAGTGAACTTTGACAATGTCATGTTGAGCGTAGAATTTTTACTTTCCAAATTATTAGTGGTTATTTTCATATTGGGAAATTTTGAAGTTAAATAGTTGAGAAGATCTGGTATGGGTCTTGCAGCACCATGAACAACACCTATTGAATAATATGAAAACGGCACAGAATAAGGCTTCTTATTTCTTTCAGCAAACAAATTTTTAAAAAATTTTCTGACCAAAAGGCTGACCTCTTCCCGGCTCAAATGAATTAATTCATCAGAGTATATATGAAGAGCATAGCCTCCACCGTTTTCGTGACGTTCAATGTACATGAGGTCTGACAAATGTCTTTTGGGTGCCTTTGGAATGTTCTTGATCATTAGAGTGAGGGGATCATGATCACTGTTCTCTTGTTTAATTACTTTGGGCTTTTTTCCCTGCGGTTCGCCCTGGTTTTCTTCTGTAGTGTCGTCGATCATCTTGGTGTAGTGTGAAACTCAAGGCATAATTATCAAATCAATTTCTTAAGTCGCGGGTGTATAATTTAAAACTTGTACAATTCCATTTTACAATTGTTTTATTAAAAGACTGTTTTGAAAAAAATGATAAAATATAAAAAATCATTAGACGCTCTCTTCCGTGCACGAGGTCTTAGCAATTCGAACAAAAAAATCATAAATTATGATCCCCCATATATCGTAATTTATTCATTCATTTCAAGGGGCTAAAATTAGATATACCAGTTTGCAATCAGATTCAGATTAAACTAAAATCTTTCGATTACTGCATTCTGGATGGCTATTGTAAATTTTCCCACTCCTTAGTTAAATCAACAGGAGCTAAAACAAAATCGTAACTTATTTTTTTCTTATTTTTTCACCAGATACACGATGCCCAGAGAGTCTTTTTCTTACAAGGTTTATCAAAATTCATCCACCAAGATTAAAGACCAATTCGAAATACATGAATATAGTCGTCTTTTAGTGTTTAATAATCTACAGGTCACTAAATTGGGCGCAGTCCTCGATGAGCTGGTTGAAAATGTTCCTCAATCAGTTTCTATCGAAATAAGCGAAGTAAGTCTTTAATTTTTTTACGTTTAGTTTGATGAGAAAATTCTGGAAAACAAATATGTACCCGATTTGGAGATTGAAGCGTTAGAACAGGAGCTAGTCAAAATTAACGAATAAACTTGTCTTGACTCAAATCAATTAAAAATCAATCTTTTAAAAATCAAAATTTTTATTTATTTCTGAATTACATTAAAATATATTCTAATTTATCCAAAGATAAATGAGTGAGTGTTCAATGATATAATCCAATAAGAAATTGAACTCTAAAACTGGATGCATTAATATTTTTAGGATTTATGGAAACTTAAGGCAAGTATTTATGCTTATTTTTCATCGATAAAAACCAAAGGAAACTCATAACTTTAATATCATTGTGGTAGAGTGAATCAAAAAAGCTTCCGTTGGCAGCATGTTGTACAAGAGAAAGGAAAAAGAGGTATCATCAAAGTGTAAGAGACTTTTTCTACTACAAAACATGAAAATGGTTAAGTCGAAGGATCAAAATTCAAAAAATTCTAAGCAAAGGGATAGAAATATTCAAATAAGTTTTCTCTTTCTAAAACATTTACGACTATTGAGTAGGCGATAAAAAGGTATAGTTAAACATGGGAAGGGATGTGTGCATTCTTTGGGATTGAAAAATATAATAATAATTCGTAAAATCTTTCAAGATGAACAAGAGAGACATAGAGAGGGATAGTTGGGATGAATGTAACATGTATATAATTTTGTCTTTTTTGTAAAATAACCCATTGAGAATCTGAGAAAATACATAATTTTAAAAATTCTTTTAGTATGGTCTTGTAATAAATGATACGGTGATTACATGGATACTAGTGTACTAGTTTCATTTGATATAGTTCACACTTTTTCAAAAACGTTGCTTTTACAATAAATAAATTCAGAGAGACAGTAGGAGAGGAAATAATAACTACTCCCAACTTCCTTCATATTTCATATTTAAAATTTTCATCAATTATTCTTTTAGTTATCACTACTAAATATGTGTTGATATATTTTTGGTGATAGTGAATGGTTATCACAGATAATTCAGGATACATTGCGTTTCATTTGATAGGTGTGGGGGTATTTAGTGTATTTTAAATAAGACTTTTTTCCTTTTTTTGTTTTGAACACTTTTCCATACTTGTGATTCTTGATCTCTCTTGATTCACCACACAAAGGGAAATTCGTATTAGGCTCATTTTATATAGCTTTGATTTGCATAGAGCTTTCGTATAAACTTGTATATTAGACATTTGGTCATTTTGAGATTATACACATCAAATCATCCTCGCTTGAAAGGTGTCTGCTCTTTCACATGTTATATTGCATAATTATGCATAATATATATATATATAACTTTTATAATATGTTGATTCATCAGAAAATAATAATAATCATAAAAAGGCGTGAAAATCTTTCTTTCGAAATTAGGAATATTTAGGTGAAAATCTGAAATCTGCAACACTTTGTTAATTTGTATTTATCGATTTATTCAATTGTTAAACTTTACTAGGAAGTGAGGATTTCAGGTGGGTATGGGCTAATTTTAAAAATAGATCAAGGGAACAAGGGTTCTGAAAGGGATAGTACATAATATAATATGTATATGTATATAGTAATAAAAAGTACTACAAGTGGATTAGCCAAAGAAGCTTAGAAGCCTTCAATGTAACAGTAATTTTCCAATGCTGACAGCAAAACATACACGATCCATAGCAAGAAGAAAAATAAACTTGAAGCATATTTGAAGCCTTTTGGCCCACCTAGTTCACCGCCAATATTTGGTCGTCGTCTCAAGAATATCACCAGGATTGCAATCAAAGCAAAAATACAAAAGACTGTTACAGAAAATCCTAAGGACCCTGGTTCAACAACAAACTTTGTACCATTGAAATAATGATAGACTGCTGCTATGGACCATGCTACGCCGAGACCAAGGAAAACGTTGACAGCATTACTTCCTGTTACATTACCCACTGAACCATCAGCAGTTTCATCACCAACAGCAGCAACCTTACTGGCAAATGTATCTAGGGAAAATTGAAAATTATGATTAAAATTGTTACGCGAGTTGATTTATTCTTGGACCTTACCAGGAACTGAAGTTCCTAGGGCTACGAATGTGATTGCAGTGACGGAATCTGTCAATCCAACATTACAACCAAAGCCAGAGGCCAAGTCTCCAATAACGGCTGTCAGTAAGCCAATGACAATGATGCTTACAGCGAAACACAACCAACCACCAGCATATTCTAAAAACAAGCGAGATATGTCAACAAAAACGAATTTATATAGTGTCTTATTGATTTGAAATTATTTACTTTACTAGACAGATGACATCTGAATAGGAGAGAAATTAAGATGATGAAGAAATAGTTTTCTTCCGTTAGGGTTATAGCTAGCTAGTGTATTTCTCAAAATTTTCTTTGAAAGGATTCTGTTTGTGCTTACCTGTTGGGGGAACAAAGGCGAATAGTACCTTCCAGAATAATGTGAGAAAGTGCATAACATAGTCGAGACATGAGGGTAACTTTTCCTCAGCATTTTCGTCCTCCTCATCTTGACCACCTGCAGAATGAAATGAAAAGAAAATGTGCGTAAAAATTAAAGTAGCCAACAGATTTTTAAAATCTAAATACGTATGTAAATATGTATGTGAAAAAACGAGGTTATTAACTACTACTGCGGTACAAGTACCATTTTGCTAATAGAACAAACTATAAACGATATGTATTGCTTTCATTAAACAATGTAATGTACATAGTTGAAAATTAAACAATAAAGTTGACGGAAAAAAAGGAAAAGTCAAATGTAATTTTGTCTTACTGATTAAAATTTAAATTCAGTACACAACACATGAGTAAAGGAAATATCGAAAAATCTCTCAGAAAATAATAAATTAAAGCTGCTAAAAAATAAAAGACTAACGGAGAAATTTCCCAGTTAATAATAATACTTAATAAATATCATTATGTGTATAGGAGTCTTTTAGTTGAAAGAAAAAGATTTACAAGAATATGCAAGAAAACTGGACAACTTTAGATCACACAGAGAGAAAGATAAATAATTGTGTATTATGTTCTATGGAAAACCCATCCAAAGACAAAAAATAGGCATGGAGACCACACACAAACAGATTGGTACAAGGAGTGTCGCGTGTCTCTCTAATTTTATGCAAGATTATACAAAAGGAAACATTTTAAAATTGATTACAAGACCTATTCATTGAGGAAACTTAACTATAATGAATTCTGCTGCCTTATCCCTTAATTGGCGTTCAAATTGGTTATTGACTGAGACTATTTTCGATCAATTGTTGTTAACAGTAACAACAAGAGGGATTATCCCTAAATAGACGTAAATGAAGGAATTACGCAATGATTTGTCCATATACTTGTCTAGGGGTTTCCTATACAACTTCAACTATCAAAGATTAGTGTGTGTGCTTTGGACAGAGAGAAGGGAAAGATTAGAATTTCAACTAAATCTATATCTAAATATTATATATTAGTTTTACATATCTATAAATATTCTGTATGGAGATCTTGCCTTAAAGTTTTGTAATCAAGTAACTACTATTATTAATAGTCATATGTATATCGAGTGTATTGTGTGTCGAAAGAATGTGGAATTTAGACTATGGTTTAATATCTATCAACGTTGATATGATCCATAGTAGTACGTAAAATTTATTGATAAATGTAATCAAAGGTATCCCAAATGTATGCACTATATGGATATAGGAAGGAGGAAAGGAATAGGTCCAAGGTAAGAATTGTCGAGTTGAAGAAATGAATAAAATCGGATAAACCGCCCACATATCAATTATAATTGGTAATAAAGATAGATGTATGTTTAGAATTCTGGAATAGACTAAAGAATGCAGAAAATATGTGATCAGTTATTACGCCAGTATTAGAACATGTTGACATTTTAAGGGAAAATTGTTACCAGTTTTAAGGGGGAAATGGTTTACACCATACTTTTTCTAGGTCAATGTTGAACCAGATGATGGTTTTAATGTCTGTGTTCTAGTTCATTACCAGAATATTAAAGGATTCAAGGACAGATTTCTACACTTTAGTTATTCAGGTACAGTTTAGATATTCTTTAATGGATTTAACATATTCAACTGTGTTATATTATTATTATTATTATTATTAAGGTATAAAAGTTGGAATTTACAAGTTTTATAAATGAGTCACAAAATAATGTGAAAGGATACAAAGTTTTAGCATGAGATTAGATGATTTTAGAGCCTGAAAATTTCCAGATTAAATCTATCTGGGTTTTTTTCTTATCAAGGACATTTTTTCAAAGAACATATCAAGATCAAGATGAAAATTACACAAGAATCATGTTTTAAGACAGAAGTAAGCATTTGTCATTGTATTCCAACACAATAACCTACATTTCCTATCCAGATACAAGTTTAAATGTGTACCATTATCATTTCAACTGGATCCCATGTGATTTGTTTCCATTATTAGTAAATTGGCATTAAGAATTTATAGTGTATTAATTTACTTATTAGAGAAAAAATAACAGTTAGATAGGAAGAAAATGATTTACCATAAAAATTGAGAGGAGGATAAAGAAAAAACGTCGCATTTATGGAAGGGTAGTAGTGAAAAAAAGGGAATGTTGTGCAGTTCCTTTTATGAGCATGTGTTTTCTGTCAATCATTGACAATAGAAAGAGAGACAATTTTATTCTGTGTTTAACCAGGAACGAGATATGAAGCAGAAAAGATCACCAGATAGTAAAAGTGTGTTATATTGCAAATGGTATGAATACACCATTTCTAAACGTTTTTTCCTTCTTCTTATATATTATTTAAATATTAAAATTTTAACATTATTGGTACAATAATATTTTTTATCTCACCATATCAACCAGATTTAAAATTCTCATGACAGAAAATGTAGTAGAATATAACTTTTAGCCTGAAAAAGTTTCAAAAATGATTAACAAACCCTAGATTGAAAAGATTGAAAAGGGTCCGAGATATTGCTGAATTGTAAGAGCATTTAAATTTAACTCTTATCAGTATGAACCTCGAGAGTATTGAATTAAAAAAAGTATAAAAATAATAAAGTGTGAGTTGGAATTCTTATACAGCACGATCAATAACAATGAAGCATAAAAGTATGTATTGCATGTTTCGACCAATAGAATGAAGCAAGTGAAAAATCAATGATTATTCGATCAAAGAGAATAGTAATAGTGAAATTGAAAAAAATGGTATGAATGCTAAATGAATAAGTATATAAAGTTAGTGTATTAAATGAGAATCAAAAGAACAATTTACTACTTTTCTACAACTATATTGCTATTTGTAAAATACTACCAATAATTATTCAGCTATTCTAGCAAGAGCATTATAGAAAATTGTATTTTTTTCATTAAAATCAAGTCCAATCAAATGATCATATAATAATTATTGTAGTTATAACAATAATAGTGATACAATCGAAATATATCCATTCTATTATTAGAATGAATGAATCCAGTTTGAAATGACAACAAGTTGGTAAGATTTTGGACCAATCAAAAATTGGTATAGAAAAGTTCATTCATTTTCACAAAATAAAAGAGATTCATTCATAATAATAGTAGTATTTTCATTTGAGAATAAATTTCGTGTATTAAAAAGAAAGAGATAGATAGATTAGAAATTATTACCTGGTTGTTGTTTTTTTAATCATATCAGAAAAACGATGAAAAACAAGAAATGATGAAAACAGGCTTACCTTTCTTTTTTTCTTCACGTTAAAGTGGAGATGAAGAGATAAAATGAGTTAATTGACAATTTTGTATTCTCAGAAAATATTTTACTAAATAGAGAAAGAAAGATTGATCGCTTTCGTGTTATTAACGATTTGAGTTCATTCATTTAGAGTTTATGTTGTTGTTTTAGTCTCAAGTGAGAATTGTTCCGAGGATAATTGCCAGACAGAACAGTTTGAGATGAAATGAAATTGAACTTTAGTCGATAATCCCAATAAAGAGTTTATTTTTACGGTATTTTTTATTTTATTGGTAGAGAAATTAGAAATAATAATACGTAGATTACGTATTCAAAGTGTGATGACTGACACATGAGCTAAATCATACTCTCTCTAATAACATTTGATTTGGTCTCGTTTATAGGTTATATTTTTACACATGTGGTAGTATGAGAGACACACATTGACCAATCAATACATGTATAACCAATAGATTATCAAGAAAAGATGGATAAATATGTAGTAAAAATTTGGTAAGGGATTGACTTGAAGGGAACAATAATCTATTACTTAGAATACTGTATACTAAGAAAAGATGGATTAGAACGGGAGCTTGTGGATAAAACAAAAATTAAGGACTCAGTGAAAGTGAGAGAAGGATGGATGGATAGTCTCTCGGGAGAATTGACATTAAAAACAAATGATATGTATACAACATGGAAAAAAGAAAGGAAAAGAGATTGAAAAAGATAAAGAAATATTCACAGGGATCAAGAGAGGAGTGGAGAAAAATGACATGTAAGCAAAGGGATAACCATGTTGGTAGGTATATTCCTCTGTGTGCTTTTTCAATGGAAAAAATTAGAGGATTCTATATTGAGAGACATTTCAAGACATTTCGCTGTGGTAACACAAGAATGAAATTGGGTAAAAATTTACATTTTATTCTTGGAACCAGGCATGTAAATAAGTAAAAAAATAACCGATGAAGAGATAGAGAGATACTATACTACTAATTACTTTACAAAGAGAGATTTTTGGAGGCCTGTTTGATTACTTACTGTGTGCGAGCAATCATAATGTCTATAGTGTAGATAACTTTTTCTCCATTTCACTTTAGTAGTCATATATAATAGTAACGTCAAGATGAGAATCACAGAGGGAGAGGAAGAAGGAGAGACAGAATCTTTTCGAGAATGAATGAAGGGAGGCAGAGAAATTCGAGATAATCCTCAACTCTTTAGCTATATATCCAAATAACTGCAGATTAACTTTCTCTTCTTGATCAGTTTAAATCAATTTTTCAACTTTTTACTAATCCTGCAAACTATATTTTATGATAGCTACATAAATATAATAAATAGGTGTGTGTATATGGATTTAATTCCTAGCGTATTTATCCTATTATTTTTAGTAGTAGTGTATTTTAATTAGAGAATTGAGATTAATCTAGTTTAGTTGATCTGGAGACAGAAAAAAATTGTTCCAGATATCCAAGGGAGATTATAGAGGAATGTTTTTCAGAGGATATGAATGGAGCACACACGTTATTTGAAGATCCGATAAGTGTATTTTTGAATACATTTTTATAACAAGATCATCAAGAGATCTATTAACAGGAGAGAGAGAGAGAGGGATTGAACAGAAGCAGAAAGATGATGAGATTCTTGTTACTCCTTCTTCACCCTCTCCGTTCTTTTCTTTCATAGAATCAAATTGATACTTGATATTTAATTAACGCTAGATTTAACAAACAAATACATTACTTTGTATACTTGAAGAGGGAGTTGAAATTTCAATCTCATCTCATCAAGAGACAAAAAGAGTTCACGGACAAGGAATACATTGAGTGAAATAGGGAGGATTTGGTGAGACCCATCTGCTATAGAAATAGTTTTAACAGTTAATAGGTTGGAAGAAGAAAGGTACATTTAAGAGGAATATAAACATCTATTACTAATCAGGCTAGTCTCAGAGTTTGTAGAGATTAAAATTGACTGAAAATGGCCAAGAAAATTGCAAATTTTTCGCATATAGACAAATTGAGTAGAATACATAGAATAGAGAGTACAGAAAAATGTCAATAGAGTAAACAATTTTGAGTAGTAAAAATCAGTATTGATTAGGGATTTGGGTGAGATTGGAAAGAGTTACACAAAAAGTTGTTTTTTCTTGGATTACATTATTAATGCACACACAATCGGGGGGATGAAAACTTTGGAATGACTCAACATGATAGGTTTTTCCAAAGTTTTCAATCCCTTGATGGTAGATAATAATAACTGAACCAAAATTTTACACTACAAATGCTCCTCTGAGAAATCAGTATGGATAATGTGAAAGGTAACAAAAAGTAAAACAAACTTTTCTCTTGATGATGTTGCAAGCATGAAAAGGAATTCAAAAATAGATGGGATTAGTTCAGGGAACCGTAGAGATAAATTTCTTCTTCGTTATAATTAAGAATTATAATCCTCATGAAACATGTGTGTATTCAAATTTATTTTCTACTCAAAAAAGGTAAAATTCTTGAAAAGTACAGGAATCCTTTTCGGTATTCTAATTGGTTGGATAATTTTTCCTGGAATGATTGATTCACCCAAGTTGTATTCAATCGCAAGGAAATAAATGCATATTTCCTTATTCTTTCTTACTGCCAGTCTATAGTAAGTAAACCTAGAATGGTTATTTCTAACAAGGCGAGAGAGAGATTGACTTTTTGTTCTTTGTAGAAATGCAAAAAGTTTACCGCTCATTCTATTCTAGAACACAATCTTTTAGCGAAGAGATTGATAAGTACATATAGAGTATATTTTTATATGTTCAAATTTACTCACCAGCTGAGACTGTGATTGCCTCAATGAATTGTTCCTTCCAGGAGGATGTACTAACCACTAATGCCATCTTGCCATGCTTCATCAAACGGTCAACTGTATTCTAAATTGGGGGGAATGAGAAAGAATGCATCTTTAGATTAATTAACGAATATCTTTTCTGTAACACAAAAAAAACAAATTCAAGAAAATCTCAGAGTATAACAAACAGGTTATGTTTAAAAACTATGTTGTTTTTCAATGATCATGTGTCTCAACCTTGTGAATAGGTAATAAAAACTCTCTATAGTTGGAATATCTAAATATTATGTGATGATAATATTGACCAAACTTATTATCCCAAAAATTCATCTCCTCTAGTCTAGTGGAGAGAATGTACTTGATTTAAATATATCGAATCAGGCTGTAATATTAGTGGTAGTGTAATAATGTGTATTATTTTAATTTACCCCAAGAATGCAATTTTTAGTTTAATTGGTCGGTTTCAGATGAAATGAATTGAAAATTGTACTTTTGTGCAGGTACACTTTAAAATATGCATTCAATCATTTCTGAGAATAGAATACATTTCTTCTCTTTCTTCCATGTGCAAATCTATCAAATCGAAAGAACATGATAGACATTTGACTTGAAGAAGAATTTCCAGAGGAGAGAGTACACGTTTTAATGAATTGTGAAAATTTCTTTTGGTTTTGTTTCATTTCCAAGGATTAATTAGAATTAATGATAAGATTGGCTGGCTTCATTTACTTTTAAAGGTGTTGTTTGATAAAAAAAAGTTCATTTCGGAGCAAGTGCGCATGGAATTTCAGTAATAAATCAAGAAAAAATATAAAACTTCATTTTTTTATTGGTTTGGGAATCTTTGGGAAAGTTTGCACCCTAATGGGAAATTAGACGTGTGTCGGGTGGTTCATAGACATAATCTTTTGCAGCATTTTTGGGTCGAAATAAAAACGTCAATCTATAAATTATAACTTAGGAAAAGAAAAATGCTATTTTATCTTGAAATTTTATCGTTTGATTTAAAATTTTCAGGTATTTCTACATCAAAGATAATATTGACTAATTTTTTTGGCTATTTGTTAACGAATGGTATTTTGTTCTAACAGAATTTTGCTAATTATTTCATATTCGAATGGATGGAGATAAGTCATGATTGGCTGTTCGTTTATAAACGTTCGTAATTATGGAGAATTGAGATTTCCTCAGCCTACTGTAATATATAATTTGAAAATGGAATAGCTAGGATTTGTCAAAAAATTTTACTAGGATATGTAGCATAAGATTGCAGACAAAAGAACATTGAGTATGAATCAACTAAACATTGGCTAACCCAATTTTCCAACATCAAGTATCTTTTGATGATTAATAAGCCATTTGAAGATGAAAATTCCTAAAAAGGTTTTGCATATATGACAAAAATATAGATGAAGAATAAAAGTATTTAGTCTGCACTTGATTGTATTTTTATTTTCATTGTATTTTCAAATTATGTAAGGTTGCTAATTTTGATGAAATCTCACTGTACTCAGCTGTTTGGACAAATTATAATTAGCAAGTGGAAACTCTATATGATTAGAATATAGAAGATGTGTAAGGCTTGGAAACGAGGAGAAAAGAGAAATTACAATTAAAAAACTATTTCTCCCCATCTTGTAAGAGAAAAGAAGAACTCAGTGTTTATGTTACATATTTTCTCTCATTTAGAGATGCGTTTATGAAAAAAAAAGATTTCATGTACTCTTTCTCTCTTTCTCTTCAAATCTATATGAGTACAGATATTTCACTCACTTGAAATGGATATATATAGAGACAGAGAAAGAGAGTTCTCACACTCCAACATGGACAAAAACAGAGAAGGTACTTTTACTTTTCATTCTTGTTTTGTTTTTATTCTACTCCAAGAGAGAAAAAGAACTCTTCAAATTTGAGAGAGTGAAGAGAAAATGTTCTTTTCTCCTTGTAATGTAGAGAGAAGATGGTAATAATAACCAGACATACTCGTCAACTTTACTTCTTGGCGTGAAGAAAACCAATGCCATTTCTTTGAGAGGACACAAAAAGGGATAATACAGCAATGTGTGAATTAAAGACTCTTGGAGAGCTTTCTCTACAAGAATTTGATTTACAAGAAAGGAAATATTACCCTTCTAGTGATGAGACAAAAGAATTTTGATGCATTTTCAAGTTTAACACACACACACACAGTTCCTATAGTATATGATATTGTAGTTGCGGGTAATAGTAGAGATAGATTTTGTTGCTATGGAAAAATATTATTTTGATTTGATCTCAAATGTTGAAATTTATATAGAAAAAGGAGAAGTACCGGACACCATAGTCTATAGACTTTAAATTTAATCTAAAAGAAAGGAAAAAGGGTAAAAGATGATTAAATGAACACAATCCTCAAAATGAGAGTTTTGATTGTTGAGAGGAAAACTGAAAAACCTAGATTGATTCATAAACCTGTCCAAACCAGCCATCTGTATCAAAGGACAGTTACGAAAAAACCCGTTAGAACTATCCCCTCATTGAATTAATGATTAGTTTTCATCCTGTTGAAGAGTGGGGAAATTGAAGTTAAGCCTGAGTATATGTGGCTGTCAGTTGATCATTATTGTAAAGTGACAGGCGAAACTAGTAAGAACTAGTGTGTATTCATTAACTGATTATGACAGTTTAGATCAATAAGCTTGACAAGATGTATTTCGATCAGAATATACGAATAGAATTGTATTGGGTATACAAGAATTGAAACATATAATTATCATTGTAATTCTAAGAAAGGGGAGAGAAAAGTTTTATGAAAAGCAAATCTTGGAGATTATAAATTTTACAAAATAATGACGAAATGGGTACATCGTGATAAGTGAGATTTTGTTATCTTTCTGATTTATGATGGTAGAGTCTTACAAGATTTGCATGCATATACAGCATATATTATACATATGGATGGATCTTAAAATTGATAAAAGAGAATTACTCTAGCAGTCGCTGGCAAATCGATATTCATACTTTAAGAGTTTAAGTATTCTGAAGACTAGATGATTGCACCTTTATTTTGCTTTTTTTATTATCAATGAGAAAGAGGGTGAGAATTGTCTTCAAGTTGATGAAAACTGCAAAAAAATCGATCCACAACCAAATTCAGCTCAATTCATAGTAAAAGTTTAAATCCTGAATAAAACTGAGACAGTCACGATAAACAAGTTTAGTCTCATCTGGCAATGGGTTAGCTCATGTTGTTGAATACTTACAAATCGATCGTAATCGTAATCTTAGTTTTGTAAAAGTTACATGTTTGTTTTGCTGTTCCATGAGACAGTGTGCAATATATGATTAGAATTGCAAAAAAATCGACCCATTACAATTTGCAATTAGACTTACCTTGAATTCATCACTTTCGATAATGTTGACTTGAACACGTGTTGTCTCACCCAATCGAGGTTTACCCGTGTCAACTTTGGGATCAGCTTCATCTGCTCTAGATTCGTCAGAGTGTACTTGAACCTTTTCTTTATCTTCAATGAAATGATGTGCCAACTTTGATAAGAGTCCTATTGTTTGAGTGATAAAAAGAAGATTGATTAAAGCACTAATCGAGGATAATGTTGGAAGATAATGGAGAAAATTAAAAATGTAAAATAAATGGAGATGAATAAGGACAGAAACAAGTGTGTTTCTCTCCTGGAAGAATACTAGAATAGATTTCAACTATTTTTGTTGTATTCTTTCATTGTTTGAGAACTTCTCTATAAATTTTTGGGAATGGATGACAAAAATTTGGGAGAAATGACATTAAAATAAGCATATTTTTTACACAAACGCGTGGCTAGTCAAACTGATATGTATTAGAATGTTGTTAGGTCAAAAGTGGATTCAGTCAAAGTTCTTACTTTTTTTGGCTATTCAAAAATACAGTCATAATTAAATTATTTTAATAGATTCAACTTCTAACAGGTAGCTTTGAGGTTTAAGGTTGAATGAAAAAGTCGAGAAAAATACAACCTTCATTAAATATTGTATATTTCAATGGATTCTACTGATTTTGGTGTTCTATTCTAATTCGATAAGTCAAGTTATTTATAAGGGGATGTTTCTCCGTTTATTAATTCATTATAATATATATATTTGAGTATTTATATATCTAGATAGATACATATCGTATAAAATGTTCATATTGTGCATATTGTAAATGATTTAGAGACAGGGACGGCATGCAGATTTGTATAGAATCATCGTAGACTCTATTGTAAAAAAGTGTTTGTGTGGAAATTTTCAACTGAAAAGAGACATTATGTTTAGAATAATCGTACTACTCTACCATGTATTATATGTATGCGTTTATTTAGCCTCTCTAAATTATTAATGAAATGTTGGAAATGAACAACACTTGATTTGGGTATTAAATTGATCTCCTTTTTCCTACTACATTCTAATCTCTTCAAGTATTTTCAATGATCATTCCACTTTGGAAACTACTACTATTGAGAGATAAATGCAGCGAATGGAAATCTCTTGTTGATCCATTGTACTTGGCAAAAAAACTATCTATTCAAACATGCATTTAATCTAATTTAGAATGTGAAATTCGAATTTTTTGCAGGAAAATAAACTAAAACTTTATCATTGAAGATTCTGAAAAAAGGGAGATCAACATTTGGACAGGAAACATGTGGGGAAATCACTGACACTGATAATGGGTGAGATTGTTTTAATCTAGGGATTAATTATTATTGTATATTCTCTATTGGTTGTTATTCTATCGTGAAAATAACTACTTCTTCATGGACCATGCCTTGGAATTATTTTAGTACATACATCCGAATGTTGGTTGTTAGTAGATGAGGAATATCTGTTCTATGAGAGTAATTTATTGCTAATCTTTATGGAGAGTAAAAAATTTTGAAAAAAATCACCTTTCTTTAATAAAAAATACCAATACTACTTTATAGGTGGGTGACTGTCTTTGTAATGAAAAAAGATAATACACGAACATACACACATCAAGGTTGACATTTAGTGCATATTCCAAATGTGTCTGTTTAGTGGCCCACCCCAAGATGATAATGAAGATGATGGTTGGGAGATTATTACAACAACATGGTTTCCAGTTAGTGCCAGATTGTAATAAAAGTTGTAATTAAGACTACTTAGAGTATTATGGACTGAAAGAAGGAAAAGTCATCAATTCTGATATCTCAATATATAGATCAGGTAGGAATGAAGGTGGGTGAGGATTGGTGAGAGACACACAAACAGACACAAGAATATCAAAAGAAAAGATAACCTTTTTATTTGTATCATTATCTAATGACTATTTCTTCATTCCTTTTCATGTTTAATAATATATAGATTAACTACTTCAACTAACCTTGCTCATCAAATTCTGATCATATAATATACAAATGTATCATTTATTTGACAGAATCATAATTGAAAAAATACTAGTATTGAATTGATTAGCTTTTGGGGATAGTAACCAAAATACAGTCTGACTTATCAATCTCAAAAAATGAATTGAATTGGGATTATAGTATTACTCGTTCTGGTTAATCATGATTAGTCTTTATTAACAAATCAAATGAACCAATTAATCAAGGATATTCTTAGTACACAGAGGAACCTACCATTCTCTGAAAAATAACAAAAATTTTATACATTATGAAATATTACATGACGAATAATCAGTGACCAATGTATATATAAAGATAAATTAATGCAGAGAGATACTGTATTTATTGAGAATAACTCAAGGTATCGAGTGTTTGTTAATGCTTTCAAGGCTATTTAAAATGAAACAAGGTAAATAAAATGAATTGTTTTGTTCATTAAAACAGTGCAATACACGAAAACTCACCAGTATCTGTTGGTCGAATTGATATATTTGATTTGTTTTCAAATTTGTTGACATAATTCATATCCAGACATGAACACAAAGGACAGAGGATGGAGAGAATAAAGAGATAGGGATTAATTTTTGAGAAGAAATCACAATTGAACATTACAGCAAATTTATTGTATATAGAAAATGTAATATGTATGTAAATGTATGTTAAGAAAACTGATGCGATTATAATTTACAGAACAAAAAAATACATTTTTTGATGAATATTTTTCTCAGGAATGTACGTTCAAAATATGTATCCATACAGTCATATTGGTCCTAACTGATGCTTCAAGAAACTAAAAGGAATAAGCTACTATTTCTTTCATTTCACCAGTTCATCTAACCATGATAGTGTGTCGAGTTTTTAAAGAAATTTAAATGGTGATACAAAACTTGGGTTAACTAAATGAATCTATTTTTTCTTGTTTGACAAGATCTATTTGTATAAGGGTTATTATTCTCTTTTTTTATCACAATGTATGATGGTATATCTCCAAACATACACTGTGTTGTTGGTGTTATTATTATCATTATTTAACTTTCAAGTCAATTAAATTTAAAGGTGTTCATGTTGGAAGAGAGAAAGAGTAAAGAAAAGAATATATAGGTATATGTATGTATACAATTGATTGAAATGAAATAACAACTTGTCAAAAAATATATAGAGGGACAGAGAGCGCACAAGAGAAATATTCAAGTATATACTTTTGCATTAGAGAGAAATGAATTGTTCTTACGATGATGGATTACTTGATAGAGAGAACATAATTATAAATCTTGTTGAATATATTATTATGTATTTATGCACACAGTAAAATTAAAGTAGTATGGACATTGGTAATATGCAGATAATAATGTTAATACAAATCCTTACTTTGTACCAAGAGTCCTCTAGTTATTGATTTTGCAGTTTGGTGTTCAAAATAATCGTTGTGTGGTTAAAAAATTATAGTATATTATTGTGCTAATTTTTTTCACACATTCAGATCCAAATCATAATAATAATAATAGAGTAAAGAATGCAAGGGGAAAAAATCAATATATCCAATATTTGGAGAATTGAGTGAAATATACAATTTCTATAAAAGACTTTGTTTATCTCATTTCCAAGGATACTTGATAAAATTGCTTACTCTACTCAAAGATAACTGGTCTTCAAGATGAGAGAACTCAGACATTTTCAATTCAAGAGTACTTTCACTACATTTCAATGTAATTTAGTTATTGCAAAATACTACACTTAACAGAGCAGAGAATAGCATTTATAGCTGATACACAAACACATTGTATTACACCGGGCTCATTAAGTTTAAATATGAGAGCAAAAATGAAAAATCAAATATGTAATTAGAAAAAGTAAACCAAGCTAGACTTGAGAATAGTTTTTTGTTTTTTCACCAAAGTGTAATGCTTGCGCACATGTGAATCAAATGAGTATTGCGAAAAAAACCTTTGATGCTAATAAGCTGGAGAGAGAATGATGGGTTTTTTTGAAATTATCATAGAGTACTAGTCAAGTTTATATAGAGCTCACCAAAGATAGATAGATAGGAGAAGGGATAATAAAAACATAAACAAATATTCACAAGTGTGTGGTGTGGAATGAGCAAAAGAGACGCGGAAAAGAAATACACTAGTTGTTGATCATCATGATTTAATTAGGATTATTTACTGCAGTATATGAAAATTTAGTTGTTGTTATTTTTGCATAATTGAAACGTTAATAATACATTTAATAATAAAAATATAGAGTAGTATATGAAGAAGGGGATGGAAAGAAAACTATTTTTGCTTGAATATACAAACCTTGAATACGTTGACGAGTTCTTTTCATTTTCTCTATAAATCTTTTTTCAGCCATCTCTGTAAAATGAGCAATTGAAGTGTGTTGGTGTGTGTGTGTGTTGTTTTACAAATATTTATTTATCATTAATTGCATATGATACCCTAAGTTTGGGAGATCAGTGAATGTTCTTTAGTGAATCTGGGTTGAACCTCGAGGAACATTTAGAGCAGGATTATTTTATTCTTTATTGCATGGAGCATGACTTTGTTTTAACCCTATCGAGACAATAAGATTTTCTCTTGATCTTATGTAGGATTTTGGCAATAATATCCACTTGATCATGGTTCTCTGAAACTCCCTTCATATCCTTTTAATATCTTCAATGTGTTTATTGAATTTTTTTCATCACTATTTAAAGTTCATTTTCAAAAAATTGAATTATGATAAGACTCGAAAAAGAAGAAATCCAAGATAGATTGGAGATGGCAATTAATTTTATATTAAAGAAGATTTTGGATTTTTTACACTCACTGATTTCGCAAACTCGCGGCAACATAAAATTTTTGATTCGTAAAATCAGAAATCATTTTAACTTTGATTAGAGAGAGATGATAACTTCTTCTATAGAGGAAATATTTTCTCTGCTTTTCTTGTTCTATAGTCTGAAATTAAATTTTATTGCTGTATAGAATAGAAAAAACACCAGGGGAGGAGAAAGAGAGAGAGAGAACGAGGCAAATGAGAAAAAAAATTTGTAATTGCCAAAAGATTGGAAAAATGAAAAAATATTTTAAATGTAAATTAGACAAATTAAACTAGGGAAATAAATTAATCAGTTTCTCCCACTTCGTTTCCACCGTACAACTACACAAATAAAGAAAAGAAGAAGAAGAAAGAGTGAGAACGAGAAATCGCACAAGGCACGCCAAAGAAAAATTAAGAAACTTTTATGTGAATTGCAATTTTTTTGTTGCACAAATCGTTTAGGCGTTTGACCGACTGTGTTTTTAGCAAGTGAATTTATTAACCTAAATTATGGAAACTTTACATAATAAGACAAAGAGTGTTCTATTCAGTACAATCTCCCCTGTCTTTTAGACTAACGTCAGTTAAAATGAGAATCTTATTATCTTTTGAGTTTGAGGGAAAATAATAAAAATTGAATCTCAAAGAATACATTGGGGATACATCTAAAGAGATTAAGATGGAGAACATTCCTCAAGGAACTGGGACAAGGAAAAGAAGTGGGAGTTACATAATAACATATCATTATCATATTAGGGATGCCTGCAATGAGAGAGACAGGATTAACTCGAAACATTGGTCGGTATTAGACTACTTAAGTAGACACACTTTGTGAGTATTCCGTATACAAGAACCTTGTGTATAAACTATAGAATAAAGTGTATCTTTCCATAAATACACTCTGGTATTAGAACTAAAAATAATAATCTTGATTAAATTCATTGAAAATTATGGGGGATGGAAACTCTCCCTCTACGTCTCATCTGTCTCAATGTAAGATGGGAATTTTCTAAAATTTATTTTGATTTTCTACTTTTTCTTGCTCAAAGTTACCCCCAATACTCCTGGGAAATGAGGCCATTAGTTCCTTCACCTTTGAATAAATTGATTAATATCACCCCGTTTACCAATTGAAAACAAAAGAGAGGATAGAATAGGAAACAAAGGAAAAATTTCCTTCTTCTAGGAGAATAATACCACTGTGAAGAAAATTGTTGTTCATCTCGACTCAAATCGAATCATCATAACTAAATTAAATGTAATGATTTTCTCTCTATTAGATCTTGATGTGATAAATATCGGCATAAATTATCATATATACGAGAAAAGATAAACAGTTACATTCACATAAGAGAGAAATTTTACCGACCAGTGGATCCATGAACAGTTGAAATACTTTTTTCAATATTAAAATTAATTCAATTCTTTTTCTTGCTAACAAATGAGTAGCAATTTCATCTAGTGCAAACTAGTATATTCCTATTGAGGGTTTTTAGTGAAGAGTATAGTAGCAGGTAACAAAACTAATGTACAAATACTAATGATGGACTAAACTAAAAATTTGACATAAGCCAAACACATTATGATTTCCTTTTACCTTTAGGAATGAATTATTTTTATTTCACAATGATCGCAATTACAAATAGATTAGGCAATGCGAGAGAATTATCATCAAAAAGGGGGAAAATTTATGAGGGAATTATCCGAGAGACAGAAATTTAGAGGAGGACGGGCAAACTATGATGGGAAAATATCCGAATACTATCAACAATAACAAAAAATATTTATTTTTAGATTGATGTATGTCAACAGAAAGAGGAATTCTATCAAAGTTATCACTGATACAAAGAGGAAAGAGAAAATAGTCACATCTATAGAGAGTACCTAATCCCACACAGTTGTATTCGATTAATTTAAATAATCACAAATATTATAACTGTTATAACAATAATAGGGAACTATGCAGAATATTTTTGCCATCCTAGGTCCAGGAACTAGAAAAGGGTCAAATGAAAGTTTTAGAGGAGTGGAAAAACACAGGCAAAGCCAATGAAGAGAAATGTGAGAAAAAGCTATTGAACCGTAACAGCTCCAACCGAAGCTCCACACAATTTCTTTATATAGTCATGTTTTTGTGTGTGCGTGTGAATCGGTAACTACCGTGTGGTTGTGAAGAAGGTTGGTTTATTATGCAAGTTTGGCACAAGAAATGGAGATTTTATTATCCTATTTTGCCCAATGTCTGTGTGTGTAATCTTATGCGTTATTATTAGTGTAATAGAATTTTAAGCATAAAAACACACATTAGTAGTTTAGAGAAAGTTTTTCTTCATCATTCGAAAAAATGGAATTGCGGAATAGAATCTATAAATAAATAGAGGAAGAAATGGTTTCTATCAATCGGAAAGTGATGCTACATTATAATTCTTGTCAAAAATAATGACACCACTATTATTATGAAAAAAAACACAAAAGGACATGATGAAAAGAGGCAAAGAGCAAAATTAAAATGCAATGCAATGTTTTTATAAATCCATCAAGTTTGAGTATTCATTAGACACTTAAGAAAGTTTAAGTTGAATCTGTATGGAAGAAAGGAGTTTTGTTACATTGAGATTTTACAAGAGCTGACTGCACTGATCAAAATCCATAAAGTGGGTTAGAAGACGATAATCTTTTGTCCTAATTAAAGAATGAAGGGGAAGGATGAAAGAAAAATGTCCTTCCTTTTTGTATTATTTTCAATGGTCATTGATGGAAATATACAATGATTTCCACATTGGAAAAATTGCTTCCTGCTTGCGAAGCGATATGCATTTTTTCGATGAATTATCCTCTCGAAACTAAACTTCTATACTACAATTTATATGCAGTACTATTATTATTATGGGTTATCAACACACTTCTATTCTATTCCTATAGACAAACTAAAAATAAAAATTTAGCAAACTTTTTCCTAAACTGTAAGTGGGGAGAAGGGGGTATTTCTTTTTTTTCATTAACCATTGCATTTACAATTTTTAGGGATGAAATTTTTATCAATTACATATGTATTCTTATTATTTTTCCTTTTCTGTTGTTATAAAATAATAATTCGAGTACAATATAAATAAAATAAAGAAAACGAACATGGATAGAAAAATACAAAGCGCATCAACAAACTGGAAAACATTAACAACAACAATACGATTAAACATTTGATGTTCAAAAGAGAAACACAAGCATACAAATTATTATAATACTTGTATGATGATTATTAGTACTATTTGAGGGAAGATTGCAATAAAGTTACTAATAGAAGAAGATAATTTTAACAATTATTTCTGTAATACAGATCAGCTATTTGATATAACATATATTGTATCTATATATATATGTATCATACAAGAACGAGAACAAGATTATTTAAAACGCAAATTAAAATCAAAGAGGAGAGAGTGCTCGTACGAGTATATGTTGAGTGTAGATTTTAAGGGAGTTATGTAAACATGTTTTCCAAGGCCTAATACAGATGTTTATGTGAAAATCTAGAAGGATTTGAAATATTTGAAGATTTCATGGAATAAAACAAGAGGAACATTTTCATGTCAGAAGGAAATCCAATCATGATCTTGAATTTTAACAGGTGTGGTATAGAATAAAAATTTCACTTTGAAAAGCTTCAATTATTTCGATATAAAACTACCAAATTCAAATCTACTCAATAATTTTAGAAGTGATCCTTATCTGTACAAATGCTTATAATATTGAGGTAGAGTTGATAATAATTTCAATGGCACTAATTAAATGACTAAAGTGTAGAGGTGAAATTGGATCCCTCAGCAAAATCAGAAAAAGGACATGTGTGTATGCGTGTGATAAAGTGATATAAAATTGAGAATTTTTTGTAGTATAAAACAAAGAAATTCTTTGTAATTCAAGAGAACTAAATAATTTCTTGAATCGTCAAAGGGATTCAAATCACGATACTTTCACGATCGTACACACTATATTGTAATACTGTAGAATACAAGTTTAGAGGACTCTTTAGAATGAATTGCATTGCATTTCAGTTGTTAATTCCGTATCATTATAATGGCGTATACTTATACGTATGAATAAATAATGTCTTTTCATTATAATGAAAAGGTTCATACTCAAAAAAATGATAATACTGAGGTGTTGGGAGGGGATGTTCCTCGTTCTCTCACGAATTTCAAGTTAGGCATAAAAACAACAAAAAAGTTTATTACATCTCATCTATTGGCTCAGTTATTTTGTTGGGAAGAGAAATTAAAATATTTATTACTCTCAGAGGAGGACATTAATTTTCATTGTCGAATTTGGAAAAAATACAAATATATAAAAAAATATACTTACCGTCTTTGTCAATGAGAATCGGCTCGCCCAATTGTACGTAGAAGAATTCATTTTTCTCATAGTCATTATCGTCAATAATTCGTACTTTGATGTACGCTCTAAAGAAAGAGTTTAAATTAAGTTGAGAATAAGAATAAGAGAACAGACAAGTAATGCAAGGAAAAAAATTATCTCTGTTCATAAATTACTCGGGGGATAATATCTTTAAGGGGATAATTATAATCAAATTTGAGAAAAATTTTCCATGTATGCTTGAATGGAACGACGAATGTTTTACCAAATGGAAAAAAGAGATGGCAAGAGAATTGGAAACTCAAGGATGGATAGAAATTAAATAAATTACAAGTAAATTATTCAAATTCTCTAATATATATTGCAAATATAGGATGATTGTAATACATTTTGAACAAAAGAAAAACACCCTAACTGAAAAATACAGTATAGTACAAATATAATTCATTTATGTGGACACATATAATTAAATATCTATCTAGTAAAAGAATGTTTTTTATGTAATACAATTTGTATAGTACAACCCAATGCCTCAAGGTTTTTACATCTCTCCAATAGAAGAAATAGCAAAGTTAATAGCACTAGAAGGAGAGACTTTTCATAATTTACACCTTTTCTTCTCCCCTTTTAATACTAGTGTCCCACTTGATTACGGGACAGAAGCATTCGACGCAATTTACAAAATTTACATTCACCCTGAATGAAAGAGAGTCAATTCTATCATGAATAATTGAAGGAGGATCCCATATTGAGAATTGAGTTTATTTTTGATTGGCCGAGGTCACCAATGTTGAATGGATCGTGTGTTTCGAGAATTAAAAGACTCGCAAAGAAGACGAAAAAAGATACCAGAAACTTTGTGTTTCGTGGATCGGGAAAGAGAGAGAGAGAGAGGAAAAAATGTAAATAAGAATTGACTAACAATAAATAAATAAATAAATAATTTTGAAGAGAGATAGAGATGTAGATATGTGGAAGAGGAAGAGTCAAATGAAAAACGAGATATAATGGCCAATAAATCATTACATACAGCAGAGAATGAATAAAAATAGAGAGAATGCCTCTTCGAACGAAGAAAAAACTATGTTGTCATAAAGAGTGGAAATTTTCAATTGCTCAATCGCTAGTTATTCTTTTTTTGTTAGCCTAGATAATATCTAGTAGATATGGAGGCAAATGATAATTTTAAGAAAAAGACCATCTCTTAAATTTAAACCTGTTTATTATAGGAATCATCATCTCTAAATTCAAAGTTGTTTATTGCATCCCATGTACAATAACAATATAAATATTTTCAAGCCTATATAGAGTATTCGAGATTATTTTGATGGCTATATTACTGTAAAATTTCAACTTTTCTTTCTGAAATAGAACAAGAGAGTTAAAAGATATATGGAAATAACTTTACCATTCAGTTGAAAAGACGGAACAAGGAGAAGCACAGAGTAATGAATAAAGTATGGTTTTTGATACGAAGCCAATTTATTAACAATTTTTCCCTGTTCCCCAGCTGTTGATCATATTCATTTCGTTTGTATAGTATTCAGAGGGGTTCATTTTACTATTATCCATCTACATTTTTCCCTGAACATGGAATTTAATTATAAAAACACATTCATTGCGAACCAATAGACAAATGCATTAGATATAAACCAATATTTACAACAGTTGTAAATGTTCCACAATAAAATATAAACTGTATACTGAATTCTAAGATGTTTCCCTCTAAAATATGTCGTTGGTATTTTTGTCAGAATCTTCCATGTACTTATTACATTTAATTAAGACCATTGGTTATTCAAGAGTGAATATTTAAATTAATTCTCCAACTTGAATCCAAAAACTCTGGAGGAATAGAGGAAGAAAGAGAGAGGACAGTTTAATCTCATCTTTTCTTCCTTCACACTCAACAGTCTCAAGGATTCTCAGCCGAAATCTTATTAGAGGGTGGAAAATAATGAAAAACATAAAGTACTGATGAAAAAAGACTCAAAATTTATGCAGTTTTGTTGATATTTACTAAAAGATCCTATCTGATCGATTTAAAGTGGCATAAAATGTTGAGCAAAATTGGAAACATCAGAGTTAATGATTGATAATCATCTGAACATTTGTATGCTCACAATTGACACTTTAGATTTACTCAAAGTCAATAAATTTCCATTACAAAGAGAGACAGAGAGAGAGATGGGCAATGATAGTTTGTGTGCGTTTCCTTCTAAATTTGGAAAATTGAGAGAGAGAGAGAGAAGAGGACAATAAATTCATTAGAAGGAAAGAAAATGGGAAACAAAGTGATACACCATTCATTCGAAGATGTATTTATGTTAATGGAGATGTAATGCTAAGAGGACTCCAGTTTTTTTTCCAATCATCATCATCAGTATTTCGTCCAAGACAAACTTGACAAGTTCTCCTCTTAGGAAAATAATATGTCATCCATCAATGACTTATATTCAAATATATATATATCTGTATATATGCTATTTTTCCATTTTTTTATCACTAAACAAATTTACAAGATGAAAAAATACAATTTAATTTTTATTCACAATTTGCATTAGAATTTATCTCATATATATTCAAATTAATTGTGTTGATTCTCATTGTTTTTTTTCAGAAAAAAATGAATACAAATGTAGAAAATTGGGCAATCAACGAGTGCATTTGTTGTTTTTTCATCTCATACCATAAAAATGAACAAGAATAATGTGAGTAATTGGCACTAATCCCCGATCGGTGAGAAATAGGCCAGTAATTTTCCTATTTTGAATATGTAAAGTTGCACCCTCTGTTTTATTCAATTCCAACAAGTTTATCAATTTGCATTGATAAAGTTCTTTTCACATCTAAAACTGCCTTTCAAACAATTATATTGTTCAGGACCTATTTCATATTTTAAAAACTTCAACTCTCATTGAATCCAATTAAAGGACGGATTTTGTAAAGGGCCAGTGACAAAAAAGAAGAAAATTAATACCTGAGTACAGTTACTCAAGTGAGAATTTATTTATTATCAAGTAGAAGAGTAAGGAAACAAGCAGCATATCAAAAATCGAAATTTTACCGCCCTTCTGATAACCGAGAATATTTTGCAATTCTTATCGAGAAATATGCCCCCTGAGTTTCTGTCCTAGAATTGAGAGAGACTCAAAAAGCTAAATAAGCAGACAATTCCCATTCAACTAATTCACAAGGGCATACTTTTTTGAGCCTGGTAACAAGATGGAAATTTTTCTCTCGTTCAAATACAAATTATCTAGAAGAGAATAGAGAGAGAGAGATGGATTTATTTAAATGACGGGCCAGATTAATTCTATTGTATCTAAATTTTTATTTTCTCATTCTATTATTATTATTATTTCTGCTACTGCTTCAACTAATGTAGTAATGGAAGGATATAGACTAGATTTTATACTTTGTATGGTAGAGATGGTAATACTGATTTGTAAAGTTTTCTCTCTCATTTCTCTCCATCTATTCTCTGCAGAGGGGAAAGAGAAATTGGTTTTTTACAAATTGTAACAAATTTATTTTTAATAAAACAATTCTTGAGGATATTGACATTGGAATATGAAAGAGAGGAGAAAAATTGGCAAAACTACTCCTATAATGATTATAATAATAATGAGTGATAGAGAGACAAAGCAATCTCATACAAGGGTGAAGGAATTTTCTTTAAATTTGGACCTGTAATAAAGGTCAATTCTAAATGAAAAAAGAAGCGAGAATGAATGAATAGAATGATCACCCTCTTAAAGAAGAAGTATTCCACAAGATGCTACTAGAATAAAAGACAAGAATTCATTCAGTGAGAAGAAAAAATATTCTCTCTTTCTTTTCATTTTCTTTTTGATAATCGTGTTCTACTCTAATTTTTTTCAAGACTTTCAAGATTTTTATAGGAAATTTGATTGGGAAGAAAAGACATCCTTTTTCTCTCTAATTTCTTTCTTGTTCTATATATATTCCACTCTCTCATTAAATGTGAGTGCGTCTACAAGAAAAAGGTGGAGGAAATAAGCAGAAATAATGCTTGAATATATGGATGCTAGAAAGAGAAGAGAACGAAAGAGGGACAAACAATGAAACTGGAGAAGATGATGATGGTATACATATAATATGTGTTTTTATGATCACATTACACTCTAGCCCAACCCTCTCCATCCCCCTTATTACCACAACAGACTCATAAACACTCTCACTATATATTTTTATATAAATATATATATGATATATTATAGATATAGGACTGAGATAACTTGAAATGAAATGGCAGAGAGAAAAATTTATGAAAAATAGTGCTGAGCTCATCATGGCATAGCGGAGAAGAGTAAAAATAACTAAGCAAATATTTATACGAGTTTAGCGTAGAGAAAAATTAATTATTCTTTTCTCTACTCGAATTGAGCTAAAAATAGAATCTAAAAATCTTGAAAGAACCCTTGTTTTTCACATTGTATCAATATGAGGAATTTCAATCACGAGCTGCAAGAATATGAGAAAGGATACTTTAGATTATCAACTCGAGAATATACTTGTTACTCATCAAATAATTAATTAATTAAACTATAGTATAGACTTGAATGATTGTATGATAAAAATTTGATAATACAAAATTTCTTTCACATTTGCACACAATCTTATTTTTAGCTTGCTTTGAAAAAGTCCAAGTACTTTATTTCCACCATCACAGTTTAGAAATATAAACCTTGTGTTTAGATAATAGCTACTATAAAATTTGGAATGCATAATTTTATTTATCAGAAATTCTATGCTACACCCAGACTTTATTATTATTATTATTTATGTGTTCACCATAGTTGTAAGTTTGAAATGAAAATTTCCAACCATTATAATAATATTTTTACATTCGCATAAAACACAGGAGGAGAGATAGTGAATGAAAGCACGAGTTTTCTTATTTTATTTTTCAAATGTAGTGCAAGAATATTATAACTACTGTATTATGATAATGAATATTTCAATTATTCCAAAGTCGAATCCCTTAGTGGGAAACCTCAATTTCCAACCATCATATTACTATGACCACTGGATAATTTGAAATGAATATTTTTCCATTTCTCATCAATCAAGGGATAAAGTTGAAGGAAAAAACTGGACAATAGAAGAATGCGAAAAACCAAAGAAGAATGAAGGAGAGATAAATGCAATTGAAAGGGATTAACATTTAGTCTGCTGTTGACGAGAGAAAAAAAAAGATACAAAAATGAATAAACCAAAATTTCACAATTTCAATGATCGAAAATTTTTTTGTTATGTAAAAATTGTACACAAAAGTTTTTCAGTCAAATGTCATTTGTATTGTTGAAAACGACTACAGCTTTAAAGAAAGAAGGAAGGAAACTGACAAGATTCGGTAGAGGTAATTGAATGAAAGAATTTCGTACAACTTTCTCCACATATTAAATCAAATTATAATATCGATGCCGTTACATAAGTTTACAAGACAAAAGAGTATTCTAGTCAAATGCAATGCATAAATTAAAAATTGTAGACAATTATCTTTGATCCAAAATTAAAGCAGAAGAATAATTCTACACGGAATATGTACAAATAACAGTTGTCAATGCCAATTGAATCCTCTTTAATATTTCTGTCTAATTATAATTACTATAACAAGACGCTTATTCTATTATTAATTTAGTATTCATATCAAGAAATACTCACGTAGTCTGATCATTAACAAATTCCAAAAGGCCAGAGGCATCTTCAAAATCTCGGCCGCCTCCAGCTGCTGTACCAGGTATTGTTTGATAGGGTAGACGTACAATTCCACGGCCACCTAGGAGAAAAGAATGAATTATTCAGGATTACTTCTTGGTTAAATATTAATGAATATTTTTTAATATTCGCATCTTGTTTTCCTCTCGACTATAAGGCAAAGACAATACGTCATCTCTGATGCGTACTTTTAATTTTTAAATGATGACAAAAAATTATTATTATCAGTTGTTTTTGTTGTTGTAAGGGAATCTTTTGATTCAAAAATTCGCAAGAGATTGACTTGAATAATTTATGTCCTCGTTTTAAATTTCTTTAAAGAAAAAAAGTTTGATAATCTACTACTGTACTGTATTATTAAATGGAAAGAATGGAGATAGTAAATTATAATGAACAATGGTATGGGCCAGATAGGCAGAATTTACATAATTATGAGAGGAAGAAGAATTTGAAAGATAAAAAACTTGAACAGAGATGGGAATGAAGAGAATCAAAGTAAAAAACACGTATCAGTGTAGACGATATAGGATATTCCTCCTTTTCAAGGCGAAAATGATTTAAGAGAAAAATTGTTACCTAGAGAAACATCAATTCAACTAGGACGAGAGATTTGTAAAAAGGCAAAATTTCAATCTATCATCATATTATATCATCCTATTGCTTGAATCGTGTATCAAAGATTTCAAATTTGTCCATAGGTCTGAATGAAATATTGATTGATAAACTGATGAATACATTCTCTTTCAATAATAAGGACATAGAACTTTGGACGAAATACATTTATTAAATTGATAAATGCAGTCAAGTTATTGTTATAAAGAGTGGATACCATATACTATGGTAGAGGAAAAAGTGTCAAGTTATAACATACTGTATTTCTATTAAAGAAATAACATTAGAGGCAATTTTTGGCTAAATGTCAAGTATCTCTATATAATATATTATGTCAGTTTGAAATGGAACAATTAAATAAGTATATTTAAGCAGTACAAATTTTTTAAAATAGTCTGCACATTAGAAAAAGAAGACAATCTATCAGGTTTTAATCTAGTTGGATTCATGCTTACTTGAGACTTGTATGTACATGTAATATTTTAATGGGATATAATCGATAGTAAAAAATTTATCCCAGTATTTTTGATATTTTCTCAAGCAATTGGATCGAAGACAAAATGATATTGGAAAATTTCTCTCTATGGCAAATAAATTAGAAAAATGAAGGAGAATTTTTTATACAATATTATGCTGCGCATTTTTTATGGGAACAATAATATAAAAGAGATAGATAGAAAAGTGTACAGAGAGAATATTCATTCCAAGATTTTATTTTTTTTAAGAAGAAAACTAACCCTTGTCTTAACATATAAAAGTCACGTTGATTATAGAGAGAAAGAGAGGGGGAATCAATTGATGACATTTAGAAATTCATTTAAAAAGAGGAGATGATGGTATGGAATAGTTAAATATGGGAGGAGAGGAATAGTTTGAGGAAAATTACTTGACCAAAAATAGAGAGAGAAAAAGTTTGTAGATCTACAATCTATATATTTATGTGTGGATATAGTCAAATGTTTGCAGAGATCCCTCTCCAAACCGTATGATCCTGATAGATGGATAGTGAAAGATAATGATCATTCCCAATTTCCATTTACCTCAAGCACAAATTTTGTTGTTTTTCGTCCAGAATAGTCATAGACATGGTGCAAAAACTTCCCAGAAAAAATAATGATTAACCTTTTTTGGACAGATGTATAATGTGGCGAAAAAATGTTTTACATCATTAGAAACTATCGACAAGAAAGTTTTTATTTTTTAAATAATGCAGACTCCAATGAATCGGTAGACTCTTGGCTCGTTCATTAACATGGTAGCTCAAGTATTTTGTAAATTTTGTCGTACATGTTAGATAAACAACAAACAAAGTCTATCTGTATTTAGGAATATATATATATATGTGCCTATCAGAAATGCGGATGATGATATCAGTCATAAACCAAATTTTATATTTAACAATTTAATGTTATTAATAAAAGATAGCACTCTGTATTTAGATTTATTGATCCCTCCCTCTCTAATAAAAACCATATTAAATTTAATAATGATCATGATAATATTAAACACACTGGTAATATGTTAAATAAGTTTTAACATGAAGCAGCTTTTTCTTTATAGCATACATTATATTTGTAGTATATGAACTTTATAATGTCATAATTTTTTCCATTAAACTATAATTATAATTATTTTAGGCTATACTATTGTCATCGTTAATGTTTATTTAAAAAAAATGTTTTGTTCAATTTCATTAAAAAGATAATATTTGGATTTCAAATGATGTAAATTTACTGTGAATCTGTAAATATTTGTCAATCAAAATTACGAGTAAATAATTATTTTATTTTCATTTCACCAGTAAATGATGCAAGACAAAGAAGAAGGTAAACAAGAATAACCAAATACTTTTCTAAATTATAGACATGAAATTTAAGAAATTTGAATGAGAACATTTTTTAATTTATTATTGCACTTTTCAATGTAATTCTTTATTGATTCAAGTTGAATAAATAAAGAGATAGAGAGAAACAAAATCCAAAATTGAGACACTAATAGTATATTGCTGCCATGACTACTGCTCAACAGAAATTAAATTTATACTAATGTACGACAATTTTTAAATTTAGATTCCTTGCATTTATTTATGATGGCATTACACACTGCCTTCTTTACCAAAACAGTGCAATTATCAATGTAAAAATTAAATGAATGAAAAATAATTAGTACCATTGATAATAGTAATCTTTATGGCTAGCGATAAGCAAATTTTTTGATACTTTAAAATAATTTTTTCAATTCGTAATAATTATGGTAAGTTTTAAAAGAACTTAGATCAAATAATCATCAAAAAAGGATCTAAAATTAGTTTTATAGTAAAATTTATTCAAACGTAGGTCAGCATTAGAATTCTCTGGCATTGGTCATCAATGGTACGATAGAAGACAATCACCCTCGAAACGTTTGGATGACCATGGCTGAGAATCCTAATATTGACCTAAGTTTTAATAAATTTTATTGTAAAAACCAAAGAATCATATTCCAGATGGCAGGGATATATTCATAAAATTATTGGCAAGATTTATTTTACTCACCAGAAGATCTAACAACTTTGATTTCAGCATATCCACAAGATTCAGGGAAAGTTACTTGAGTCATTTCAAAATGAAAAACACCAGAATGATCGTCATCTAGAACCATAATGGTGGCAGAGCTGGGATCCACAAGTTTAAAATTGGATGCCGGTTGAGTGGAAGAAATCACTTGAAGATTAGACAATCTAACACTAAAATGTTCATCTTCTTCAAAAATGTCATCATCAATGATTGAGACGGAAAAGTGCTGATGTAAATCGCCAGGCTCAAATATAAGAGTTCCTTTAGCGGGTTTGTAGTCTTCCTTGGCTACAGCAGTTCCATCTTCTGTTTCATAATCAACTGAGATTCTTGCACGAAGATCGCCATTTCTTCTCGAAACATAGACATCGAAAGATCCCACGTTTTCCATCACAGTGTAATGTCCAGGGTCAAAAGAAATTAATTGAACATTTGGATCTTCTTCCTCTTCCTTAATTAAGTCATCCATGTCATCCTTCTTTTCAATTTTAGCCTTTTTAATAACATTACCACTACCAGTCAACTGACGAGTGGCTTGCATGCGATAGAAAGCTCTTGATTTTGGTCCCTTGTTGAGAACCTCAATTTGAGCCATTTCTTCAAGAGTCTTTGTATCGATATTGGGGTGTTTCTTTCTAATCTCTTTTATGGCTTCAACATAATCGAGACGATGCTTGTCAAAATCATTCTCATCGTCATCATCAACGCCGTCTGCGAATCTAACATCTTCAGGGTCGGCATCTTCTTCTCGCCTAAGAGCTTTCATTTTTCCAGCAGTATGATATTTCTTTTTAAGGAACTTTTTGAAAAAAATCTTTGTATCAGCTATATATGCTGTGAGCACAGTTAGGAAGAAGAATATAAACGTGAGTAGAGCCTCCCAAACTTCAATTTCTCTAGGGGATATAATGGCAATAATTAAGTACAACCATAGGTAAGCAAATACACTCCAAGTGGCTGTAATAAAGAACACTGATATGTGTCTGATTCGACGAACTTCTCCATCTGGAATGACAATTATACATATGCCAATAATAACAAAAAGATTGAAAGCAGCTGATCCAACGATAGTTCCAGGACCTAGATCTCCTGCTTCAAATTTATTTCCAATGATTTCAATAACCGAGAGAAGAATCTCGGGTGCTGACGAACCAAGAGCCATCAATGTGAGATTAGAAACAGTTTCATTCCAGATTCTAACAGATATTATCTGTTTTTCTCCATTTTTTCTCTTCACAATTATTTCCTTCTCTTGTGAAGTAATGACTTCTATAGCTGCCATAAATCTGTCAGCAATTATCGAAACACCAAGAAAGAGGTACATCAGCGAAGCAAAATAGACAATAGATCTAGCGGCTTTATCCCAGGTTGAAAGATTTTTAACAGGCTCCCAGAGTGGAAGAACTGTACCTGGCTTGCAAGTCGTATCCTCACTAGAAGGACAGGTTCCATTAATCATTTTGGTGCTTTGGACATTATTTATGAAAAATAACAAAATAAAGAGTGTAAAAGGCTGTCTATATACAAACATGTTTTGACAATAACTTAATACTATTTTCTATTATGTAAATCCGTCTAATGTAATGACATGTGGATGGCTTGAGAACTAGTAACGAGAACAAATTTAAGCAAATTTATTTCAATTTTTCTCTCATTGCATAAAACAAAATATAAAAAAGTTTCAAGAAATTAAAGTTTTTAAAATGATACACAAATTTGGAAATTTAGTTAAAAAATTAAGTTTTTATTTTTAAGTAATTTATTTACTTAATTATTATATTAATATTAATTTAGCTCAAGACTTGAACTTCAAGATAGTTAGTGATCTGGTATAAATCCCCTATATATTATACTATTACTATATAGTAAATTTAACTATGTGAATCGGTATTATAATTATCATTTTAGTAAAATGATTTTACTTACTTGATTGTAATAAGGTTAAAATAATCACGAAAAATACTAGATAAACTATCATAAATATTATAGCTGGAATTATCACAAATTTAAACAATTTATATATTATAAAATTATAATACTGACAGAAATCTAGTTGATTAATTAATATTATGCAGGTTGAAATTAATTGTTGAATTATTAAAATCCCAAACGACCGTTTAGTATAGAAATATTTCCCATTTCTTTGATTTTCTTTTGAATATTTAGCTCTTTAACTGCAGAAACAGCCCGAGCCGGAGCTCCTGATAAACCACTCTGAATATGAAAGATAAAAAATGTATATTATTTACTTCTTTTCTTTCTATTTTGATTTGTTCGTCAAAGTTAGCCAAGATTTCTGCTGAATGTGTTTCAAGGACAAGACCTCCTTGAACAATTTCATTAAGCATATAATGAACTTTATCAAGATGGAAAATTAAATCCAATTCACATACATTTTCAAATGATGAGTCCAGAGACTCAACGAAAACTTGTATGAGATCCAAAATTCCAAGTTCACTCTCAGAGGAGTCAACACAGAAAACAAAATATAAAGTAGCATAGTGACGATAGACAACTTTACAGTCGTTGTCGTTGAGTAAACTACAGATTCATTAATTAATATAAGTTACAATCCACCCTCCAAGAAATTACAAATATCGTCTTCTCTCTTAGAGATTAGCTTGTAAATTTCTTGAACAAATTTTTGTTGTTCATCTTGTGACTGATAAAGTTATATTGTTGAACATACTATTTTGATATAAAACTTGAATAATCTCGGAAGACCATAGTTGTTAAATATTAGAACAGCTTTGATCATAGGGGGGAACGTATCAATCTAATTCTTATTTATGAAGTTAAACTTGAAATATTTGAATTCGCACACAAATGAAGAAGATGTTACGTGAAAAATGCGCGGATATTTTTTTTTAAATAAATACCTGTTCAAAAAAAATAATCAAGAAAAAATTATGTCATCATTCTCTCCACTTTCCTTTGATATTTATCACCGTTCAAATGATAACAAACTTACTCTTATATACTTTGAAGAAGATTTGTCAAAAGATTTCAACTATTTTTATAGAGGAACTGTTGCGGAAGCTATACGTTTTTCTACTAATTTGGTCGCATCGAAAACTGAGATTAATTCACGGTCAGTTATTTTAGCTCAGAATTATGGATACTCATTTCAAATACATACCAGCTCAATGAAAGACTTGATAATTTGTTTTGTTGTCAGTGGAGAATATCCAAATGATAATACGGCACAATCTGTGATTAACAAATGTTACGATATATTCATTCGAAATTATCCTCGTGACCAATGGACCAAACTAGATAATTCGTAATTATTTAATTTTATAATATCTTATTTTAGTTCCAAATGCCAAGATATTCTTAATTTACTTGCCGCTTCTCGTGTACGTTCAAATGTTCGAATAAATATGTTTTATTCCTTATCAACTAACAGTGACTATTTTAGGATGTTAACAAAGTTGATGAGCTAAGCAAACTACAAAATGAAGTTAACGAAGTTAAAAATATTGTTGTAAGTGAATTGATCAAAGTGATTTTCTTAAATTTTTAGCACAAAAATATAGAGGCTCTCATGGATCGTGGGGAAAAATTGGATGATTTAGTTGCAAAGTCAGAACAACTCTCTGAACAGTCTAAAGTGTTTTATAAAACTGTAAGCCTCATCTTGTATAATTTTTTCAGGCTAAACAGACAAATAGTTGCTGTACTCTCCTCTGAATCATTCGTAGGGGAACCACAAAGAGGATTGCTATTGAATTATTACTATTTAATTTTAACCTTTTTGATTTATTGGTAATGTCTTGTTGTATATTATTACCGTGTAAAATTTATTTGAAGCATCAATTTTAACAAAAACATTGAATAAAATTTCCAGAAAGTTCGTTGAATGCCCTCCAAAAAAACAGTCGAAACTCATTGTATTTCAATCAGTACTCTTTTGGAGTAAAAAATAAAGATTTAAATGTTTAACCCTTCCAAAAATATTATTTACTGCTTCAATTTGAAGAAAGTGAGTATTTTCATGACATATATATTTAGATTATTTATTAGGTTTGACACTACTTTATAAATAAATTTCGCCCAAAACCCAACTCTGTATACTATAAACTAGTTTATATATCGAAAAAATACTACAGACCAATGCCCTATTTATAGTGTTTGTAAGATTTTAAATAAAAATTAATTTTAAAATCATTTAGGCAGTTTGAGTCGATTGATAATCATAGAAATATTCATTTTTTAATTATTAATAATCGATTTTTTTGTTATACCATTTCTTTCAAATCAATAGAGTCCAAGGTGTTCATAAATAATATATATTGAAAAGGTTATATGCACTGAATTAATAATTCGTTAGATGTGGGCCGTTAAAAAGTCTAATAATTCATAGGAATACTATAAATACAATTGAACAGAATTTTATTATAAATTATTGATACAAGTAATCGTAGATCAAAGAAGCTGAGAGGTTATTAATATATTGGTGACAGAAAGATTAATCTCTTTTGAAATAAGATTATTTCACTGGACTATGGAAGTTTGCCTTAAAGGAAAAATTGTGAGGAAATGTCTAAACTTGACTAAATTCCTTCCCTGAATCTCGGTATAATCAATTTACTTGCTGATTACAATGAATAAAATCGTTGGATGAAAAAGTATTTTTGTTGTATAGAATACAGTTCAAAACCAAAAATTCATTCAATTTTATTCGAGAATTACTATTATTATTCATTACCGATAGAGATTGTTGAATAAGAATTTTTGGTCTATTCATGAATCGTAGAGTGAATGAGTGAGACTTGAACTCAAAAGTGAGTAATTTATCTACTAGTTGGTATTTAATGAAATAGGGTTGGTAAGCTCCTCTATTTCTACAATCTGTATTACATTGCTCTCTTTCTCTCAATCATTGCTATACTTTATCATTACTAATCATCGTTATGACCTACTTTTCAGAGAGCGAGAACGAGAGAGAGAGATAGAGTAACCCACTGAGTTATCTTCTCCATCATCATGATGCATTTATTATTTAAATTAATCAGCAAAGAACAAAATTATGAGTGTGTAGTACAAGAGAATATAACTCTCTCTCTCTCTCTCTGAGAATGTGTGTAGTCTCTGATGATGAGTTGATATTTGATTTCATCCAGGCGCCATTCACCATCTCTTGTTCAATGCTCATGTTCATGTAAAGAGAAAATGTATACAAAATTTCCATAGTCCAGTATACTACATGTACTACAGTACCATGTTATATGTACATTTGGTAGTAATACATGAAAATGGTTGGCTGTGAAAAACAGAATGAATAGCACAGTAGCAGAGTAGTAGGGTAAAACCCATTGGGTCTCTGTGTTCTTGTTCTTCTTGTTGTTATGTAATAATTATTCATTTATATATTTTGAAATGAAAGCCTACTTGAGACTCTCTTTGTGTGTCCTTGTGTAGCAGAGTTGGGTTTCCACTCAGTGAAAGAAGTAGCATTCATTTTTACTAGATAAATGGGATGACAAATAGCATCAAGATTCTTTTAATCTGTGGGTTTTTACTCTCGATAACCCATGGAAATGTTGGGCCAAGAGTTGAGATACTCGACAACAAATTCATCTGCACTGTCACCGATAGAGACTTGAATATTCGTATCAAGTGTCCCTTACTAGAGGGATATTGTTTCGAGAATTGTCTAGCCTACAAGCTATGCGAATCAGAGGAAGAGGAAGATGGTCCCATACAAAATTGTATACCCAAAAGTCTCCAGGAGGCCTGCTCAATCGAACGTGGCTCCTTCCTCAAGAAACTCATACTCCATGTTAATCCGAATGATCCAAAGTATTCCGGAGACTGGCAATGTGAACAAAAGGGAATCAAGTCGAAAAAGATTCACATTACCAGATTTGAGAGGTTTCCAGAGGAAGATAAAACCATCCTCCAGGAAAGTGACACCTTAACCCCTTCAACAAAGCAACCATTGACAACTCTTCCCTCCACGACAAATCCTCCCCAGTCCACAAATACTACTGCTCTACCCATGGAGAGTGAGAAGGATTCTGATGAAAATCTTCAAATATCCGGATTCGACTTACCCTTTAAGAGGAATAAAGAAAAACAATCTGATTACCCGGATATAGTCAAATTCCTGTTACGCATTGACGTAATCATACCGATTCTAGTCGCTCTATTCATTTCAATCATGTTCAATTGCATTCTTTCTATACGCTGGTGCCTATCAAATCGTTATAAATGTAAGTTTTTAAATTGATTCATTCTTTTATATAATAACATATTATACGTATAATATGTAATCTGGGTAATTTGTTATATTAATAAAGCCATTGACATTCTAAACACATTCTTTTAGTGAATTTGAAGCAAAAGAAGCCTTCAGAATGTTTGCGAATGTGCTTGTGCAGAGATCCCGAGGACAGCAGTATTGGACAAAACTTTGCAGAGAGTAACAAGAATGCAATTTTTCTGTCTCCTGGAGTATTCTACAATGATCCCAGTCCTAATAATATCAATAATCCTTATAGACAAGATTCTCTATCTCGACCCCTCATACCAAATAGTAGCAATAATCTTGAATTCGTTGGTAAGTCGTCTACCCTCCTAACCTTTCATGTCCCAAACTATTTTTTTAATCACACTAATGAGAAAATTTGCAACCTAACCAAAATAATTACGCTCATTCTGAATCTGAATTCCTTCTTGTAAGCCGACTTCTTATTTCAAAAATAATAAAGGTTAAAATTGGCATTTTTTGCATCTAAATCCAGTTATCTTCTAAACTAAGAGAGATATCGAGCAGGCGATTGTATATATTTGAAATCTACGACTATTGTTTTACGATAGAGAGTTATTTATTTCTTTTCTAAGACCTTAGCAAATAGGTTTTCAAAAAAACGTTTTAAATATTTGACAACATTTTCAAAAAATCACCCTTCTTCAAGTAACTATGGTGTGCATCAGGGAAAAGCAATCTTTATGAATTATACATAATTTTGTAGCTTAATAAATTTCCTTTCTAATGAGGGGTGAACAAAGTGTTTTAGGTATCTTTCAGTTAAAATTATCGCTCGACAAAGAGTTGTTTCCTTCTGGTGGAACAATGGGACACGAAGGGTTAAATCATAAATACGATAACACAGGTTAAATTAATAATAACCTATATATATATCCCTGCCTACTTCACTTGGAAGTTTCCCATCGCATTTAAAAGTATGCAAATCTTCTAAACAACTATCTGAAGAGAGTTAATCAAGCCCCTTCTCTGAAGGAATAACAATTTTTATACTCGGCCTAAGGTTTAAATTTCATCCCGTATTTATTTCAAAGCATCAATGAACCCACAAATGATAGTTAATCCAATGAGATCATACAACAGTATGCGAGTTAGCACCAATTCTCGTAGTCAACCAGCCTTGGTATTCACCCCCAAATTGGGAGATCGTAACATCTCACATTGTGAGTCCACTAACACATTTACCCAGCCTGGAAAAGGTGATCTTCAAAGAATAGCCTTCTCGAATACCATGGAGGCAAAGAGAAATTTCTTCAAGAGTCCAACTGAGAATAAACCAGAAAAGGTGAGCCATTCGGACATAACTTATTTGCTTACTCTAAATTACCTCTTGCTTATTTATAGGTTAAAAATGATTTATGATACACTTTCAAAAAGGCTATGAACTATAGGCTCTCATATTTCTTAATTTATATTTATAAAAAAAACAATATTTCATTCCTATTAAATTTAGGAATCGTTCCTTAGATTCCAAAAACTTTATAATCACTCAGATTTGGATGTGTTCGCTTTTATTCTTTTCCATTCAGAATTATAATTTCTCGTTCAAATTTTCTAGATAATAATGAGGTTTTTTCATTTAAAAAAAATAGTAAAATAGCTATGTGTATCTGGTACAAGGTTTGAAATAATATTTACAATTTGGGATTTTTTCTGGTTTTCAAAAACATTGATATTCTATTGAAATCTATGTCTGAGAGGGTGCAGGGTGGCTTCTTGTGGAGCGTAAATGATAACAGGGGTCAGGAGGTGGGGCAATTTTGGCGTATAGTGCTGCTTGGGTAGAGATTTGATCTGCTAACAAATTCTTTATGTGAAAATGATCCAAAACAAGATCAGAGTTGATTGAATAAAAGTAATCTAAGGTCTGACGTATGTAGGATTTTCAAAAACTGAAATATTTTGATAAAGATTTACTAAATGAATATTTAAAAAATACAAATTATTTAATACTTAATTATCAATTATTTGAATTTTTTCTCAATGTGTATTATAAACCTGACTGATTTCTAGGAATAGATTGTAAAATTCATAAACATGCTGGCCTCAAATATTTTTCACAATGTATTCCATCTTGTTTCCTACAAATCTATTAAACATATTTATATTCGCATTTGAATTGTTTTCTAATAATTTAAAACAATTTAGACAATGCCAACCTATGATGATATTGCATCCACGACAGCTTCATTTCGTAATCAGCACGAATATTACATCGAGACAGATATCAACCATGAGCCCTTTACAAAGGAAATGATTGGTCTCTATAACGATGAGGAGACATTGGATAATAACGATTTCAACTCCATGGCTATGTATAAGAGGGATAAGCTCTCGGAAAACTTATGGACAGATCACAATACAAAGTTTACTGGTTCCCACGACGAAGACGAAGAAGCAATCGGTCTCCTCGACAAGGCAGACATGCTTCTTAAACAGGCTGATAAGCTCATACCAAAGTGAAGGTTATCTACTAGAATTTCATTACAGCTATTTCTCATTTTCTGATTTTGTGACATTTTTAAGAAAAAATCAAATTAAATAAAATTTATTTCAATCAACATCATATTCTGCATTATTTTTTTACAATTCGAAGACTACGTATTACTCCATGGAATCATATGTGATTACTTTGCACTTTTGACATTGTATGTATTTTCATCTTCATCTTCGTCCTCTTCAGATGACTCATCATTATCAGGAGATTTTGCTTCACTACTGTCATTTTTGATTATCGGAAAAGAAGCTCTACCTATTGTTGGCGAGAGTTCACTCGATTCACTTGAAAATGGTTGATAATCTTGGAGAGTGGCTATTTTATTGTAGGCCTCTGAGTATAGTTGTAAGGCTTTTGAATGCCAAGCAATTTCTATCCAAATCAGATTCCCAATAGTCTTGGTGAGGAAATGTGTCTTTTCTCTCTTGAAACCTTCAATTTCATATTCAAACTGAGAAGACATCCTGCTCAACTCTTCGAATGACTTTAAAAGGTGAATCTGAAAGGCTAGTGAGAAAAAAAAGTTACGTTGTTTTTGAATGAGGCCTCCGAGTTGCTTCTTTCAATCTTTCTAACCATACTGTTCTGACGTTTCAAAGAAGAGCTGTTATTCTTGATCATAGATCGAATAGATTTAATTTTTTCACAAAACTTTGTAAACGGCTTAATAACCGAGGAGTTTAGACGTGCTGCTTCAATATCTCGGTGATCTTCAATGCATGATAAAACTTTTGCGACACTAAAGAGTGTGTCAGATAGCTTTGGTTGATACTTTTCAATCTGTGAAAATTCTTCTAATTTGGAAGCTACTGTATCACCATTGTTTCTGATTTTTGCTCTTCGAGTAATTGAGACTGATAATTCACTGAACAGAGTATTGAATAATTCTTCCGAAAAGTTTAGTTCCTTTTCAAAATTCTTAATTATATTATCACTAGTATACATCAGATAATCAATTTGTCTTACAGATTTTCAGGATTGACGTTGTTATTAATCTCCCTTTTAACTGTAGAACTCATATTTCAGTTTAATATTTATTTTTTATATTGCCACTATAACTTTAAGAACAGTTTAGTTTGTGTTCAACGTTTAAGTTGGTAAATTTTTTAAATCTTAGAGATGGCAGAGAAAAAGTAGGGTATCTTGATTATACTTTAGGAAAATTAAGTCTGACGTTGATGAAAAGAAAACGATATTTCTCAGGAATTTACCTTTCAATGCTACCGAGGAAGATATTCAATCTACTTTTGAGGTATTCGGCGAGATCGAGTTTGCTCTTATAGTTAAAGATGCAAAAACTAGTCTTTCCAAAGGTTCTGGTTTCGTGAAATTCAAGAAAAAGGATTCTTGTAAAGAGGCAGTTAAACAAAAAGAGTTTACATTGAATGGAAGGACTATAGTTAGTTTTTTCTATTAATTATTGTTCCAGTATGTTGATTATGCTTTATCCAGAAATGAAATACAAAGTAAAAATCAAACTATAAATTCATATGGAAAATATGTTCCTAACGCTCCTCCACCAGAATCGAGATATTTGGAACTTTTAAAATTTGGTGAAATAAAGCCTGGCTCCAAAGAGGCTGCAGATATTCCCAAGAAAATAATGAATATACGTTTATCTGTTAGCAAGATTAGAAAAGAGAAACTAAAAGACCCCAAAACTTTTATTAGTCCATTTCGTGTTTGCATTAGAAATTTGCCTTATAATGTTGATAATGCCGGATTAAGAAAGTTGTGTCAAGAAAATTTGCCAAAGACTGCCAAAATTCATGAAGTACGACTCATTAATAATTAATTTTAGTGTCGTGTTATCTGCGATAAGAAGGAAGGCCAGTCCCTCGGATATGCCTATGTTTTATTTGAAGAACATGAGCACGCTCTGCATATTCGTAATCTTTTCGATAATAACGAGTCTATTTTTAAAAATTTTGTAAGTATTTGCTAAGCTAATTACTATTGAAATATTCTAGATACCCATAGCTCACTTTTCAGTGGAAAATTCGAATGCAATAAATTTGAGAAGAAAACGCTTCCTAAGTAACAAATCAGATGCCCCTATTAACGAGCAGAATGTCCCAGCTAAAAAGAGTAAAGTCAACCAGCAAAAGGATAAAAAAATGACAAAAGAAATCATTTCCTCTAACAATCCTAAACCAAAGCATAAGAAGCAGTTTAAAAAGAAATTTGTGCAAGCATCAAAGCCCAAGGGTAAACTATCCAGGAAAGAAAAGTTGCTTAAAAAGTCTAAAAATGCTGAAATAAAACAACAATAAATGATATTTATCGAAAATGTCTTTCTCTCTTTTTGTCAATTAAACAGGTTTCCAATCTCTATTGCACAGTGCCCAACTTATGCATTACTGTTATTATTATCATATCATATGTGTGTGCATAAAAATTATTAAGAATAATTGATATTATTGCTAATGGGCCAATCAAATGTTGACATGATTCCATTGGCTGGTTGGAAATTTTATTTTGATATTAAAAAAGATCAGAAATGTAGCAATAGATCTCTAATACAAAGCTAATCCAAAATGTCTGAGGAAAAAAAGAGACAGGTGCTAATCCCGATTGATGAGAGTAAGCATTCAACTCGAGCTGTTGACTATTTCATGACAGATATTGGTATCCCTGAGAGAGATTACGTTCACATGTTGCATATAATCGAACCGAAAATTTCCAATATCGGCCTTACCGTCGGTACACAAGGATTTACAGAGGAACTGGATAAATCCCTTCGATATCAAATAGAACGTGCCAAAGTCATGGGACATGAATTTCTCGAGAGAATCAAAGCGAAACATTTCCACGGCAAGTTCACCCTTCACGTTGGCAATCGGCCAGAAGAGCATATTGTCACCTTGGCAAAGGAAAATCATGTAGACCTCATTGTCATTGGAAACCGTGGTCTCGGCTCAATTAAACGGACAGTCCTCGGTTCTGTTAGTGATTATGTTATCCATAATGCTTGCAAGCCTGTTGCAATAATTCCTCCCGTCTTGGAGAAGAAAAATTAGACCTTGTTGTTGCTTGAAATCCAATTGGAATCTTCTTCCAAAACAAACTTCATTAATTAATTGCCCCACAAAGATGAACTAAATAAAAACTAAACTATACACAAAAGAATAATTTCAACAAGCAAGCTGTGTATTGGAAGAAAAACAAGAGAGAGAAGGGAAGTATAAACAAGAAACTCCCCATTTTTTCCCATCAAAGTCTGATCCAATATTTTCTTTCATTTCACGGAATAAAAAAAGAGATATTTTTCTAACCTAGACTAAATCAATCCATCTATCTATGAGATGATTAATTTTATTAAATGTATGACAAAATAAAAAAATTTCATATTCTTAACAAAGCCTTTTAAATTTTCGAATTATGAGATTTATTTCCTATACGATAAACATAATGAAGGATTTATTAGAATTCAAACAGTTTACAAACCTGTATTTTGATATTATTTTAGAAAACATTTATTCAGTCAGCCAATCTTATTACCTAGTGTCAAGATCAGCAAGCTATATTCTATAGCTGAATAGCTAATTAATCTTGTTACCGAGATCCAATCCGTTAGTCTTAAGACTATCAAGATTAACGGTAACATGGATACAAAAATTAGAAAAAATTTTTCTTCGAGTTATTATGGATTTCTGGCATAATGTTCTTTTTAAAATAATCACATAAGGTTTTGATGTTTGTAGATGGGATATTCTATTTGGAATCTACAGGAAATCGGTAGAAAATTGTTTTTAAAGAGTGGAGAAGCCCCGTTTTTGTCCAAGATTGTAGTGCTGTGGTCTATGATTTTGAGTATTTTCATAGAGGATAATTGAAGCAGAAATTCTCCTTAGCCAAATTGGAAATAGGTTTGTTTCTAATAGGCATTCATTCTAGCTAAGAGGGCCAGAACATTTCCTGATGCGTTCAAGGGCTTTGGATAAGGATTGGTTTACATGATAATGAAGGCTGAACAGTAGTCTAGTTTAGATAAAATAAAGCTCCGGAACATTTTCAGCCTTAGTTCAGGGTTGATAAATTTTGTCATTAAATAGGTATTGTACCTTGGTTTGGAGTTTGTTGTTGTAATGAATGCTTTGTATTTTATTGACGATTACCAGTAAGAGATATATATCTATACCTTTTAAAGACCAACAAGAGAGAAAAGAAAATCAAAAGGATAAATAACTACTCCAATAACAAAGAAATTAAATTCATTAACACTGCCTGTTCTACAACTTCCATTCTGTAGGAAAATAAATAAAATCAAAA